>JAUMJK010001166.1:600000-902208 GCA_033558105.1 Coccyzus lansbergi
GGGGCTATTAGAAGCGTCCTGAGGGGCATTAGAAGGGTCTGAGGGCCTTTAGAAAGGTCCTGAGGGGCATTAGAAGGGTCTTGTGACCTTCATAAGGGTCCTGAAAGGCATTAGAATGCTCTGGGGGCTTTTAGATGGGTCCTGAGGCAATCTAGAAGGTTCTAAAGGCCTTTCCATGGGTCTTGAGGGCCATTAGAAGGGTGTGGAGGCCTTTAGAAAGGCCCCGAGGGGCTCTAGAAGGGTCTGGGGGCTATTATAAGCGTCCTGAGGGGGTCCAGAAGGGTCTGGGGGCCTTTTTAAAGGCCCTCAGGAGGATGATAAGGGTCTCGCGGCCTTTAGAAGGGCCCTGAGTGGCATTACAAGGGACTGGGGTCATATAGAAAGGCTCTGAGATGTTCCAGAAGTGTCTGGGGTAATTTAGAAAGGCCCTGAGGGACATTAGAAGGGTCTGGGGGCCTTTAGAAGTGTCCTGAGGTGCATTAGAAGGGTCTGGGGGCCTTTAAAAGAGTCCTGAGGGGCATTTGAATAGTCTGAGGGCCTTTAGAAAGGTCCTGAGGGGCATTAGAAGGGTCTTGTGGCCTTCATAATGGTCCTGAAAGGCATTAGAAGTGTCTGCGGGCTTTTAGATGGGTCCTGAGGCAATCTAGAAGGGTCTGGGGGCCTTTACATGGGTCTTGAGGGTCATTAGAAGGGTGTGGAGGCCATTAGAAAGGCCCTGAGAGGCTCTAGAAGGGTCTGGGGGCTATTAGAAGCGTCCTCAGGGGGTCCAGAAGGGTCTGGGTGCCTTTTTAAAGGCCCTCAGGGGGATTATAAGTGTCTCGCGGCCTTTAGAACGGCCCTGAGTGGCATTAGAAGGGTCTGGGGGCCTTTAGAAGGGTCTTCAGGGGCTCTAGAAGGGTCTGGGGACCTTTAGAAAGGCCCTGTGGGGCATTAGAAGGGTCTGGGGGCCTTTAGAATGCTCCTGAGGGGCAGTAGAAGGGTCTGCGGACATTTATAAAGGCCCTGAAGGGCATTAGAATGGTCTGCGGGCCTTTAGAAGAGTCCTGAGGGGCTCTAGAATGATCTTGGGGCCTTTATAAGGGTCCTGACGGGTTCTAGAAGGGTCTGGGAACCTTTATAAAAGCCCTGAGGGGCATTACAAGGGTCTGAGGGCCTTTAGAAAGGTCCTGAGTGGCATTAGAAGGGTCTTGTGGCCTTCATAAGGGTCCTGAAAGGTATTAGAAGGGTCTGGGGGCTTTTAGATGGGTCCTGAGGCAATCTAGAAGGGTCTAGGGGCCTTTCCATGGGTCTTGAGGGTCATTAGAAGGGTGTGGAGGCCTTTAGAAAGGCCCTGAAAGGCATTAGAAGGGTCTGGGGGCTTTTAGATGGGACCTGAGGCAGTCTAGAAGGGTCTAGGGACCTTTACATGGGTCTTGAGGGTCATTAGAAGGGTGTGGAGGCCTTTAGAAAGGCCCGGAGGGGCTCTAGAAGGGTCTGGGGGCTATGAGAAGCGTCCTGAGGGGCATTAGAAGGGTCTGGGGGCCTTTTTAAAGGCCCTAAATGGGATTATAAGGGTCTCGTGGCCTTTAGAAAGGCCCTGAGTGGCATTAGAAGGGTCTGGGTGCCTTTAGAAATGTCCTGAGGGGGTCTAGAAGGGTCTGGGGGCCTTTAGAAAGGCCCTGAGGGGCATTACAAGGGTCTGGGGTCATATAGAAAGGCCCTGAGAGGATCTAGAAGTGTCTGGGTTTCTTTAGAAAGGCCCTGAGGGCCTTTAAAAGGGTCCTGATGGGCATTAGAAGGGTCTGGGGGCCTTTGGAATGGCCCTGACGGGGTCTAGAAGGGTCTGGAGGCATTTAAAACTGCCCTGAGAGGCTCTAGAAGGGTCTGGGTGCCTTTATAAGGGTCCTGAGGGGCATTAGAAGGGTCTTGTGGCCCTTATAAAAGCCCTGAGGGGAATTAGCAGGGTCTGGGGGACATTAGAAGGGTCCTGAGGGGCTCTATTATGGTCTGGGGGCCTTTAGAAGGGTCTTCAGGGGCTCTAGAAGGGTCTGGGGACCTTTAGAAAGGCCCTGTGGGGCATTAGAAGGGTCTGGGGGCCTTTAGAATGATCCTGAGGGGCAGTAGAAGGGTCTGGGGACCTTTAGAAAGGCCCTGATAGGCATTAGAATGGTCTGCGGGCCTTTAGAAGTGTCCTGAGGGGCTCTAGAATGGTCTGGGGGCCTTTATAAGGGTCCTGAGGGGCTCTAGAAGGGTCTGGGAACCTTTATAAATGCCCTGAGGGGCATTAGAAGGGTCTGAGGGCCTTTAGAAAGGTCCTGAGGGGCATTAGAAGGGTCTTGTGACCTTCATAAGGGTCCTGAAAGGCATTAGAAGGGTCTGCGGGCTTTTAGATGGGTCCTGAGGCAATCTAGAAGGGTCTAGGGGCATTTACATGGGTCTTGAGGGTCATTAGAAGGGTGTGGAGGCCTTTAGAAAGGACCCAAGGGGCTCTAGAAGGGTCTGGGGGCTATTAGAAGCGTCCTGAGGAGGTCCAGAAGTGTCTGGGGGCCTTTTTAAAGGCCCTCAGGGGGATGATAAGGGTCTCGCGGCCTTTAGAAGGGCCCTGAGTGGCATTACAAGGGTCTGGGGTCATATAGAAAGGCTCTGAGATGTTCCAGAAGTGTCTGGGATAATTTAGAAAGGCCCTGAGGGACATTAGAAGGGTCTGGGGGCCTTTAGAATTGTCCTGAGGTGCATTAGAAGGGTCTGGGGGCCTTTAAAAGAGTCCTGAGGGGCATTTGAATAGTCTGAGGGCCTTTAGAAAGGTCCTGAGGGGCATTAGAAGGGTCTTGTGGCCTTCATAAGGGTCCTGAAAGGCATTAGAATGCTCTGGGGGCTTTTAGATGGGTCCTGAGGCAATCTAGAAGGGTCTGAGGGCCTTTACATGGGTCTTGAGGGTCATTAGAATGGTGTGGAGGCCTTTAGAAAGGCCCTGAGAGGCTCTAGAAGGGTCTGGGAGCTATTAGAAGCGTCCTGAGGGGGTCCAGAAGGGTCTGGGTGCCTTTTTAAAGGCCCTCAGGGGGATTATAAGTCTCTCGCGGCCTTTAGAAAGGCCCTGAGTGGTATTAGAAGGGTCTGAGGGCCTTTAGAAAGGTCCTGAGGGGCATTAGAAGGGTCTTGTGATCTTCATAAGGGTCCTGAAAGGCATTAGAAGTGTCTGGGGGCTATTAGATGGGTCCTGAGGATATCTAGAAGGGTCTAGGGGCCTTTACATGGGTCTTGAGGGTCATTAGAAGGTAGTGGAGGCCTTTAGAAAGGCCCTGAAAGGCATTAGAAGTGTCTGGGGGCTTTTAGATGGGTCCTGAGGCAATCTAGAAGGGTCTGGGGGCCTTTACATGTGTCTTGAGTGTCACTAGAAGTGTGTGGAGGCCTTTAGAAAGACCCTGGGGGTCATTAGAAGGGTCTGGGGGCTATTAGAAGCGTCCTGAGGGGGTCTAGAAGGGTCTGGGGGGCTTTTAAAAGGTCCTCAGGGGGATTATAAGGGTCTAGCGACCTTTAGAAAGGCCCTGAGAGGCATTAGAAGGGTCTGGGGTCATATAGAAAGGCCCTGAGAGGTTCTAGAAGTGTCGAGGGTACTTTAGAAAGGACTTGAGGGGCATTAGAAGGGTCTGGGGACCTTTAGAAGGGTCTTCAGGGGCTCTATAAGGCTCTGGGGACGTTTAGAAAGGCCCTGTGGGGCATTAGAATGGTCTGGGTGCCTTTAGAATGGTCCTGAGGGGGTCTAGAAGGGTCTGCAGGCATTTAAATCTGTCCTGAGAGGCTCTAGAATGGTCTGGGTGCCTTTATAAGGGTCCTGAGGGGTATTAGAACGGTCTGGGTGCCCTTATAAAAACCCTGAGGGGAATTAGCAGCGTCTGGGGGACTTTAGAAGGGTCCTGAAGATCTCTATAATGGTCTGGGGGCCTTTAGAAGGGTCTTCAGGGGCTCTAGAAGGGTCTGGGGACCTTTAGAAAGGCCCTGTGGGGCATTAGAAGGGTCTGGGGGCCTTTAGAATGCTCCTGAGGGGCAGTAGAAGGGTCTGGAGACCTTTATAAAGGCCCTGACGGGCATTAGAATGGTCTGCGGGCCTTTAGAAGTTTCCTGAGGGGCTCTAGAATGGTCTGGGGTCCTTTATAAGGGTCCTGACGGGCTGTAGAATGGTCTGGGAACCTTTATAAATGCCCTGAGGGGCATTAGAAGGGTCTGAGGGCCTTTAGAAAGGTCCTGAGGGGCATTAGAAGGGTCTTGTGGCCTTCATAAGGGTCCTGAAAGGCATTAGAAGGGTCTGGGGGCTTTTAGATGGGTCCTGAGGCAATCTAGAAGGGTCTGGGGGCCTTTACATGGGTCTTGAGGGTCATTAGAAGGTTGTGGAGGCCTTTAGAAAGGCCCTGAGGGGATCTAGAAGGGTCTGGGGGCTATTAGAAGCGTCCTGAGGGGGTCCAGAAGGGTCTGGGTGCCTTTTTAAAGGCCCTCAGGGGGATTATAAGGGTCTCGCGGCCTTTAGAAAGGCCCTGAGTGGCATTACAAGGGTCTGGGTGCGTTTAGAAATGTCCTGAGGGGCTCTAGAAGGGTCTGGGGGCCTTTAGAAATGTCCTGAGGGGCATTAGTAGGGTCTGGGGGCCTTTAGAAAGACCCTGAGGGGCATTAGAAGGGTCTCGGGGCCTTTAGAAGGGTCCTGAGTTGCATTAGATGGGTCTGGGGGCCTTTAGAATGGTCCTGAGGGGGTCTAGAAGGGTCTGGAGGCATTTATAAAAGTCCTGAGGGGCATTAGAAGGGTCTGGGTGCCCTTATAAAAGCCCTGAGGGGAATTAGCAGGGTCTGGGGGACTTTAGATGCGTCCTGAGGGGCTCTATAAGGGTCTGGGGGCCTTTAGAAGGGTGTCCAGGGGCTCTAGAATGGTCTGGGGACCTTTAGAAAGGCCCTGTGGGGCATTAGAATGGTCTGGGGGCCTTTAGAATGCTCCTGAGGGGCAGTAGAAGGGTCTGGGAACATTTATAAATGCCCTGATGGGTTTAGAAGGGTCTGAGGGCATTTAGAAAGGTCCTGAGGGGAATTAGAAGGGTCTTGTGGCCTTCATAAGGGTCCTGAAAGGCATTAGAAGGGTCTGGGGGCTTTTAGATGGGTCCTGAGGCAATCTAGAAGGGTCTGGGGGCCTTTACATGGGTCTTGAGGGTCATTAGAAGGGTGTGGAGGCCTTTAGAAAGGCCCCAAGGAGCTCTAGAAGGGTCTGGGGGCTATTAGAAGCGTCCTGAGGGGGTCCAGAAGGGTCTGGGGGCCTTTTTAAAGGCCCTCAGGGGGATTATAAGGGTCTCGCCGCCTTTAGAAAGGCCCTGAGTGGCATTTCAAGGGTCTGGGTGCCTTTAGAAATGTCCTGAGGGGCTCTAGAAGGGTCTGGGGGCCTTTAGAAATGTCCTGAGGGGCATTAGAAGGGTATGGGGGCCTTTAAAAAGGCCCTGAGGGGCATTAGGAGGGTCTGGGGTCATATAGAAAGGCCCTGAGAGGTTCTAGAAGTGTCTGGGGTACTTTAGAAAGGCCCTGAGGGGCAGTAGAAGGGTCTGGGTGCCTTTAGAAGGGTCCTGAGGGGCATTAGAAGGGTCTGGGGGCCTTTAGAATGGTCCTGAGGGGGTCTAGAAGGGTCTGGAGGCATTTAAAACTGTCCTGAGAGGCTCTAGAAGGGTCTGGGTGCATTTATAAGGGTCCTGAGGGGCATTTGAAGGGTCTGGGTGCCCTTGTAAAAGCCCTGAGGGTAATTAGCAGGGTCTGGGGGACTTTAGAAGGGTCCTGAGGGGCTCCATAAGGGTCTGGGGGCCTTTAGAATGGTCTTCAGGGGCTCTAGAAGGGTCTGGGGACCTTTAGAAAGGCCCTGTGGGGCATTAGAAGGGTATGGGGGCCTTTAGAAAGGCCCTGAGTGGCATTACAAGGGTCTGGGGTCATATAGAAAGGCCCTGAGAGTTTCTAGAAGTGTCTGTGGTACTTTAGAACGGCCCTGAGGGGCATTAGAAGGGTCTGGGGGCCTTTAGAAGGGTCCTGAGGGGCATTAGAAGGGTCTGGGGGCCTTTAGAAGGGTTCTGAGGGGCATTTGAATGGTCTGGGGGCCTTTAGAAAGGCCCTGAGGTGGATTAGAAGGGTCTGGGGGCCTTTAAAAGGGTCCTGAGGGGCTCTAGAAGGGTCTGGGGGCTTTTAGAAATGTTCAGAGGGGCTCTAGATGGGTCTGGGGGCCGTTACAAAGGTCCTGAGGAGTCTAGAAGAGTCTGGGAGCCTTTAGAAAGGATCTGAGGGGTTCTAGAATGGTCTCGGGGCCTCAAAATGGCTGGAATCTGCGTCAAAATGGCCGTCGCCCGATTCAACAATGGCTGCCGCCTGAACTCAAAATGGCGGGAGTCGGCTTCAAAATGGCCTCCGCCCGATTCAAAAATGGCGGCTGCCCGACCTCAAAATGGCGGGATTTGGCTTCAAAATGGCCGCCACCCGATTCAAAAATGGTGGCTGCACGGTCTGAAAATGGCTGGAGTTGGCTTCAAAATGGTGGATGCCGGATTTAAACATGGTGGCTGTCTGAGTTGAAAATTTCTTCTTTTAGTTTCTTTTTTGGTTTTTTGTGTGTGTGTTTTGATTGAGTGCTTTCTCTTTTAGGCATTGTTTTTGAGAGGTTTTTTTGAGGAGTGTTATTCTGGGGCTTGGCTATGTAATTAATTTGTTTTGTCGCTGGATGGGTGCTTAATTGCTTGATGGGTGAATGTTTGGGGTGGGTGCTTAATTGCTAACGGGTGAATGTTTGGGGTGGGTGCTCGGGGAGGGTGGGTGCGCCCCATTCTAATGCCCCTCAGAACCCTTCAAAAGGCCCTCAGACCATTCTAATGCCCCTCAGGGCATATATAAAGGTTCCCAGACCCTTCTAGAGCCCGTCAGGACCATTCTAAAGGCCGACAGACCCTTCTAGAGCCCCTCAAGACGATTCAAAGGGACCCCAGACTTTTCCAGAGCACCTCAGGACCCTTCTTAAGGACCCCAGACCCATCTAATGCCCTTCAGGACCCTTCTAACGACCCCAACACTCTTCTAGAGCCCCTCAGGCCCATTCTAAAGGCCCCCAGACCCTTCTAGAGCCCCTCAAGTCCTTTCTAAAGGCTCCCAGATTCTTCTAGAGCCCCTCAGGACCCTTCTAACGGCACCCAGACCCATCTAGAGCCCCTCAGAACATATCTAAAAGCCCCCAGACCCTTCTAGAGACCTTCAGGTCCTTTCTAAAGGACCCCAAACCCTTCTAGAGCCCCTCAAGACACTTCTAAAGGCCCCCAGACTCTTCTAGAGCCCCTCAGGACCCTTCTAAAGGACACCAGACCCTTGTAATGCAACTCAGGGTCTTTCTAAAGGACCCCAGACCCTTCTAATGCCCCTCAAGACCTTCTAAAGGCCCCCAAACTCATCTAATGACCCTCAGGGCCTTTATAAAGGACCTCAGACCCCACTAGAGCCCTTCAGGACCTATCTAAAGGCCCCCAGACTCTTCTAGGACCCCTCACGGCCATTCTAAAGACCCCCAGACCCATCTAGAGACCCTCAAGACCCTTCTAAATACCCCCAGACCCTTCTAATGACCCTTCTAAAGACCCTTCTAAAGGCCCCCAGACATTTATAGAACCTGTCAGGACCCTTCAAAGGCCCCCAGACCTTTCTAGACCTCACAGGACCTTTCTAACGGCACCCAGACCCTTGTAATGCCCCTCAGGACCCTTCTAAAGGCCCCCAGACCCTGGTAATTCCCCTCAAGACCATTCTAAAGGCCCGAAGACGCTTCTAGAGCCCCTCAGGACTCTTTTAAAGGCTCCCAGACCCTTCTAGAGCTGCTCAGGTCCTTTATAAAGGTCCCCAAACCATTCTAGAGCCCCTCAGGACCCTTCTACAGGCGCCCAGACTCTTGTAGAGCCCCTAAGGGCTTTTCTAAAGGACCCCAGACCCTTCTAGAGCCTTTCAGGGCATTTCTAAAGGCCCCAAAACCCTTCTAATGCCCCTTAGGGCCTTTCTAAAGGCCCCCAGAGCTTCTAATGCCCCTTAGGACTTTTCTAAAGGCCCCCAGACCCATCAAATGCCATTCAGGGTCATTCTAAAGGCCCCCAGACCCCTCTAGAGCCGTTCACGACCTATCTAAAGGCCTCCAGACTCCTCTAGATCCCCTCAAGACCTTTCTAAAGGCACCCAGACCCTTCTAGAGCCCCTCAAGACGCTTCAAATGGCCCCGAGACCCTTCCAGAGCCCCTCAGGACCCTTCTAAAGGCCCCCAGAAACTTCTAATGCCCCTCAGACCCATCCAAAGGCACCCAGACCCTTCTAATGCCCCTCAGAGCTTTTCTAAAGGTCGCCAGACCCATCTAATGCCCTTCAGGGCCTTTCTAATACCCCCAGACCACTCTAGAGCCCTTTAGGACCTTTCTAAAGGCCCCCAGACTCCTCTAGAGCCACTCAGATCTATTGTAAAGACCCCCAGACCCTTCTAGAGACCCACAAGACCTTTCTAAAGGCCCCCAGACACTTCTGGAGCCCCTCAAGGCCATTTCAAAAGATCCCCAGACCATTCTAGAGCCACTCAGGGTGTTTCTAAAGGCCCCCAGACCCATCTAACGCCCCTCAAGGCCCTTCTAAAGGACCCCAGACCCTTCTAGAGCCCCTCAGGACCCTTTTAAAGGACCCCAGACGCTTCTAGAGCCCCTCTAGATTGTTCTAAAGGGCCCAAGACCCTTCTGGAGCACCTCAGGACCATTCTACAGCAGCCAGACCCTTCTAGAGCCACTCAAGACCCTTCTAAAGAACACCAGACATTTCTAGAGCCCTTCAGGACTATTCGAAAGGCACCCAGACCCTTCTGCAGACCCTCAGGGCCTTTCTAAAGCCCTCAGACCCTTCTAATGCCCCTCAGGGCATTTCTAAAGGCCCCCAGACCCTTCTAATGCCCCTCAGGGCATTTCTAAAGGTCTTCAGACCATTCTAGAGCCCCTCAGGACCATTCTAAAGGACCCCAGAATCTTTTAGAGCCCCTCAGGGCCATTCTAAAGGCCCGCAGACCTTTCAAGAGCCCTTCAACATCCTTCTAACAACTCCCTGACCATTCTAGAGCCCGTCAGGGTCTTTCTAAAGGCCCCCAGACCCTTCTAGAGCCCCTCAGGACACTTGTAAAGGACCCCAGACCCTTCTAGATCCCCTCAAGACCATTTTTAAAGGCCCCAGACCTTTCTTATGCCCCTCAGGGCATTTCTAAAGGACCCCAGACCCGTCTAATGCCCCTCAGGACCCTTCGAAAGGCCCCGAGACAATTTTAGAGCACCTCAGGACATTTCTAAAGGACCTCAGATCTTTCTAGAGCCCCTCAGGACCCTTCTAGAGGCCCCCAGACCCTTCTAGATCCCCTCAGGACGATTCTAAAGGACCCCAGACTCTTCTAATCCACCTCAGGGCCTTTCTAAAGGCCCCCAGACAATTCAAATGCCCCTCAGAACCCTTCTAAAGGCCCCCAGACCATTCTAGAGCCACTCACGACATTTCTAAAGGCCCCAAGATCTTTCTAGAACCCATCAGGACCCTTCGAAAGGCCCCCAGACCCTTCTACAGCCCCTCAGGATGCTTCTAAAGGCCCCAGACCATTCTAGAGCCCCTCAGGATCATTCTAAAGGCACCCAGACCATTCTAATGCCCCTCAGGACCTTTCTAATGGCGCCCGGACCCTTCTAATGCCACTCAGGGACTATCTAAAGGACCCCAGACCCCTCTAATGACCCTCAAGACCCATGTAAAGGCCCACAGACCCATCTAGATTGCCTCAGGACCCATCTAAAACCCCCCAGACCCTTCTAATGCCTTTCAGGACCCTTATGAAGGCCACAAGACCCTTCTAATGCCCCTCAGGACCTTTCTAAAGGCACTCGGACCCTTCTAATGCCCCTCAAGACCAATGTAAAGGCCCCCAGACCCTTCTAGACCCCCTCAGGACAATTCTAAAGGCTCCCAGACCCTTCTAATGCCCCTCAGGACCCTTCTAAAGGCCCCCAGACCCTTCTAATGCCCCTCAGGGCCTTTCTAAAGTACCCCAGACACTTCTAGAACCTCTCAGGGCCTTTCTATATGACCCCAGACCCTTGTAATGCCCCTCAGGTCCTTTCTAAAGGCCCCCATACCCTTCTAATGACCCTCAGGACAATTCTAAAGGCCCCCAGACCCTTCTAGAGCCCCTCAGGACATTTCTAAAGGCACCCAGACCCTTCTAATGCCCCTCAGGACCATTCGAAAGGCCGCGAGACACTTTAAGAGCACCTCAGGACATTTCTAAAGGACTCCAGATCTTTCTAGAGCCCCTCAGGACCCTTCTAGAGGCCCCCAGACCCTTCTAGAGCCCCTCAGGTCCTTTGTAAAGGCCCCCAGACCCTTCTAGAGCCCCTCAGGACGATTCTAAAGGCCCCCAGACCCTTCTAATCCACCTCAGGGCCTTTCTAAAGGACCCCAGACCCTTCTAATCCACCTCAGGGCCTTTCTAAACGCCCCCAGACCATTCAAATGCCCCTCATAGCCCTTCTAAAAGCCCCCAGACCCTTCTAATGCCCCTCAGGACCCTTCTAAAGGCACCCAGACCATTCTAATGCCCCTCAGGGCCTTTCTAAAGTACCCCAGACACTTCTAGAACATCTCAGGGCCTTTCAATATGACCCCAGACCCTTCTAATGCCACTCAAGACATTTCTAAAGGCCGCGAGACCCTTATAATCCCCCTGAGGGCCTTTAAAAAGGCCCCCAGACCCTTCTGGACCTCCTCAGGACGCTTCTAATAGCCCCCAGACCCTTCTAGAGCCCCTCAGGGCCTTTCTAAAGGCCTCCACACCCATCTAATGACCCCCAAGACCCATGTAAAGGCCCCTAGACCCTTCTAGATTGCCTCAGGACCCAACTAAAAGCCCCCAGAGCCTTCTAATGCCTTTCAGGACCCTTAGGAAGGCCACAAGACCCTTCTAATGCCCCTCAGGACCTTTCTAAAGGCACCCAGACCATTCTAATGCCCCTCAGGACCTTTATAAAGGCCCCCGAACCCTTCTAATGCCACTCAGGGACTATCTAAAGGACCGCAGACCCCTCTAATGACCCTCAAGACCCATGTAAAGGCCCCGAAACCCATCTAGATTGCCTCAGGACCCATCTAAAGCCCCCCAGACCCTTCTAATGCCTTTCAGGACCCTTATAAAAGCCACAAGACCATTCTAATGCCCCTCAGGACCTTTCTAAATACACTCAGACCCTTCTAATGCCCCTCAAGACCCATGTAAAGACCCCCAGACCCTTCTAGATTGCCTCAGAACCCATCTAAAAGCCCCCAGACCCTTCTATAGCCTTTCAGGGCCTTTCTGAAGGCCAACACACCCTTCTAATGACCCTCAAGACCCATGTAAAGGTCCCCAGACCCTTCTAGACCCCCTCAGGACCATTCTAAAGGCCCCCAGACCCTTCCAATGCCCCTCACGACCCTTCTAAAGGCCCCCAGACCCTGCTAATGCACCTCAGGGCATTTCTAAAGTACCGCAGACACTTCTAGAACCTCTCAGGGCCTTTCTATATGACCCCAGACCCTTCTAATGCCCCTCAGGGCCTTTATAAAGGACCCCATACCCTTCTAATGCCCCTCAGGACGTTTCTAAAGGCCCCCAGACCCTTCTAGAGCCGCTCAGGACATTTCTAAAGGCACCCAGACCCTTCTAATGCCCCTCGGGACCATTCGAAAGGCCCCGAGACACTTTTAGAGCACCTCAGGACATTTCTAAAGGACCCCAGATCTTTCTAGAGCCCCTAAGGACGATTCTAAAGGCCCCCAGACCCTTCTATTCCACCTCAGGGCCTTTCTAAAGGCCCCCAGACCCTTCTAATCCACCTCAGGTCCTTTCTAAACGCCCCCAGACCATTCAAATGCCCCTCAGAGCCCTTCTAAAAGCCCCCAGACCCTTCTAATGCCCCTCAGGACCCTTCTAAAGACCCCCAGACCCTTCTAATGCCCCTCAGGGCCTTTCTAAAGTACCCCAGACACTTCTAGAACTTCTCAGGGCCTTTCTATATGAACCCAGACCCTTCTAATGCCATTCAGAGCCCTTCTAAAGGCCGCGAGACCCTTATAATCCCTCTGAGGGCCTTTAAAATGGTCCCCAGACCCTACTGGACCCCCTCAGGACGCTTCTAATAGCCCCCAGACCCTTCTAGAGCCCCTCTGGGCCTTTATAAAGGCCTCCACACCCTTCTAATGACCCTCAAGACCCATGTAAAGGCAACTAGACCCTTCTAGATTGCCTCAGGACCCATCTAAAAGACCCCAGACCCTTCTAATGCCTTTCAGGACCCTTATGTAGGCCACAAGACCTTTCTAATGCTCCTCAGGACCTTTCTAAAGGCCCTCAGACCCTTCTAATGCCCCTCAGGGCATTTATAAAGGTTCCCAGACCATTCTAGAGCCCGTCAGGACCCTTATAAATGCCCCCAGACCATTCTAGAGTCCCTCAGGACACTTCTAAAGGCCCGCAGACCATTCTAATGCCCGTCAGGGCATTTCTAAATGTCCCCAGACCCTTCTACTGCCCCTCAGGAGCATTCTAAAGGCCCCCAGACCCTTCTAATGCCCCTCAGGGCCTTTAAAAAGGCCCCCAGACCATTCTGGACCCCCTCAGGACACTTCTAATAGCCCCCAGACCCTTCTAGAGCCACTCAGGACCATTCTAAAGGCCCCCAGACTCTTTTAGAGCCTCTTTTAGAGGCTCTAGAAGGGTCTGGGTGCCTTTATAAGGTTCCTGAAACGTTTTTGAAGGGTCTTGTGGCCCTTATAAAAGCCCTTAGAGTAATTAGCAGGGTCTGGGGGACTTTAGAAGGGTCTTCAGGGGCTTTAGAAGGTTCTGGGGGCCTTTAGAAATGTCCTGAGGGGTATTAGAAGGGTATGGGGGCCTTTAGAAAGGCCCTGAGTGGCATTAGAAGGGTCTGGGTGCCTTTAGAAATGTCCTGAGGGGCTCTAGAAGGGTCTGAAGACCTTTAGAAATGTCCTGAGGGGCATTAGAAGGGTATGGGGGCCTTTAGAAAGGCCCTGAGGGGCATTACAAAAGTCTGGGGTCATATAGAAAGGCCCTGAGAGGTTCTAGAATTGTCTGGGGTACTTTAGAAAGGCCCTGAGGGGCATTAGAAGGGTCTGGGGTCCTTTAGAAGTGTCCTGAGGGGCATTAGAAGGGTCTGGGGCCTTTAGAATGGTCCTGAGAGGCTCTAGAAGGGTCTGGAGGCATTTAAAACTGTCCTGAGAGGCTCTAGAAGGGTCTGGGTGCCTTTATAAGGGTCCTGAGGGGCATTAGAAGGGTCTGGGTGCCCTTATAAAAGCCCTGAGGGGAATTAGCAGGGTCTGGGTACTTTAGAAGGGTTATGAGGGGCTCTATAAGGGTCTGGGGGCCTTTAGAAGGGTCTTCAGGGGCTCTAGAAGGGTCTGGGGACCTTTAGAAAGGCCCTGTGGTGCATTAGAAAGGTCTGGGGGCATTTAGAAGTGTCCTGATGGGCATTAGAAGGGTCTGGGGGCCTTTAGAAGGGTTCTGAGGGGCATTTGAATTGTCTGGGGGCCTTTAGAAAGGCCCTGAGGTGCATTAGAATGGTCTGGGGGCTTTTAAAAGGGTCCTGAAGGGCATTTGAATGGTCTGGGGGCCTTTAGAAAGGCCCTGATGGGGATTAGAAGGGTCTGGGGGCCTTTTGTATCGTCCTGAGTGGCTCTAGAAGGGTCTGGGGGCCTCTAAAATCGTCCTGAGGGGCTCTAGAAAGATCTGGGGACCTTTAGAAATGTCCTGAGTTGCTCTAAAAGTGTCTCGGGGCCTTTAGAAGGGTAATGAGGGGCATTAGACAGGTCTGGGGTCCTTTAGAAATGCCCTGATGGGCATTAGAAAGGTCTGGGGCCTTTTAGAAGGGTCTTGAGGGGATCTAGAAGGGTCTGGGGGCCTTTAGAAAGGCCCTGAGGGGGTCTAGAAAGGTCTGAGGGCCTTTAGAAACGCCGTGAGGGGCTCTAGAAGGGTCAGGGAGCCGTTAGAAGGATGTTGAGGGGCTCTTGAAGGGTCTGCAGGCCTTTAGAATGGCCCTCAGGGGCTCTAAAAGAGTCTGGGGGCCTTTAGAATGGTCCTGAGGGACTCTAGAAGGGTCTGGGGACCTTTCAAAATGCCCTGAGGGGCATTAGAAGGGTCTGGGGGCCTTTAGAAAGGCCCTGAGGGGAATTAGAAGGGTCTGGGGGCCTTTAGAATGGTCCTGAGGGGGTCTAGAAGGGTCTGGAGGCATTTAAAACTGTCCTGAGAGGCTCTAGAAGGGTCTGGGTGCCTTTATAACAGTCCTGAGGGGCATTAGAAGGGTCTGGGTGCCCTTATAAAAGCCCTGAGGGGAATTAGCAGGGTCTGGGTAATTTAGAAGGGTCCTGAGGGGCTCTATAAGGGTCTGGGGGCCTTTAGAAGGGTCTTCAGGGACTCTAGAAGGGTCTGGGGACCTTTAGAAAGGCCCTGTGGGGCATTAGAAGGGTCTGGGGGCCTATAGAATGCTCCTGAGGGGCAGTAGAATGATCTGGGGACGATTATAAAGGTCCTGACGGGCATTAGAATGGTCTGCGGGCCTTTAGAAGTGTCCTGAGGGGCTCTAGAATGTTCTGGAGGCCTTTATAAGGGTCCTTACGGGCTCTAGAAGGGTCTGGGAACCATTAGAATGGTCCTGAGGGGCATTAGAAGGGTCTTGTGGCCTTCATAAGGGTCCTGAAAGGCATTAGAAAAGTCTGGGGGCTTTTAGATGGGTCCTGAGGGGGTCCAGAAGGGTCTGGGGGCCTTTTTAAAGGCCCTCAGGGGGATTATAAGGGTCTCGCGGCCTTTAGAAAGGCCCTGAGGGGCATTACAAGGGTCTGGGGTCATATAGAAAGGCCCTGAGAGGTTCTAGAAGTGTCTGGGGTACTTTAGAAAGGCGCTGAAAGGCATTAGAATGGTCTGGGGGCCTTTGAAGGATCCTGAAGGGCATTAGAAGGGTCTGAAGGCCTTTAAAAGGGTCCTGAGGGGCATTTGAATGGTCTGGGGGCCTTTAGTAAGGCCCTGAGGTGGATTAGAAAAGTCTGGGGGGCCTTTAGAATCGTCCTGAGGGGCTCTAGAAGGGTCTGGGTGCCTCTAGAAGGGTCCTGAGGGGCTCTAGAAAGATCTGGTGTGCTTTCTAAATGTCCTGAGGTGCTCCAAACATGTCTCGGGGCCTTTCGAAGGGTCCTGAGGGGCATTAGATGGGTCTGGGGGCCATTAGAAATGCCCTGAGGGGCATTAGAAAGGTCTGGGGCCTTTTAGAAGGGTCTTGAGGAGATCTAGAAGGGTCTGGGGGCCTTTAGAAGTGTCCTGAGGGGCTCTAGAATGGTCTGGGGGCCTTTAGAAAGGCCCTGAGGGGCTCTAGAAGTGTCAGGGTGCCGTTAGAAGGATGTTGATGGGCTCTTGAAAGGTCTGCGGGCATTTAGAAAGGCCCTGAAGGGCTCTAAAAGAGTCTGGGTGCCTTTAGAATGGTCCTGAGGGGCCCTAGAAGGGTCTGGGGACCTTTAGAAATGCCTTGAGGGGCATTAGAAGGGTCTGGGGGCCTTTAGAATGCTCCTGAATGGCATTAGAAGGGTCTGGGGGGCTTTAGAATGGTCCTGACGGGGTCTAGAAGGGTCTGGGGGCATTTAAAACTGTCCTGAGAGGCTCTAGAATGGTCTGGGGGCCTTTAGAATGCTCCTGAAGGGCAGTAGAAGGGTCTGGGGACCTTTAGAAAGGCCCTGACGGGCATTAGAATGGTCTGGTGGACTTTAGAATTGTCCTGAGGGGCTCTAGAATGGTCTGGGGGCCTTTATAAGGGTCCTGACGGGCTCTAGAAGAGTCTGGGAACCTTTATAAATGCCATGAGGGGCATTAGAAGGGTCTGAGAACCTTTAGAAAGGTCCTATGGGGCATTAGAAGGGTCTTGTGGCCTTCATAAGGGTCCTGAAAGGCATTAGAAGGGTCTGGGGGCTTTTAGATGGGTCCTGAGGCAATCTAGAAGGGTCTGGGGGCCTTTACATGTGTCTTGAGGGTCATTAGGAGGGTGTGGAGGCCTTTAGAAAGGCCCTGAGGGGCTCTAGAAGGGTCTGGGGGATATTAGAAGCGTCCTGAGGGGGTCCAGAAGGGTCTGGGGGCTTTTTGAAAGGCCCTCAGGGGGATTATAAGGGTCTCGCGTCCTTTAGAAAGGCCCTGAGTGGCATTACAAGGGTCTGGGTGCCTTTAGAAATGTCCTGAGGGGCTCTAGAAGGGTCTGGGGGCCTTTAGAAATGTCCTCAGGGGCATTAGAGGGGTCTGGGGGCCTTTAGAAAGGCCCTGATGGGCATTACAAGGGTCTGGGGTCATATAGAAAGGCCCTGATAGGTTCTAGAAGTGTCTGGGATACTTTAGAAAGGCCCTGTGGGGCATTAGAAGGGTCTGGGTGCCTTTAGAAGGGTCCTGAGGGGCATTTCAATGGCCTGGAGGCCTTTAGAATGGTCCTGAGGTGGATTAGAAGGGTCTGGAGGCATTTAAAACTGTCCTGAGAAGGGTCTGGGTGCCTTTATAAGGGTCCTGAGGGGCATTAGAAGGGTCTGGGTGCCTTTATAAAAGCCCTGAGGGTAATTAGCAGGGTCTGGGGGACTTTAGAAGGGTCCTGAGGGGCTCTATAAGGTTCTGGGGGCCTTTAGAAAGGTCTTCAGGAGCTCTAGAAGGGTCTCGGGACCTTTAGAAAGGCCCTGTGGGGCATTAGAAGGGTCTGGGGTCCTTTAGAATGCTCCTGAGGGGCAGTAGAAGGGTCTGGGGACCTTTATAAAGGCCCTGACGGGCATTAGAATTGTCTGCGGGCCTTTAGAAGTGTCTTGAGGGGCTCTAGAATGGTCTGGGGTCCTTTATAATGGTCCTGACGGGCTCTAGAAGGATCTGGGAACCTTTAGAAAGGTCCAGAGGGGCATTAGAAGGGTCTTGTGGCCTTCAAAAGGGTCCTGAATGGCATTAGAAGGGTCTGGGGAATATTTGAAGAGTCCTGAGGGGGTCCAGAAGGGTCTAGGTGGCATTTTAAAGGCCCTCAGGGGGATTATAAGGGACTCGCGGCCTTTAGAAAGGCCCTTAGTGGCATTAGAAGGGTCTGGGGTCATATAGAAAGGCCCTGAGAGGTTCTAGAAGTGTCTGGGGTACTTTAGATAGGCCCTGAGGGGCATTAGAAGGGTCTGGGTGCCTTCAGAAGGGTCCTGAGGGACATTAGAAGGGTCTGAAGGCCTTTATAAGGGTCCTGAGAGGCATTTGAATGGTCTGGGGGCCTTTAGAAAGGCCCTGAGGTGGATTACAAGGGTCTGGGGCCTTTAGAATAGTCCTGAGGGGCTCTAGAAGGGTCTGGGGGCCTCTAGAAGGCTCCTGACGGGCTCTAGAAAGATCTGGGGTCCTTTAGAAATGTCCTGAGGTGCTCTAAAAGTGTCTCGGGGCCTTTCGAAGGGTCCTGAGGGGCATTAGAAGGGTCTGGGTGCCCTTATAAAAGCCCTCAGGGGAATTAGCAGGGTCTGGGGGACTTTAGAATGCTCCTGAGGGGCAGTAGAAGGGTCTGGGGACGTTTATAAAGGACCTGACGGGCATTAGAATGGTCTGCGGGCTTTTAGAAGTGTCCTGATTGGCTCTAAAATGGTCTGGGGGCCTTTATAAGGGTCCTGATGGGCTCTAGAAGGGTCTGGGAAACTTTATAAATGCCCTGACTGGCATTAGAAGGGTCTGAGTGCCTTTTGAATGGTCCTGAGGGGCATTAGAAGTGTCTGGGGGCTTTTAGATGGGTCCTGAGGCAATCTAGAATGGTCTGGGGGCCTTTACATGGGTCTTGAGGGTCATTAGAAGGGTGTGGAGGCCTTTAGAAAGGCCCGGAGGGGCTCTAGAAGGGTCTGGGGGCTATTAGAAGCGTCCTGAGGGGGTCCAGAAGGGTCTGGGGGCCTTTTTAAAGGCCCTCAGGGTCATTATAAGGGTCTCGCGGCCTTTAGAAAGGCCCTGAGTGGCATTACAAGGGTCTGGGGTCATATAGAAAGGCCCTGAGAGGTTCTAGAAGTGTCTGGAGTACTTTAGAAAGGCCCTAAGGAGTATTAGAAGTGTCTGGGTGCCTTTAGAAGGGTCCTGAGGGGCATTTGAATGGTCTGGGGGCCTTTAGAAAGGTCCTGAGGTGGATTAGAAGGGTCTGGGGGCCTTTAGAATCGTCCTGAGTGGCTCTAGAAGGGTCTGGGGGCCTTTTGAAGGGTCCTGAGGGGAATTAGAAGGGTCTGAGGGCCTTTAGAAAGATCTGGCGACCTTTAGAAATGTCCTGAGGTGCTCTAAATGTGTCTCGCGGCATTTATAAGGGTACTGAGGGGCATTAGAAGGGTCTGGGTGCCCTTATGAAAGCCCTGAGGGGAATTAGCAGGGTCTGGGGGCCTTTAGAATGCTCCTGAGGGTCATTAGAAGAGTCTGGGGACCTTTAGAAAGGCCCTGACGGGCATTAGAATGGTCTGCGGGCCTTTAGCAGTGTCCTGAGGGGCTCTAGAATGGTCTGGGGGCATTTGTAAGGGTCCTGACGGGCTCTAGAAGGGTCTGGGAACCTTTATAAATGCCCTGAGGGGAATAAGAAGGGTCTGAGGGCCTTTAGAAAGGTCCTGAGGGGCATTAGAAAGGTCTTGTTGCCTTTATAAGGGTCCTGAAAGGCATTAGAAGGGTCTGGGGGCCTTTTGAAGGGTCCTGAGGGGAATTAGAAGGGTCTGAAGGCCTTTAAAAGGGTCCTGAGGGGCATTTGAATGGTCTGGGGGCATTTAGAAAGGCCCTGAGGTGGATTAGAAGGTTCTAGGGGCCTTTAGAAAGGTCCTGAGGGTCTCTAGAAGGGTCTGAGGGCCTCTAGAAGGGTCCTGACGGGCTCTAGAAAGATCTGGGGTCCTTTAGAAATGTCCTGAGGTGCTCTAAAAGTGTCTCGGGGCATTTCGAAGGGTCCAGAGGGGCATTAGAAGGGTCTGGGTGCCCTTATAAAAGCCCTGAGGGGAATTAGCTGGGTCTGGGGGACTTTAGAATGCTCCTGAGGGGCAGTAGAAGGGTCTGGGGACATTTATTAATGCCCTGACGGGCATTAGAATGATCTGCGGGCCTTTAGAAGTGTCCTTATTGGCTCTACAATGGTCTGGGGTCCTTTATAAGGGTCCTGACGGGCTCTAGAAGGGTCTGGGAACCTTGATAAATGCCCTGAGGGGCATTAGAAGGGTCTGAGGGCATTTAGAAATGCCCTGAGGGGCATTAGAAAGGTCTGGGGCCTTTTAGAAGGGTCTTGAGGGGATCTAGAAAGGTCTGGGGGCCTTTAGAAGTGTACTGAGGGGCTCTAGAAGGGTCTGGGGTCCTTTAGAAAGGCCCTGAGGGGCTCTAGAAGGGTCAGGGAGCCGTTAGAAGGATGTTTCGGGGCTCTTGAATGGTCTGCGGGCCTTTAGCATGGCCCTGAGGGGCTCTAAAAGATTCTGGGGGCATTTAGAGTGGTCTTGAGGGGCCCTAGAAGGGTGTGGGGACCTTTAGAAAAGCCCTGAGGGGCACTAGAAGGGTCTGGGGGCCTTTAGAATGCTCCTGAGGGGCAGTAGAAGGATCTGGGGGCATTTAGAAGTTTCTTCAGGGGCTCTAGAAGGGTCTAGGGACCTTTAGAAAGGCCCTGTGAGGCATTTGAAGGGTCTGGGGGCCGTTAGAATGCTCCTGAGGGGCAATAGACGGGTCTGGGGACCTTTAGAAAGGCCCTGACGGGCATTAGAATGGTCTGGGGGCTTTTAGATGGGTCCTGAGGCAATCTAGAAGGGTCTGGGGGCCTTTACATGGGTCTTGAGGGTCATTAGAAGGGTGTGGAGGCCTTTAGAAAGACCCTGAGGGGCTCTAGAAGGGTCTGGGGGCTATTAGAAGAGTCCTGAGGGGGTCCAGAAGGGTCTGGGGGCCTTTTTAAAGGCCCTCAGGGGGATTATAAGGGTCTCGCGGCCTTTAGAAAGGCCCTGAGTGGCATTAGACGGGTCTGGGGTCATATAGAAAGGCCCTGAGAGGTTCTAGAAGTGTCTGGGGTACTTTAGAAAGGCCCTGAGGGGCATTAGAAGGGTCTGGGGGCCTTTAGAAGGGTCTTCAGTGGCTCTAGAAGGCTCTGGGGAACTTTAGAAAGGCCCTGTGGGGCATTAGAATGGTCTGGGGGCCTTTAGAATGCTCCTGAGTGGCAGTAGAAGGGTCTGGGGACCTTTAGAAAGGCCGTGACGGGCATTAGAATGGTCTGCAGGCCTTTAGAATTGTCCTGATGTGCTTTAGAATGGTCTGGGGGCCTTTATAAGGGTCCTGACAGGCTCTAGAAGGGTCTGGGAACCTTTATAAATGCCCTGAGGGGGAGTAGAGGCGTCTGAGGGCCTTTAGAAAGGTCCTGAGGGGCATTAGAAGGATCTTGTGGCCTTCATAAGGGTCCTGAAAGGCATTAGAAGGGTCTGGGGGCTTTTAGATGGGTCCTGAGGCAATCTAGAAGGGTCTGGGGGCCTTTACATGGGTCTTGAGGGTCATTAGAAAGGTGTGGAGGCCTTTAGAAAGGCCCTGAGGGGCTCTAGAAGGGTCTGGGGGCTATTAGAAGCATCCTGAGGGGGTCCAGAAGGGTCTGGGTGCCTTTTTAAAGGCCCTCAGGGGGATTATAAGGGTCTCGCGGCATTTAGAAAGGCCCTGAGTGGCATTAGAAGGGTCTGGGTGCCTTTAGAAATGTCCTGAGGTTCTCTAGAAAAGTCTGGGGGCCTTTAGAAATGTCCTGAGGGGCATTAGAAGGGTATGGGGGACTTTAGAAAAGCCCTGAGGGGCATTACAAGGGTCTGGGGTCATATAGAAAGGCCCTGAGAGGTTCTAGAAGGGTCTGGGGACCTTTAGAAAGGCCCTGAGGGGCATTAGAAGGGTCTGGGGGCCTTTAGAAGGGTCCTGAGGGGCATTAGAAGGGTCTGGGGGCCTTCAGATTGGTCCTTAGGGGGTCTAGAAGGGTCTGGAGGCATTTAAAACTGTCCTGAGAGGCTCTAGAAGGGTCTGGGTGCCTTTATAAGGGTCCTGAGGGGCATTAGAAGGGTCTTGTGGCCCTTATAAAAGCCCTGAGGGGAATTAGCAGGGTGTGGGGGACTTTAGAAGGGTCCTGAGGGGCTCTATAAGGGTCTGGGGGCCTTTAGAAGGGTCTTCAGGGGCTCTAGAAGGGTCTGGGGACCTTTAGAAAGGCCCTGTGGGGCATTAGAAGGGTCTGGGGGCCTTTAGAATGCTCCTGAGGGGCAGTAGAAGGGTCTGGGGACCTTTATAAAGGCCCTGACGGGCATTAGAATGGTCTGTGGGCCTTTAGAAGTGTCCTGAGGGGCTCTAGAATGGTCTGGGAGCCTTTATAAGGGTCCTGACGGGCTCTAGAAGGGTCTGGGAACCTTTATAAATGCCCTGAGGGGCATTAGAAGGGTCTGAGGGCCTTTAGAAAGGTCCTGAGGGGCATTAGAAGGGTCTTGTGTCCTTCATAAGGGTCCTGAAAGGCATTAGAAGGGTCTGGGGGATTTTAGATGGGTCCTGAGGCAATCTAGAAGGGTCTAGGGGCCTTTACATGGGTCTTGAGGGTCATTAGAAGGTTGTGGAGGCCTTTAGAAATGCCCTGAAAGGCATTAGAAGGGTCTGGGGGCTTTTAGATGGGTCCTGAGGCAATCTAGAAGGGTCTGGGGGCCTTTACATGGGTCTTGAGGGTCATTAGAAGGGTGTGGAGGCCTTTAGAAAGGCGCTGAGGGGCTCTAGAATGGTCTGGGGGCTATTAGAAGCGTCCTGAGGGGTTCCAGAAGGGTCTGGGGGCATTTTTAAAGGCCCTCAGGGGGATTATAAGGGTCTCACGGCCTTTAGAAAGGCTCTGAGTGGCGTTACAAGGGTCTGGGGGCCTTTAGAATTGTCCTGAGGGGCATTAGAAGGGTCTGGGTGCCCTTATAAAAGCCCTCAGGGGAATTAGAAGGGTCTGGGGGACTTTAGATTGGTCCTGTGGGGCTCTAGAAGGGTCTGGGGGCCTTTAGAAGGGTCTTTAGGGGCTCTAGAAGGGTCTGGGGACCTTTAGAAAGGCCCTGTGGGGCATTAGAAGGGTCTGGGGGCCTTTAGAATGCTCCTGAGGGGCAGTAGAAGGGTCTGGGGACCTTTATAAAGGCCCTGACGGGCATTAGAATGGTCTGCGGGCCTTTAGAAGTGTCCTGAGGGGCTCTAGAATGGTCTGGGGGCCTTTATAAGGGTCCTGACGGGCTCTAGAAGGGTCTGGGAACCTTTATAAATGCCCTGAGGGGCATTAGAAGGGTCTGAGGGCCTTTAGAAAGGTCCTGAGGGGCATTAGAAGGGTCTGAGGGCCTTTAGAAAGGTCCTGAGGGGCATTAGAAGGGTCTTGTGTCCTTCATAAGGGTCCTGAAAGGCATTAGAAGGGTCTGGGGGCTTTTAGATGGGTCCTGAGGCAATCTAGAAGGGTCTAGGGGCCTTTACATGGGTCTTGAGGGTCATTAGAATGTTGTGGAGGCCTTTAGAAATGCCCTGAAAGGCATTAGAAGGGTCTGGGTGCTTTTAGATGGGTCCTGAGGCAATCTAGAAGGGTCTGGGGGCCTTTACATGGGTCTTGAGGGTCATTAGAAGGGTGTGGAGGCCTTTAGAAAGGCGCTGAGGGGCTCTAGAAGGGTCTGGGGGCTATTAGAAGCGTCCTGAGGGGTTCCAGAAGGGTCTGGGGGCATTTTTAAAGGCCCTCAGGGGGATTATAAGGGTCTCGCGGCCTTTAGAAAGGCTCTGAGTGGCGTTACAAGGGTCTGGGGGCCTTTAGAATTGTCCTGAGGGGCATTAGATGGGTCTGGGTGCCCTTATAAAAGCCCTCAGGGGAATTAGCAGGGTCTGGGGGACTTTAGATTGGTCCTGTGGGGCTCTAGAAGGGTCTGGGGGCCTTTAGAAGGGTCTTTAGGGGCTCTAGAAGGGTCTGGGGACCTTTAGAAAGGCCCTGTGGGGCATTAGAAGGGTCTGGGGGCCTTTAGAATGCTCCTGAGGGGCAGTAGAAGGGTCTGGGGACCTTTATAAAGGCCCTCACGGGTATTAGAATGGTCTGCGAGCCTTTAGAAGTGTCCTGAGGGGCTCTAGAAGGGTCTGGGGGCCTTTATAAGGGTCCTGACAGGCTCTAGAAGGGTCTGGGAACCTTTATAAATGCCCTGAGGGGCACTAGAAGGGTCTGAGGGCCTTTAGAAAGGTCCTGAGGGGCATTAGAAGGGTCTTGTGGCCTTTATAAGGGTCCTGAAAGGCATTAGAATGGTCTGGTGGCTTTTGGATGGGTCCTGAAGCAATCTAGAAGGGTCTGGGGGCCTTTACATGGGTCTTGAGGGTCATTAGAAGGGTGTGGAGGCCTTTAGAAAGGCCCTGAAAGGCATTAGAAGGGTCTGGGGGCTTTTAGATGGGTCCTGAGGGGGTCCAGAAGGGTCTGGGGGCCTTTTTAAAGGCCCTCAGGGGGATTACAAGGGTCTTGCGGCCTTTAGAAAAGCCCTGAGTGGCATTAGAAAGGTCTGGGTGCCTTTAGAAATGTCCTGAAAGGCTCTAGAAGGGTCTGGGGGCCTTTAGAAATGTCCTGAGGGGCATTAGAAGGGTCTGGGGGCCTTTAGAAAGGCCCTGACAGGCATTAGAATGGTCTGCAGGCCTTTAGAAGTGTCCTGAGGGGCTCTAGAAGGTTCTGTGGGCCTTTAGAAATGTCCTGAGGGGCATTAGAAGGGTCTGGGTGCCCTTATAAAAGCCCTGAGGGGAATTAGCAGGGTCTGGGGGACGTTACAAGGGTCCTGAGGGGCTCTATAAGGGTCTGGGGGCCTGTAGAAGGGTCTTCAGGGGCTCTAGAAGGGTCTGGGGACCTTTAGAAAGGTCGTGTGGGGCATTAGAAAGGTCTGGGGGCCTTTAGAATGCTCCTGAGGTGCAGTAGAAGGGTCTGGGGACCTTTAGAAAGGCCCTGACGGGCATTAGAATGGTCTGCGGGCCTTTAGAAGTGTCCTGAGGGGCTCTAGAATGGTCTGGGGGCCTTTATAAGGGTCCTGACGGGCTCTAGAAGGGTCTGGGAACCTTTATAAATTCCCTGAGGGGCATTAGAAAGGTCTTAGGGCCTTTAGAAAGGTCCTGAGGGGCATTAGAAGGGTCTTGTGGCCTTCATAAGGGTCCTGAAAGGCATTAGAAGGGTCTGGGGGCTTTTAGATGGGTCCTGAGGCAATCTAGAAGGGTCTAGAGGCCTTTACATGGGTCTTGAGGGTCATTAGAAGGGTGTGGAGGCCTTTAGAAAGGCTCTGAAAGGCATTAGAAGGGTCTGGGGGCTTTTAGATGGGTCCTGAGGCAATCTAGAAGGGTCTGGGGGCCTTTACATGGGTCTTGAGGGTCATTAGAAGGGTGTGGAGGCCTTTAGAAAGACCCTGAGGGGCTCTAGAAGGGTCTGGGGGTTATTAGAAGCGTCCTGAGGGGGTCCAGAAGGGTCTGGGGGCCTTTTTAAAGGCCCTCAGGGGGATTCTAAGGGTCTCGCAGCCTTTAGAAAGGCCCTGAGTGGCATCAGAAGGGTCTGGGTGCCTTTAGAAATGTCCTTAGGGGCTCTAGAAGGGTCTGGGGGCCTTTAGAAATGTCCTGAGGGGCATTAGAAGGGTCTGGGGGCCTTTAGAATGCTCCTGAGGGGCAGTAGAAGGGTCTGGGGACCTTTAGAAAGGCCCTGACAGGCATTAGAATGGTCTGCAAACCTTTAGAAGTGTCCTGAGTGGCTCTAGAATGGTCGGGGGGCCTTTATAATGGTCCTGACGGGCTCTAGAAGGGTCTGGGAACCTTTATAAATGCCCTGAGGGGCATTAGAAGGGTCTGGGTGCCTTTAGAAATGTCCTTAGGGGCTCTAGAATGGTCTGGGGGCCTTTAGAAATGTCCTGAGGGGCATTAGAAGGGTATGGGGGCCTTTAGAGAAGCCCTGAGGGGCATTACAAGGGTCTGGGTTCATATAGAAAGGCCCTGAGAGGTTCTAGAATGGTCTGGGCTACTTTAGAAAGGGCCTGAGGGACATTAGAAGGGTCTGGGGTCCTTTAGAAGGGCCCTGAGGGGCATTAGAAGGGTCTGAGGGCCTTTACAAAGGTCCTGAGGGGCATTAGAAGGGTCTTGTGGCCTTCATAAGGGTCGTGAAAGTCATTAGAAGGGTCTGGGGGCTTTTAGATGGGTCCTGAGGCAATCTAGAAGGGTCTAGAGGCCTTTACATGGGTCTTGAGGGTCATTAGAAGGGTGTGGAGGCCTTTAGAAAGGCCCTGAGAGGCATTAGAAGGGTCTGGGGGCTTTTAGATGGGTCCTAAGGCAATCTAGAAGGGTCTGGGGGCCTTTACATGGGTCTTGAGGGTCATTAGAAGGGTGTGGAGGCCTTTAGAAAGGCCCTGAGGGGCTCTAGAGGGGTCTGGGGGCTATTAGAAGCGTCCTGAGGGGGTCCAGAAGGGTCTGGGTGCCTTTTTAAAGGCCCTCAGGGGGATTATAAGGGTCTCGCGGCCTTTAGAAAGGCCCTGAGTGGCATTACAAGGGTCTGGGTGCGTTTAGAAATGTCCTGAGGGGCTCTAGAAGGGTCTGGGGGCCTTTAGAAATGTCCTGAGGGGCATTAGTAGGGTCTGGGGGCCTTTAGAAAGACCCTGAGGGGCATTAGAAGGGTCTCGGGGCCTTTAGAAGGGTCCTGAGTTGCATTAGATGGGTCTGGGGGCCTTTAGAATGGTCCTGAGGGGGTCTAGAAGGGTCTGGAGGCATTTATAAAAGTCCTGAGGGGCATTAGAAGGGTCTGGGTGCCCTTATAAAAGCCCTGAGGGGAATTAGCAGGGTCTGGGGGACTTTAGATGCGTCCTGAGGGACTCTATAAGGGTCTGGGGGCCTTTAGAACGGTGTCCAGGGGCTCTAGAATGGTCTGGGGACCTTTAGAAAGGCCCTGTGTGGCATTAGAAGGGTCTGGGGGCCTTTAGAATGCTACTGAGGGGCAGTAGAAGGGTCTGGGGACCTTTAAAAATGCCCTGAGAGGCATTAGAAGGGTCTGAGGGCCTTTAGAAAGGTCCTGAGGGGCATTAGAAGGGTCTTGTGGCCTTCATAAGGGTCCTGAAAGGCATTAGAAGGGTCTGGGGGCTTTTAGATGGGTCCTGAGGCAATCTAGAAGGGTCTAGGGGCCTTTACATGGGTCTTGAGGGTCATTAGAAGGGTGTGGAGGCCTTTAGAAAGGCGCTGAGGGGCTCTAGAAGGGTCTGGGGGCTATTAGAAGCGTCCTGAGTGGGTCCAGAAGGGTCTGGGGGCCTTTTTAAAGGCCCTCAGGGGGATTATAAGGGTCTCGCGGCCTTTAGAAAGGCCCTGAGTGGCATTAGAAGGGTCTGGGTGCCTTTAGAAAAGACGTGAGGGGCATTACAAGGGTATGGGGGCCTTTAGAAAGGCCCTGAGGGGCATTAGAATGGTCTTGTGGCCTTCATAAGGGTCCTGAAAGGTATTGGAAGGGTCTGGGGTCTTTTAGATGGGTCCTGAGGCAATCTAGAAGGGTCTGGGGGCCTTTACATGGGTCTTGAGGGTCATTAGAAGGGTGTGGAGGCCTTTAGAAACGGTCTGAGGGGCTCTAGAAGGGTCTGGGGGCTATTAGATATGTCCTGAGGGGGTCCAGAAGGGTCTGGGGGCCTTTTTAAAGGCCCTCAGGGGGATTATAAGGGTCTCCCGGCCTTTAGAAAGGCCCTGAGTGGCATTAGAAGGGTCTGGGTGCCTTTAGAAATGACCTGAGGGGCATTAGAAGGGTATGGGGGCATTTAGAAAGGCCCTGTGGGGCATTAGAATGGTCTGGGGGCATTTAGAATGCTCCTGAGGGATAGTAGAAGGGTCTGTGGACCTTTATAAGGCCCTGACGGTCATTAGAATGGTCTGCAGGCCTTTAGAAGTGTCCTGAGGGGCTCTAGAATGGTCAGGGGGCCTTTATAAGGGTCCTGACGGGCTCTAGAAGCGTCTGGGAACCTTTATAAATCCCCTGAGGGGCATTGGAAGGCTCTTGTGGCCTTCATAAGGGTCCTGAAAGGCATTAGAAGGGTCTGGGGGCTTTTAGATGGGTCCTGAGGCAATCTAGAAGGGTCTAGGGGCCTTTACATGGGTCTTGAGGGTCATTAGAAGGGTGTGGATGCCTTTAGAAAGGCCCTGAGGGGCTCTAGAAGGGTCTGGGGGCTATTAGAAGCGTCCTGAGGGGGTCCAGAAGGGTCTGGGGGCCTTTTTAAAGGCCCTCAGGGGGATTATAAGGGTCTCGCGGCTTTTAGAAAGGCCCTGAGTGGCATTACAAGGGTCTGGGGTCATACAGAAAGGCCCTCATACGTTCTAGAAGTGTCTGGGGTACTTTAGAAATGCCCTGAGGGGCATTAGAAGGGTCTGGGGGCCTTTAGAATCGTCCTGAGGGGTTCTAGAAGAATCTGGAGGCATTTAAAACTGTCCTGAGAGGCTCTAGAAGGGTCTGGGTGCCTTTATAAGGGTCCTGAGGAGCTTTAGAAGGGTCTGGGTGCCCTTATAAAAGACCTGAGGGGAATTAGCAGGGTCTGGGGGACATTAGAAGGGTCCTGAGGGTCTCTATAAGGGTTTTTGGGCCTTTAGAAGGGTCTTCAGGGGCTCTAGAAGGGTCTGGGGACCTTTAGAAAGGCCCTGTGGGGCATTAGAAGGGTCTGGGGGCCTTTAGAATGCTCCTGAGGGGCAGTAGAAGGTTCTGAGGACATTTATAAAGGCCCTGACGGGCATTAGAATGGTCTGTGGGCCTTTAGAAGTGTCCTGAAGGGCTCTAGAATGGTCTGGGGGCCTTTATAAGGGTCCTGACGGGCTCTAGAAGGGTCTGGGAACCTTTATAAATGCCCTGAGGGGCATTAGAAGGGTCTGAGGGCCTTTAGAAAGGTCCTGAGGGGCATTAGAAGGGTCTTGTGGCCTTCATAATGGTCCTGAAAGGCATTAGAAAGGTCTGGGGGCTTTTAGATGGGTCCTGAGGCAATCTAGAAGGGTCTGGGGGCCTTTACATGGGTCTTGAGGGTCATTAGAAGGGTGTGGAGGCCTTTAGAAAGGCCCTGAAATGCATTAGAAGGGTCTGGGGGCTCTTAGAAGCATCCTGAGTGGGTCCCGGAGGGTCTGGGGGCCTTTTTAAAGGCCCTCAGGGGGATTATAAGGGTCTCGCGGCCTTTAGAAAGGCCCTGAGTGGCATTAGAAGGGTCTGGGTGCCTTTAGAAATGTCCTGAGGGGCATTAGAAGGGTCTGGGGGCCTTTAAAAAGGCCCTGAGGGGCATTACAAGGGTCTGGGGGCCTTTAAAAAGGCCCTGAGGGGCATTACAAGGGTCTGGGGGCCTTTAGAATGGTCCTGAGGGGGTCTAGAAGGGTCTGGAGGCATTTAAAACTGTCCTGAGAGGCTCTAGAAGGGTCTGGGTGCCTTTATAAGGGTCCTGAGGGGCATTAGAAGGGTCTGGGTGCCCTTATAAATGCCCTGAGAGGAATTAGCAGGGTCTGGGGGACTTTAGAAGGGTCCTGAGGGGCTCTATAATGGTCTGGGGGCCTTTTGAAGGGTCTTCAGGGGCTCTAGAAGGGTCTGGGGACCTTTAGAAAGGCCCTGTGTGGCATTAGAAGGGTCTGGGGGCCTTTAGAATGCTCCTTAGGGGCAGTAGAAGGGTATGGGGACCTTTATAAGTGTCCTGACGGGCTCTAGAATGGTCAGGGAACCTTTATAAATGCCCTGAGGGGCATTAGAAGGGTCTGAGGGCCTTTAGAAAGGTCCTGAGGGGCATTAGAAGGGTCTTGTGGCATTGATAAGGGTCCTGAAAGGCATTAGAAGGGTCTGGGGGCGTTTAGATGGGTCCTGAGGCAATCTAGAAGGGTCTAGGGGCCTTTACATGGGTCTTGAGGGTCATTAGAAGGGTGTGGAGGCCTTTAGAAAGGCCCTGAGGGGCTCTAGAAGGGTCTGGGGGCTATTAGAAGCGTCCTGAGGGGGTCCAGAAGGGTCTGGGGGCCTTTTTAAAGGCCCTCAGGGGGATTATAAGGGTCTTGCGGCCTTTAGAAAAGCCCTGAGTGGCATTAGAAGGGTCTGGGTGCCTTTAGAAATGACCTGAGGGGCATTAGAAGGGTATGGGGGCCTTTAGAAAGGCCCTGAGGGGCATTAGAAGGGTCTGGGTGCCTTTAGAATGGTCCTGAGGGGGTCTAGAAGGGTCTGGAGGCATTTAAAACTGTCCTGAGAGGCTCTAGAAGGGTCTGGGTGCCTTTATAAGGGTCCTGAGGGGCATTAGAAGGGTCTGGGTGCCATTATAAAAGCACTGAAAGGAATTAGCAGGGTCTGGGGGCCTTTAGAATGGTCCTGAGGGGCTATATAAGGGTCTGGGGGCCTTTAGAAGGGTCTTCAGGGGCTCTAGAAGGGTCTGGGGACCTTTAGAAAGGCCCTGTGGGGCATTAGAAGGGTCTGGGGGCCTTTAGAATGCTCCTGAGGGGCATTAGAAGGGTCTGGGAACCTTTATAAATGCCCTAAGGGGCATTAGAAGGGTCTGAGGGCCTTTAGAAAAGTCCTGAGGGGCATTTAAAGGGTCTGGGGGCCTTTAGAATGGTCCTGAAGGGGTCTAGAAGGGTCTGGAGGCATTTAAAACTGTCCTGAGAGGCTCTAGAAGGGTCTGGGTGCCTTTATAAGGGTCCTGAGGGGCATTAGAATGGTCTGGGTGCCCTTATAAGAGCCCTGAGGAGAATTAGCAGGGTCTGGGGGCCTTTAGAAGGGTCCTTAGGGGCTCTATAAGGGTCTGGGGGCCTTTAGAAGGGTCTTGAGGGGCTCTAGAAGGGTCTGGGGACCTTTAGAAAGGCCCTGTGTGGCATTAGAAGGGTCTGGGGGCCTTTAGAAGGGTCTTCAGGGGCTCTAGAAGGGTCTGAGGACCTTTAGAAAGGCCCTGTGGGGCATTAGAAGGGTCTGGAGGCCTTTAGAATGCTCCTGATGGGCAGTAGAAGGGTCTGGGGACCTTTATAAGGCCCTGACGGGCATTAGAATGGCCTGCAGGCCTTTAGAAGTGTCCTGAGGGGCTCTAGAATGGTCTGGGGGCCTTTATAAGGGTCCTGACGGGCTCTAGAAGGGTCTGGGAACCTTTATAAATGCCCTGAGGGGTATTAGAAGGGTCTGAGGGCCTTTAGAAAGGTCCTGAGGGGCATTTGAAGGGTCTTGTGGCCTTCATAAGGGTCCTGAAAGGCATTAGAAGGGTCTGGGGGCTTTTAGATGGGTCCTGAGGCAATCTAGAAGGGTCTAGGGGCCTTTACATGGGTCTTGAGGGTCATTAGATGGGTGTGGAGGCCTTTAGAAAGGCCCTGAAAGGCATTAGAAGGGTCTGGGGGCTTTTAGATTGGTCCTGAGGCAATCTAGAAGGGTCTGGGGGCCTTTACATGGGTCTTGAGTGTCCTTAGAAGGGTGTGGAGGCCTTTAGAAAAGCCCTGAGGGGCTCTAGAAGGGTCTGGGGGCTATTAGAAGCGTCCTGAGGGGGTCCAGAAGGGTCTGGGGGCCTTTTTAAAGGCCCTCAGGGGGATTATAATGGTCTCGCGGCCTTTAGAAAGGCCCTGAGTGGCATTAGAAGGGTCTGGGTGCCTTTAGAAATGACCTGAGGGGCATTAGAAGGGTATGGGGGCATTTAGAAAGGCCCTGTGGGGCATTAGAAGGGTCTGGGGGCCTTTAGAATGGTCCTGAGGGGGTCTAGAAGGGTCTGGAGGCATTTAAAACTGTCCTGACAGGCTCTAGAAGGGTCTGGGTGCCTTTATAAGGGTCCTGAGGGGCATTAGAAGGGTCTGGGTGCCCTTATAAAAGCCCTGAGGGGAATTAGCAGGGTCTGGGGGCCTTTAGAAGGGTCCTGAGGGGCTCTATAGGGGTCTGGGGGCCTTTAGAAGGGTCTTGAGGGGCTCTAGAAGGGTCTGGGGACCTTTAGAAAGGCCCTGTGGGGCATTAGAAGGGTCTGGGGGCCTTTAGAATGCTCCTGAGGGGCAGTAGAAGGGTTTGGGGACCATTATAAGTGTCCTGACAGGCTCTAGAATGGTCTGGGAACCTTTATAAATGCCCTGAGGGGCATTAGAAGGGTCTGAGGGCCTTTAGAAAGGTCCTGAGGGGCATTAGAAGGGTCTGAGGGCCTTCATAAGGGTCCTGAAAGGCATTAGAAGGGTCTGGGGGCTTTTAGATGGGTCCTGAGGCAATCTAGATGGGTCTAGGGGCCTTTACATGGGTCTTGAGGGTCATTAGAAGGGTGTGGAGGCCTTTAGAAAGGCCCTGAAAGGCATTAGAAGGGTCTGGGGGCTTTTAGATGGGTCCTGAGGCAATCTAGAAAGGTCTGGGGGCCTTTACATGGGTCTTGAGGGTCATTAGAATGGTGTGGAGGCCTTTAGAAAGGCCCTGAGGGACTCTAGAAGGGTCTGGGGGCTATTAGAAGCGTCCTGAGAGGGTCCAGAAGGGTCTGGGGGACTTTTTAAAGGCCCTCAAGGGGAATTATAAGGGTCTCGCGGCCTTTAGAAAGGCCCTGAGTGGCATTACAAGGGCCTGGGGTCACATAGATAGGCCCTGAGAGGTTCTAGAAGTGTCTGGGGTACTTTAGAAAGGCCCTGAGGGGCATTAGAAGGGTCTGGGGGCCTTTAGAATGGTCCTGAGGGGGTCTAGAAGGGTCTGGAGGAATTTAAAACTGTCCTGAGAGGCTCTAGAAGGGTCTGGGTGCCTTTATTAGGGTCCTGAGGGGCATTAGAAGGGCCTGGGTGCCCTTATAAAAGCCCTGAGGGGAATTAGAAGGGTCTGGGGGACTTTAGAAGGATCCTGAGGGGCTCTATAAGGGTCTGGGGCCTTTAGAAGGGTCTTCAGGGGCTCTAGAGGGGTCTGGGGACCTTTAGAAAGGCCCTGTGGGGCATTAGAAGGGTCTGGGAGCCTTTAGAATGCTCCTGAGGGGCAGTAGAATGGTCTGGGGACATTTATAAGGGTCCTGACGGGCTCTAGAAGGGTCTGGGAACCTTTATAAGGGTCCTGACGGGCTCTAGAAGGGTCTGAGGGCCTTTAGAAAGGTCCTGAGGGGCATTAGAAGGGTCTTGTGGCCTTCATAAGGGTCCTGAAAGGCATTAGAAGGGTCTGGGGGCTTTTAGATGGGTCCTGAGGCATTCTAGAAGGGTCTAGGGGCCTTTACATGGGTCTGGAGGGTCATTAGAAGGGTGTGGAGGCCTTTAGAAAGGCCCTGAAAGGCATTAGAAGGGTCTGGGGGCCTTTAGAAGGGTCTTCATGGGCTCTAGAAGGGTCTGGGGACCTTTAGAAAGGCCCTGTGGGGCATTAGAAGGGTCTGGGGGCCTTTAGAATGCTCCTGAGGGGCAGTAGAAAGGTCTGGGGACCTTTATAAGTGTCCTGACGGGCTCTAGAAGGGTCTGGGAACCTTTATAAATGCCCTGAGGGGCATTAGAAGGGTCTAAGGGCCTTTAGAAAGGTCCTGAGGGGCATTAGAAGGTTCTTGTGGCCTTCATAATGGTCCTGAAAGGCATTAGAAGGGTCTGGGGTCTTTTAGATGGGTCCTGAGGCAATCTAGAAGGGTCTAGGGGCCTTTACATGGGTCTTGAGGGTCATTAGAATGGTGTGGAGGCCTTTAGAAAGGCCCTGAAAGGCTCTAGAAGGGTCTGGGGGCCTTTAGAAGGGTCTTCAGGGTCTCTAGAGGGGTCTGGGGACCTTTAGAAAGGCCCTGTGGGGCATTAGAAGGGTCTGGGGGCCTTTAGAATGCTCCTGAGGGGCAGTAGATGGGTCTGGGAACCTTTATAAATGCCCTGAGGGGCATTAGAAGGGTCTGGGGGCCTTTACATGGGTCTTGAGGGTCATTAGAAGGGTGTGGTGTCCTTTAGAAAGGCCCTGATAGGCATTAGAAGGGTCTGGGTGCTTTTAGATGGGTCCTGAGGCAATCTAGAAGGGTCTGGGGGCCTTTACATGGGTCTTGAGGGTCATTAGAAGGGTGTGGAGGCCTTTAGAAAGGCCCTGAGGGGCTCTAGAAGGGTCTGGGAGCTATTAAAAGCGTCCTGAGGGGGTCTAGAAGGGTCTGGGGGCCTTTTTAAAGGCCCTCAGGGGGATTATAAGGGTCTCGCGACCTTTAGAAAAGCCCTGAGTGGCATTAGAAGGGTCTGGGTGCCTTTAGAAATGACCTGAGGGGCATTAGAAGGGTATGGGGGCATTTAGAAAGGCCCTGTGGGGCATTAGAAGGGTCTGGGGGCCTTTAGAATGGTCCTGAGGGGGTCTAGAAGGGTCTGGAGGCATTTAAAACTGTCCTGAGAGGCTCTAGAAGGGTCTGGGTGCCTTTATAAGGGTCCTGAGGGGCTCTATAAGGGTCTGGGGGCCTTTAGAAGGGTCTTGAGGGGCTCTAGAAGGGTCTGGGGACCTTTAGAAAGGCCCTGTGGGGCATTAGAAGGGTCTGGGGGCCTTTAGAAGGGTCTTCAGGGGCTCTAGAAGGGTCTGGGGGCCTTTAGAAAGTCCCTGTGGGGCATTAGAAGGGTCTGGGGGCCTTTAGAATGCTCCTGAGGGGCAGTAGAATGGTCTGGGGACCTTTATAAGGGTCCTGACGGGCTCTAGAAGGGTCTGAGGGCCTTTAGAAAGGTCCTGAGGGGCATTAGAAGGTTCTTGTGGCCTTCATAAGGGTCCTGAAAGGCATTAGAAGGGTCTGGGGGCTTTTAGATGGGTCCTGAGGCAATCTAGAAGGGTCTAGGGGCCTTTACATGGGTCTTGAGGGTCATTAGAAGGGTGTGGAGGCCTTTAGAAAGGCCCTGAGGGGCTCTAGAAGGATCTGGGGGCTATTAGAATCGTCCTGAGGGGGTCTAGAAGGGTCTGGGGGCCTTTTTAAAGGCCCTCAGGGAGATTATAAGGGTCTTGCGGCCTTTAGAAAAGCCCTGAGTGGCATTAGAAGGGTCTGGGTGCCTTTAGAAATGACCTGAGGGGCATTAGAAGGGTATGGGGGCCTTTAGAAAGGCCCTGATGGGCATTAGAAGGGTCTGGGGGCCTTTAGAAGGGTCTTCAGGGGCTCTAGAAGGGTCTGGGGGCCTTTAGAAGGGTCTTGAGGGGCTCTAGAAGGGTCTGGGGACCTTTAGAAAGGCCCTGTGTGGCATTAAAAGGGTCTGGGGGCCTTTAGAAGGGTCTTCAGGGGCTCTAGAAGGGTCTGGGGACCTTTAGAAAGGCCCTGTGGGGCATTAGAAGGGTCTGAGGGCCTTTATAATGCTCCTTAGGGGCAGTAGAAGGGTCTGGGGACCTTTATAAGTGTCCTGACGTGCTCTAGAAGGGTCTGGGAACCTTTATAAATGCCCTGAGGTGCATTAGAAGGGTCTGAGGGCCTTTAGAAAGGTCCTGAGGGGCATTAGAAGGGTCTTGAGGCCTTCATAAGGGTCCTGAAAGGCATTAGAAGGGTCTGGGGGCTTTTAGATGGGTCCTGAGGCAATCTAGAAGGGTCTAGGGGCCTTTACATGGGTCTTGAGGGTCATTAGAAGGTTGTGGAGGCCTTTAGAAAGGCCCTGAAAGGCATTAGAAGGGTCTGGGGGCTTTTTGATGGGTCCTCAGGCAATCTAGAAGGGTCTGGGGGCCTTTACATGGGTCTTGAGGGTCATTAAAAGGGTGTGGAGGCCTTTAGAAAGGCCCTGAGGGGCTCTAGAAGGGTCTGGGGGCTATTAGAAGCGTCCTGAGGGGGTCCAGAATGGTCTGGGGGCCTTTAGAAATGACCTGAGGGGCATTAGTAGGGTCTGGGGGCCTTTAGAATGGTCCTGAGGGGGTCTAGAAGGGTCTGGAGGCATTTAAAACTGTCCTGAGAGGCTCTAGAAGGGTCTGGGTGCCTTTATAAGGGTCCTGAGGGGCATTAGAAGGGTCTGGGTGCCCTTATGAAAGCCCTGAGGGGAATTAGCAGGGTCTGGGGGCCTTTAGAATGGTCCTGAGGGGCTCTATAAGGGTCTGGGGGCCTGTAGAAGGGTCTTCAGGGGCTCTAGAAGGGTCTGGGGACCTTTAGAAAGGCCCTGTGTGGCATTAGAAGGGTCTGGGGGCCTTTAGAATGCTCCTGAGGGGCAGTAGAAGGGTCTGGGGACCTTTATAAATGCCCTGAGAGGCATTAGAAGGGTCTGAGGGCCTTTAGAAAGGTCCTGAGGGGCATTAGAAGGGTCTTGTGGCCTTCATAAGGGTCCTGAAAGGCATTAGAAGGGTCTGGGGGCTTTTAGATGGGTCCTGAGGCAATCTAGAAGGGTCTAGGGGCCTTTACATGGGTCTTGAGGGTCATTTAAAGGGTGTGGAGGCCTTCAGAAAGGCGCTGAGGGGATCTAGAAGGGTCTGGGGGCTATTAGAAGCGCCCTGAGTGGGTCCAGAAGGGTCTGGGGGCCTTTTTAAAGGCCCTCAGGGGGATTATAAGGGTCTCGCGGCCTTTAGAAAGGCCCTGAGTGGCATTAGAAGGGTCTGGGTGCCTTTAGAAAAGACGTGAGGGGCATTACAAGGGTATGGGGGCCTTTAGAAAGGCCCTGAGGGGCATTAGAAGGGTCTTGTGGCCTTCATAAGGGTTCTGAAAGGTATTGGAAGGGTCTGGGGTCTTTTAGATGGGTCCTGAGGCAATCTAGAAGGGTCTGGGGGCCTTTACATGGGTCTTGAGGGTCATTAGAAGGGTGTGGAGGCCTTTAGAAACGGTCTGAGGGGCTCTAGAAGGGTCTGGGGGCTATTAGATGTGTCCTGAGGGGGTCCAGAAGGGTCTGGGGGCCTTTTTAAAGGCCCTCAGGGGGATTATAAAGGTCTCCCGGCCTTTAGAAAGGCCCTGAGTGGCATTAGAAGGGTCTGGGTGCCTTTAGAAATGACCTGAGGGGCATTAGAAGGGTATGGGGGCATTTAGAAAGTCCCTGTGGGGCATTAGAATGGTCTGGGGGCCTTTAGAATGCTCCTGAGGGATAGTAGAAGGGTCTGTGGACCTTTATAAGGCCCTGACGGTCATTAGAATGGTCTGCAGGCCTTTAGAAGTGTCCTGAGGGGCTCTAGAATGGTCAGGGGGCCTTTATAAGGGTCCTGACGGGCTCTAGAAGGGTCTGGGAACCTTTATAAATCCCCTGAGGGGCATTGGAAGGGTCTTGTGGCCTTCATAAGGGTCCTGAAAGGCATTAGAAGGGTCTGGGGGCTTTTAGATGGGTCCTGAGGCAATCTAGAAGGGTCTAGGGGCCTTTACATGGGTCTTGAGGGTCATTAGAAGGGTGTGGAGGCCTTTAGAAAGGCCCTGAAATGCATTAGAAGGGTCTGGGGGCTATTAGAAGCATCCTGAGGGGGTCCCGGAGGGTCTGGGGGCCTTTTTAAAGGCCCTAAGGGGGATTATAAGGGTCTCGCGGCCTTTAGAAAGGCCCTGAGTGGCATTAGAAGGGTCTGGGTGCCTTTAGAAATGTCCTGAGCGGGTCTAGAAGGGTCTGGGGGCCTTTAGAAATGTCCTGAGGGGCATTAGAAGGGTCTGGGGGCCTTTAAAAAGGCCCTGAGGGGCATTACAAGGGTCTGGGGGCCTTTAGAAAGGCCCTGAGGGGAATTACAAGGGTCTGGGGGCCTTTAGAATGGTCCTGAGGGGGTCTAGAAGGGTCTGGAGGCATTTAAAACTGTCCTGAGAGGCTCTAGAAGGGTCTGGGTGCCTTTATAAGGGTCCTGAGGGGCACTAGAAGGGTCTGGGTGCCCTTATAAAAGCCCTGAGAGGAATTAGCAGGGTCTGGAGGACTTCAGAAGGGTCCTGAGTGGCTCTATAATGGTCTGGGGGCCTTTAGAAGGGTCTTGAGGGGCTCTAGAAGGGTCTGGGGACCTTTAGAAAGGCCCTGTGTGGCATTAGAAGGGTCTGGGGGCCTTTAGAATGCTCCTGAGGGGCAGTAGAAGGGTATGGGGACCTTTATAAGTGTCCTGACGGGCTCTAGAATGGTGAGGGAACCTTTATAAATGCCCTGAGGGGCATTAGAAGGGTCTGAGGGCCTTTAGAAAGGTCCTGAGGGGCATTAGAAGGGTCTTGTGGCATTGATAAGGGTCCTGAAAGGCATTAGAAGGGTCTGGGGGCGTTTAGATGGGTCCTGAGGCAATCTAGAAGGGTCTAGGGGCCTTTACATGGGTCTTGAGGGTCATTAGAAGGGTGTGGAGGCCTTTAGAAAGGCCCTGAGGGGCTCTAAAAGGGTCTGGGGGCTATTAGAAGCGTCCTGAAAGGGTCCAGAAGGGTCTGGGGGCCTTTTTAAAGGTCCTCAGGGGGATTATAAGGGTCTCGCGGCCTTTAGAAAGGCCCTGAGTGGAATTAGAAGGGTCTGGGTGCCTTTAGAAATGTCCTGAGGGGCTCTATAAGGGTCTGGGGGCCTTTAGAAGGGTCTTCAGGGGCTCTAGAGGGGTCTGGGGACCTTTAGAAAGGCCCTGTGGGGCATTAGAAGGGTCTGGGGGCCTTTAGAATGGTCCTGAGGGGGTCTAGAAGGGTCTGGAGGCATTTAAAACTGTCCTGAGAGGCTCTAGAAGGGTCTGGGTGCCTTTATAAGGGTCCTGAGGGGCTCTATAAGGGTCTGGGGGCCTTTAGAAGGGTCTTGAGGGGCTCTAGAAGGGTCTGGGGACCTTTAGAAAGGCCCTGTGGGGCATTAGAAGGGTCTGGGGGCCTTTAGAAGGGTCTTCAGGGGCTCTAGAAGGGTCTGGGGGCCTTTAGAAAGTCCCTGTGGGGCATTAGAAGGGTCTGGGGGCCTTTAGAATGCTCCTGAGGGGCAGTAGAATGGTCTGGGGACCTTTATAAGGGTCCTGACGGGCTCTAGAAGGGTCTGAGGGCCTTTAGAAAGGTCCTGAGGGGCATTAGAAGGTTCTTGTGGCCTTCATAAGGGTCCTGAAAGGCATTAGAAGGGTCTGGGGGCTTTTAGATGGGTCCTGAGGCAATCTAGAAGGGTCTAGGGGCCTTTACATGGGTCTTGAGGGTCATTAGAAGGGTGTGGAGGCCTTTAGAAAGGCCCTGAGGGGCTCTAGAAGGATCTGGGGGCTATTAGAATCGTCCTGAGGGGGTCTAGAAGGGTCTGGGGGCCTTTTTAAAGGCCCTCAGGGAGATTATAAGGGTCTTGCGGCCTTTAGAAAAGCCCTGAGTGGCATTAGAAGGGTCTGGGTGCCTTTAGAAATGACCTGAGGGGCATTAGAAGGGTATGGGGGCCTTTAGAAAGGCCCTGATGGGCATTAGAAGGGTCTGGGGGCCTTTAGAAGGGTCTTCAGGGGCTCTAGAAGGGTCTGGGGGCCTTTAGAAGGGTCTTGAGGGGCTCTAGAAGGGTCTGGGGACCTTTAGAAAGGCCCTGTGTGGCATTAAAAGGGTCTGGGGGCCTTTAGAAGGGTCTTCAGGGGCTCTAGAAGGGTCTGGGGACCTTTAGAAAGGCCCTGTGGGGCATTAGAAGGGTCTGAGGGCCTTTATAATGCTCCTTAGGGGCAGTAGAAGGGTCTGGGGACCTTTATAAGTGTCCTGACGTGCTCTAGAAGGGTCTGGGAACCTTTATAAATGCCCTGAGGTGCATTAGAAGGGTCTGAGGGCCTTTAGAAAGGTCCTGAGGGGCATTAGAAGGGTCTTGAGGCCTTCATAAGGGTCCTGAAAGGCATTAGAAGGGTCTGGGGGCTTTTAGATGGGTCCTGAGGCAATCTAGAAGGGTCTAGGGGCCTTTACATGGGTCTTGAGGGTCATTAGAAGGTTGTGGAGGCCTTTAGAAAGGCCCTGAAAGGCATTAGAAGGGTCTGGGGGCTTTTTGATGGGTCCTCAGGCAATCTAGAAGGGTCTGGGGGCCTTTACATGGGTCTTGAGGGTCATTAAAAGGGTGTGGAGGCCTTTAGAAAGGCCCTGAGGGGCTCTAGAAGGGTCTGGGGGCTATTAGAAGCGTCCTGAGGGGGTCCAGAATGGTCTGGGGGCCTTTAGAAATGACCTGAGGGGCATTAGTAGGGTCTGGGGGCCTTTAGAATGGTCCTGAGGGGGTCTAGAAGGGTCTGGAGGCATTTAAAACTGTCCTGAGAGGCTCTAGAAGGGTCTGGGTGCCTTTATAAGGGTCCTGAGGGGCATTAGAAGGGTCTGGGTGCCCTTATGAAAGCCCTGAGGGGAATTAGCAGGGTCTGGGGGCCTTTAGAATGGTCCTGAGGGGCTCTATAAGGGTCTGGGGGCCTGTAGAAGGGTCTTCAGGGGCTCTAGAAGGGTCTGGGGACCTTTAGAAAGGCCCTGTGTGGCATTAGAAGGGTCTGGGGGCCTTTAGAATGCTCCTGAGGGGCAGTAGAAGGGTCTGGGGACCTTTATAAATGCCCTGAGAGGCATTAGAAGGGTCTGAGGGCCTTTAGAAAGGTCCTGAGGGGCATTAGAAGGGTCTTGTGGCCTTCATAAGGGTCCTGAAAGGCATTAGAAGGGTCTGGGGGCTTTTAGATGGGTCCTGAGGCAATCTAGAAGGGTCTAGGGGCCTTTACATGGGTCTTGAGGGTCATTTAAAGGGTGTGGAGGCCTTCAGAAAGGCGCTGAGGGGATCTAGAAGGGTCTGGGGGCTATTAGAAGCGCCCTGAGTGGGTCCAGAAGGGTCTGGGGGCCTTTTTAAAGGCCCTCAGGGGGATTATAAGGGTCTCGCGGCCTTTAGAAAGGCCCTGAGTGGCATTAGAAGGGTCTGGGTGCCTTTAGAAAAGACGTGAGGGGCATTACAAGGGTATGGGGGCCTTTAGAAAGGCCCTGAGGGGCATTAGAAGGGTCTTGTGGCCTTCATAAGGGTTCTGAAAGGTATTGGAAGGGTCTGGGGTCTTTTAGATGGGTCCTGAGGCAATCTAGAAGGGTCTGGGGGCCTTTACATGGGTCTTGAGGGTCATTAGAAGGGTGTGGAGGCCTTTAGAAACGGTCTGAGGGGCTCTAGAAGGGTCTGGGGGCTATTAGATGTGTCCTGAGGGGGTCCAGAAGGGTCTGGGGGCCTTTTTAAAGGCCCTCAGGGGGATTATAAAGGTCTCCCGGCCTTTAGAAAGGCCCTGAGTGGCATTAGAAGGGTCTGGGTGCCTTTAGAAATGACCTGAGGGGCATTAGAAGGGTATGGGGGCATTTAGAAAGTCCCTGTGGGGCATTAGAATGGTCTGGGGGCCTTTAGAATGCTCCTGAGGGATAGTAGAAGGGTCTGTGGACCTTTATAAGGCCCTGACGGTCATTAGAATGGTCTGCAGGCCTTTAGAAGTGTCCTGAGGGGCTCTAGAATGGTCAGGGGGCCTTTATAAGGGTCCTGACGGGCTCTAGAAGGGTCTGGGAACCTTTATAAATCCCCTGAGGGGCATTGGAAGGGTCTTGTGGCCTTCATAAGGGTCCTGAAAGGCATTAGAAGGGTCTGGGGGCTTTTAGATGGGTCCTGAGGCAATCTAGAAGGGTCTAGGGGCCTTTACATGGGTCTTGAGGGTCATTAGAAGGGTGTGGAGGCCTTTAGAAAGGCCCTGAAATGCATTAGAAGGGTCTGGGGGCTATTAGAAGCATCCTGAGGGGGTCCCGGAGGGTCTGGGGGCCTTTTTAAAGGCCCTAAGGGGGATTATAAGGGTCTCGCGGCCTTTAGAAAGGCCCTGAGTGGCATTAGAAGGGTCTGGGTGCCTTTAGAAATGTCCTGAGCGGGTCTAGAAGGGTCTGGGGGCCTTTAGAAATGTCCTGAGGGGCATTAGAAGGGTCTGGGGGCCTTTAAAAAGGCCCTGAGGGGCATTACAAGGGTCTGGGGGCCTTTAGAAAGGCCCTGAGGGGAATTACAAGGGTCTGGGGGCCTTTAGAATGGTCCTGAGGGGGTCTAGAAGGGTCTGGAGGCATTTAAAACTGTCCTGAGAGGCTCTAGAAGGGTCTGGGTGCCTTTATAAGGGTCCTGAGGGGCACTAGAAGGGTCTGGGTGCCCTTATAAAAGCCCTGAGAGGAATTAGCAGGGTCTGGAGGACTTCAGAAGGGTCCTGAGTGGCTCTATAATGGTCTGGGGGCCTTTAGAAGGGTCTTGAGGGGCTCTAGAAGGGTCTGGGGACCTTTAGAAAGGCCCTGTGTGGCATTAGAAGGGTCTGGGGGCCTTTAGAATGCTCCTGAGGGGCAGTAGAAGGGTATGGGGACCTTTATAAGTGTCCTGACGGGCTCTAGAATGGTGAGGGAACCTTTATAAATGCCCTGAGGGGCATTAGAAGGGTCTGAGGGCCTTTAGAAAGGTCCTGAGGGGCATTAGAAGGGTCTTGTGGCATTGATAAGGGTCCTGAAAGGCATTAGAAGGGTCTGGGGGCGTTTAGATGGGTCCTGAGGCAATCTAGAAGGGTCTAGGGGCCTTTACATGGGTCTTGAGGGTCATTAGAAGGGTGTGGAGGCCTTTAGAAAGGCCCTGAGGGGCTCTAAAAGGGTCTGGGGGCTATTAGAAGCGTCCTGAAAGGGTCCAGAAGGGTCTGGGGGCCTTTTTAAAGGTCCTCAGGGGGATTATAAGGGTCTCGCGGCCTTTAGAAAGGCCCTGAGTGGAATTAGAAGGGTCTGGGTGCCTTTAGAAATGTCCTGAGGGGCTCTATAAGGGTCTGGGGGCCTTTAGAAGGGTCTTCAGGGGCTCTAGAGGGGTCTGGGGACCTTTAGAAAGGCCCTGTGGGGCATTAGAAGGGTCTGGGGACCTTTAGAATGCTCCTGAGGGGCAGTAGAATGGTCTGGGGACCTTTATAAGGGTCCTGACGGGCTCTAGAAGGGTCTGAGAGCCTTTAGAAAGGTCCTGAGGGGCATTAGAAGGGTCTACGGGCCTTTAGAAAGGTCCTGAGGGGCATTAGAAGGTTCTTGTGGCCTTCATAAGGGTCCTGAAAGGCATTAGAAGGGTCTGGGGGCTTTTAGATGGGTCCTGAGGCAATCTAGAAGGGTCTAGGGGCCTTTAGATGGGTCTTGAGGGTCATTAGAAGGGTGTGGAGGCCTTTAGAAAGGCCCTGAGGGGCTCTAGAAGGGTCTGGGGGCTATTAGAAGCGTCCTGAGGGGGTCCAGAAGGGTCTGGGGGCCTTTTTAAAGGCCCTCAGGGGGATTATAAGGGTCTCGCGGCCTTTAGAAAGGCCCTGAGTGGCATTAGAAGGGTCTGGGTGCCTTTAGAAATGACCTGAGGGGCATTAGAAGGGTATGGGGGCCTTTAGAAAGGCCCTGATGGGCATTAGAAGGGTCTGGGGGCCTTTAGAATGGTCCTGAGGGGGTCTAGAAGGGTCTGGAGGCATTTAAAACTGTCCTGAGAGGCTCTAGAAGGGTCTGGGTGCCTTTATAAGGGTCCTGAGGGGCATTAGAAGGGTCTGGGTGCCATTATAAAAGCACTGAAAGGAATTAGCAGGGTCTGGGGGCCTTTAGAATGGTCCTGAGGGGCTATATAAGGGTCTGGGGGCCTTTAGAAGGGTCTTCAGGGGCTCTAGAAGGGTCTGGGGACCTTTAGAAAGGCCCTGTGGGGCATTAGAAGGGTCTGGGGGCCTTTAGAATGCTCCTGAGGGGCAGTAGAAGGGTCTGGGGACCTTTATAAGGCCCTGACGGGCATTAGAATGGTCTGCGGGCGTTTAGAAGTGTCCTGAACGGCTCTAGAATGGTCTGGGGGCCTTTATAAGGGTCCTGACATGCTCTAGAAGAGTCTGGGAACCTTTATAAATGCCCTAAGGGGCATTAGAAGGGTCTGAGGGCCTTTAGAAAAGTCCTGAGGGGCATTAGAAGGGTCTGGGGGCCTTTAGAATGGTCCTGAGGGGGTCTAGAAGGGTCTGGAGGCATTTAAAACTGTTCTGAGAGGCTCTAGAAGGGTCTGGGTGCCTTTATAAGGGTCCTGAGGGGCATTAGAATGGTCTGGGTGCCCTTATAAGAGCCCTGAGGAGAATTAGCAGGGTCTGGGGGCCTTTAGAAGGGTCCTTAGGGGCTCTATAAGGGTCTGGGGGCCTTTAGAAGGGTCTTGAGGGGCTCTAGAAGGGTCTGGGGACCTTTACAAAGGCCCTGTGTGGCATTAGAAGGGTCTGGGGGCCTTTAGAAGGGTCTTCAGGGGCTCTAGAAGGGTCTGGGGACCTTTAGAAAGGCCCTGTGGGGCATTAGAAGGGTCTGAGGGCCTTTATAATGCTCCTTAGGGGCAGTAGAAGGGTCTGGGGACCTTTATAAGTGTCCTGACGTGCTCTAGAAGGGTCTGGGAACCTTTATAAATGCCCTGAGGTGCATTAGAAGGGTCTGAGGGCCTTTAGAAACGTCCTGAGGGGCATTAGAAGGGTCTTGTGGCCTTCATAAGGGTCCTGAAAGGCATTAGAAGGGTCTGGGGGCTTTTAGATGGGTCCTGAGGCAATCTAGAAGGGTCTAGGGGCCTTTACATGGGTCTTGAGGGTCATTAGAAGGGTGTGGAGGCCTTTAGAAAGGCCCTGAAAGGCATCAGAAGGGTCTGGGGGCTTTTTGATGGGTCCTCAGGCAATCTAGAAGGGTCTGGGGGCCTTTACATGGGTCTTGAGGGTCATTAGAAGGGTGTGGAGGCCTTTAGAAAGGCCCTGAGGGGCTCTAGAAGGGTCTGGGGGCTATTAGAAGCGTCCTGAAGGGGTCCAGAATGGTCTGGGGGCCTTTAGAAAGGCCCTGAGGGGCATTAGAAGGGTATGGGGGCCTTTAGAAAGGCCCTGAGGGGCATTAGAAGGGTCTGGGGGCCTTTAGAATGGTCCTGAGGGGGTCTAGAAGGGTCTGGAGGCATTTAAAACTGTCCTGAGAGGCTCTAGAAGGGTCTGGGTGCCTTTATAAGGGTCCTGAGGGGCATTAGAAGGGTCTGGGTGCCCTTATGAAAGCCCTGAGGGGAATTAGCAGGGTCTGGGGGCCTTTAGAAGGGTCCTGAGGGGCTCTATAGGGGTCTGGGGGCCTGTAGAAGGGTCTTCAGGGGCTCTAGAAGGGTCTGGGGACCTTTAGAAAGGCCCTGTGGGGCATTAGAAGGGTCTGGGGGCCTTTAGAATGCTCCTGAGGGGCATTAGAAGGGTCTGAGGGCCTTTAGAAAGGTCCTGAGGGGCATTAGAAGGGTCTTGTGGCCTTCATAAGGGTCCTGAAATGCATTAGAAGGGTCTGGGGGCTTTAAGATGGGTCCTGAGGCAATCTAGAAGGGTCTAGGGGCCTTTACATGGGTCTTGAGGGTCATTAGAAGGGTGTGGAGGCCTTTAGAAAGGCCCTGAAAGGCATTAGAAGGGTGTGGAGGCTATTAGAAGCATCCTGAGGGGGTCCCGGAGGGTCTGGGGGCATTTTTAAAGGCCCTCAGGGGGATTATAAGGGTCTCGCGGCCTTTAGAAAGGCCCTGAGTGGCATTAGAAGGGTCTGGGTGCCTTTAGAAATGTCCTGAGCGGGTCTAGAAGGGTCTGGGGGCCTTTAGAAATGTCCTGAGGGGCATTAGAAGGGTCTGGGGGCCTTTAAAAAGGCCCTGAGGGGCATTACAAGGGTCTGGGGGCCTTTAGAAAGGCCCTGAGGGGAATTACAAGGGTCTGGGGGCATTTAGAAAGGCCCTGAGGGGAATTACAAGGGTCTGGGGGCCTTTAGAATGGTCCTGAGGGGGTCTAGAAGGGTCTGGAGGCATTTAAAACTGTCCTGAGAGGCTCTAGAAGGGTCTGGGTGCCTTTATAAGGATCCTGAGGGGCATTAGAAGGGTCTGGGTGCCCTTATAAAAGCCCTGAGAGGAATTAGCAGGGTCTGGGGGACTTTAGAAGGGTCCTGAGGGGCTCTATAATGGTCTGGTGGCCTTTTGAAGGGTCTTCAGGGGCTCTAGAAGGGTCTGGGGACCTTTAGAAAGGCCCTGTGGGGCATTAGAAGGGTCTGGGGGCCTTTAGAATGCTCCTGAGGGGCAGTAGAAGGGTCTGGGGACCTTTATAAGTGTCCTGACGGGCTCTAGAATGGTCAGGGAACCTTTATAAATGCCCTGAGGGGCATTAGAAGGGCCTGAGGGCCTTTAGAAAGGTCCTGAGGGGCATTAGAAGGGTCTGGGGGCCTTTAGAAAGGTTTTCAGGTGCTCTGGAATGGTCAGGGGACCTTTAGAAAGGCCCTGAGGGGCTCTAGAAGGGTCTGGGGGCTATTAGAAGCGTCCTGAGGGGTTCCAGAAGGGTCTGGAGGCCTTTTAAAGGCCCTCAGGGGGATTATAAGGGTCTCGCGGCCTTTAGAAAGGCCCTGAGTGGCATTAGAAGGGTATGGGTGCCTTTAGAAATGTCCTGAGGGGCTCTAGAAGGGTCTGGGGGCCTTTAGAAATGTCCTGAGGGGCATTAGAAGGGTATGGGGGCCTTTAGAAAAGCCCTGAGGGGCATTACAAGGGTCTGGGGTCATATAGAAAGGCCCTGAGAGGTTCTAGAAGTGCCTGGGGTACTTTTGAAAGGCCCTGAGGGGCATTAGAAGGGTCTGGGGGCCTTTAGAAGGGCCCTGAGGGGCATTAGAAGGGTCTGAGTGCTTTTAGAAAGGTCCTGAGGGGCATTAGAAGGGTCTTGTGGCCTTCATAAGGGTCCTGAAAGGCATTAGAAGGGTCTGGGGGCTTTTGGATGGGTCCTGAGGCAATCTAGAAGGGTCTAGAGGCCTTTACATGGGTCTTGAGGGTCATTAGAAGGGTGTGGAGGCCTTTAGAAAGGCCCTGAGTGGCTCTAGAAGGGTCTGGGGGCTTTTAGATGGGTCCTGAGGCAATCTAGAAGGGTCTGGGGGCCTTTACATGGGTCTTGAGGGTCATTAGAAGGGTGTGGAGGCCTTTAGAAAGGCCCTGAGGGGCTCTAGAATGGTCTGGGGGCTATTAGAAGCGTCCTGAAAGGGTCCAGAAGGGTCTGGGGGCCTTTTTAAAGGCCCTCAGGGGGATTATAACGGTATCGCGGCCTTTAGAAAGGCCCTGAGTGGCATTAGAAGGGTCTGGGTGCCTTTAGAAATGTCCTGAGGGGCTCTAGAAGGGTCTGGGGGCCTTTAGAAATGTCCTGAGGGGCATTAGAAGGGTCTGGGGGCCTTTAGAATGCTCCTGAGGGGCAGTAGAAGGGTCTGGGGACCTTTAGGAGGGCCCTGACGGGCATTAGAATGGTCTGCGGGCCTTTAGAAGTGTCCTGAGGGGCTCTAGAATGGTCTGGGGGCCTTTAGAAGGGTCCTGACAGGCTCTAGAAGGGTCTGGGAACCTTTATAAATGCCCTGAGGGGCACTAGAAGGGTCTGAGGGCCTTTAGAAAGGTCCTGAGGGGCATTAGAAGGGTCTTGTGTCCTTCATAAGGGTCCTGAAAGGCATTAGAAGGGTCTGGGGGCTTTTAGATGGGTCCTGAGGCAATCTAGAAGGGTCTAGGGGCCTTTACATGGGTCTTGAGGGTAATTAGAAGGTTGTGGAGGCCTTTAGAAAGGCCCTGTGTGGCATTAGAAGGGTCTGGGGGCTTTTAGATGGGTCCTGAGGCAATCTAGAAGGGTCTAGGGGCCTTTACATGGGTCTTGAGGGTCATTAGAAGGTTGTGGAGGCCTTTAGAAAGGCCCTGAAAGGCATTAGAAGGGTCTGGGTGCTTTTAGATGGGTCCTGAGGCAATCTAGAAGGGTCTGGGGGCCTTTACATGGGTCTTGAGGGTCATTAGAAGGCTGTGGAGGCCTTTAGAAAGGCCTTGAGGGGCTCTAGAAGGGTCTGGGGTCCTTTTTAAAGGCCCTCAGCGGGATTATAAGGGTCTCGCGGCCTTTAGAATGGCCCTGAGTGGCATTAGAAGGGTCTGGGTGCCTTTAGAAATGTCCTGAGAGGCTCTAGAATGGTCTGGGGGCCTTTAGAAATGTCCTGAGGGGCATTAGAAGGGTATGGGGGACTTTAGAAAAGCCCTGATTGGCATCACAAGGGTCTGGGGTCATATAGAAAGGCCCTGAGAGGTTCTAGAAATGTCTGGGGTACTTTAGAAAGGCCCTGAGGGGCATTAGAAGGGTCTAGGGGCCTTTAGAAGGGTCCTGAGGGGCATTAGAAGGGTCTGAGTGCCTTTAGATAGGTCCTGAGGGGCATTAGAAGGGTCTTGTGTCCTTCATAATGGTCCTGAAAGGCATTAGAAGGGTCTGGGGGCTTTTAGATGGGTCCTGAGGCAATCTAGAAGGGTCTAGGGGCCTTTACATGGGTCTTGAGGGTCATTAGAAGGGTGTGGAGGCCTTTAGAAAGGCTCTGAAAGGCATTAGAAGGGTCTGGGGGCTTTTAGATGGGTCCTGAGGCAATCTAGAAGGGTCTGGGGGCCTTTACATGGGTCTTGAGGGTCATTAGAAGGGTGTGGAGGCGTTTAGAAAGGCCCTGAGGGACTCTAGAAGGGTCTGGGGGCTATTAGAAGCGTCCTGAGGGGGTCCAGAAGGGTCTGGGGGCCTTTTTAAAGGCCCTCAGGGGGATTATAAGGGTCTCGCGGCCTTTAGAAAGGCCCGGAGTGGCATTACAAGGGTCTGGGTGCCCTTATAAAAGCCCTGAGGGGAATTAGCAGGGTCTGGGGGACTTTAGATTGGTCCTGAGGGGCTCTATAAGGGTCTGGGGGCCTTTAGAAGGGTCTTCAGGGGCTCTAGAAGGGTCTGGGGACCTTTAGAATGCTCCTGAGGGGCAGTAGAAGGGTCTGGGGACCTTTATAAAGGCCCTGACAGGCATTAGAATGGTCTGCAGGCCTTTAGAAGTGTTCTGAGGTGCTCTAGAGGGGTCTGGGGGCCTTTATAAGGGTCCTGACAGGCTCTAGAAGGGTCTGGGAACCTTTATAAATGCCCTGAGGGGCACTAGAAGGGTCTTGTGGCCTTTATAAGGGTCCTGAAAGACAGATACAGGCTGGAACTGCCCTGCCTGGCGCACGCTAGCTTGGGGCTGAAAATTAAACCCTTCTCCAAATCTGTAACGAGGCAAACTCTCCCCGCGCAACCTTCTACCCTACGCTAAATCTCCTCCTTGCTGCTCTCGACATTCTGCCCTCTTCCCGGCAAAAACCACAGCCCTCTTAACTTCCTGAGGACCGAGGACCCAAAGCCATCCCAGGCAAAAAACCTCTAACTGCATCAAGTAACTGGAAAAATCCTGCACTGTCACATTGTCCTGGACTATAATACACACACACAAAAAAAAAAAAGAGACAGCAAACAGAGTGCTAAGTCAGCATCACACTGCTCACTGCCGACATCTTGTACTAAACCCGCTGCAAAACTGTCAGGGCACCTGCCAAACCAAAGGTTCCGTACATAATCGAGATAACAAATGCTACTACTTTACTCTTCGAGACATACTTAGTTTCCTCCTCGCCGCCAGCCCCTTAAGAGTGAGCCCAACTACCTCACAGGCACGCCAAAATGCCACACGGTCCGCTTACCTCTTCTCTCCGCCGCTCCCGTTACAGGAACATAGTAGTGCCGATAGCCGGGACAAAAGACAGATGAGCTGTGCGGATCAAAATTCTAGGAATTTTACTAGACTTTAGTTACAGCAGTAAACAAAAAGAACTTGAAAAATTACAACCTTTACCGGTTCTCAAAAAGAATCGACACAGAAGACCTAAAAAATCAGAACACTTACCAGACAGTAATGGAGACTGGAAGGACAAAGGCAAGCAGCCGATGAAAAGCTCACAACGGTGGGAACTGACTCCTTTAAGACCTAAACTGGAAAGTCTATGAACATAAAAATCCACACAATGGATAACAGGAACGAGGTACCGACCGCTGTGAGCGATAGAGCAAATCTCCCCGGTAAGTTTGGAAAAATCCCAAGCTCTTCTAAACGAGGGAGGCTCGTGTGCCCACAGACCGGATGAGGAATGATCGCTCAGCTGTTAACTGTTACGAGGCAAAACGATGACCGTCCTCTTCCCTGAGAAATACAGTGGAAGACAAGGACGGAATCCTGCGCTGCAGATAGGCAGCAAATCCATACTTTCAAGTAGCAAAGTATCCGATATTCAGACAGATGAAGACGGGACGGGTGCAAATAAGTCACTCGAACAATGCAATAAGTAGAAGGGACGAGGGAGCAGAGATCTCAGTCCCAGAGATTACATTTTTAAGGCGACCGAAACTTCTCGAGATCAAATTCCTCTGATACGCAAACTGGCAATTGCCACACGAGAGTCCAAATAATCCATACCTCGTGTCTGAATCTGTGTCTCAATCGCATCGTTACCTCCTACTGGCTGCAGAGAGACTGGAACGACAGAAACCTGAATGACGCTTGCATCTGACCGCCAAACCGATCCGAGAAAGTCTGATGAAGCTATCTTCCTTTCCCAGTTCTAAACCATTAAAGTCCTTCCGCACCCCTGAAAAATCAGACAAAGAACTCTGGTTTTTCCTAACAGAACCTGCACTATATTTTAATCCCTTGACCCTTATGAGCTGATATTCCTCGAGAGCTGTACTTCTCAGCCTTTCCCAGGGTTCCCCTGGTCCCTTGCATCATCTACCGACCCACGGAATCGACTTACTCCTCTAGGCAAGTGTACTAAAATCTAAATTGTTATGTCCCGTAAGGAGCCAACTACAAACTGCAGAGATTCTAGGATAAAAACATCGACCCCACAGAATGAGGAACACCCAGAACTGACCCCATAACCAGAAATGCTAAACAAAGACAAAGCACTGTAAAAGGAAAAAAAAAATAAGCTTACCTTTCCAGCACACCCTCATCGGCCGCAAGAAGGTAAAGCGGCGGCAGAGCTCTGACCTCGAGGGAAGCCAGAGGCCGAATGAACTCTGTGGGCAAGGCCTGGGGCTTATATACACCCTGGGCCTTCATGCACATCACCTGTGAAGGGGGTGGGGTGAACTATCTCAAAGGTATAAATAGGAAATGGGGAGCACCTGTGTTTTACTGACTATACCTTACATTTTTGCTAAGAACTATGCCGTTATTATGCCCAAAAGCATTCTTATCAGAAATAACAGTATGCGAGCTTTCATTGCGATGCCGCTTCTCGTGACGGTGAGGTGACTAGATAGCAAAGATCTTAGAGCTAGACTTTTCGGTTCCTTTCATTTACTGTACTGCAATACAATTTTTATTTTCTGGCATCCCTATAACCATACTCTTATTTTTCTGTGTTGTTTTCTCTTTCTCCCCACCCCGCCCCGCTTCCCCCCGGTCTTTAGTATCTGTCTTGTGTCCATAGTTCTTTTTTCCTTTTTCATCTTTTTCCCAGTCTGCGGGTGTTTTTTTTTTTTTTTTCATTTTCCCCACAATGTTACTAGCCCAGTCCCTGACTCTCTGCAATGACCAAAGAATTCCAAACCTCTTGCCTGCTTTTGCTCACGCTGCCTCGACTGCAGAGCACAGCCAAGCCAAGCTAGTCTGCAACCAAACTCAAACATTAAGCTCTGCTTCCTCAGCATTCAACCCCCTCGGCTACTGCTCCGATGGCTTCTCCCACGCTGTTTTGGTTATCCCCCTCCGTGGCTCCAGAGACTAGCAGAAACTACCCTCCTCACCCACCACACCTAGGGCTGCTATCCCCAAGCTTATCGACTCTGTCCCCTCAACTTAGCTTGCAGAGGGCCACCGCTGAAGCTCTCCTTGGCCAAAGCTGCTTAAGTCAGGTCTGCTTATGGAAATAATCGTGCAGTCACCGGCTCCCTCTTCAGCATCTACAAGAAAAAAAAGAAACAGAAAAGTACAGCATCAAAATATGAGACGGCTGCAGGCTTTAGGAGCTCAATTCAAGAAAAGCAGTGCCCTAGCTAACATAAGTTTTTATCCCCCATATGCTGCCAGCAACAAACTGGAGATACTGTAGGATGAATGCATCACCATCCCCCACCCCCCTGCCCAGAATGAAGAACAGCAACAAGTTGCCTCACAGACAAAGTGCTATTAAAAACCAAAAAAAAAACCCTTACCATTCCAGCCCTCATCCGACACAAGGAGTTAAAACACCAGCAGAGCTCCAATCTCAAGGGAAACCAGAGGCTGAATGACCTCCCCAGGCAAGGCCTGGGGCTTATATACACCCTGGGCCTTCACAAGCATCACCTGTGAATGGGGTGGGGCGAACTCTCTCAAAGGTATAAATATGGTCTGGGGAGCAGCTGCATTTGATTGACTCTCCTTTACATTCTCGGCAAGAGCCCTGCTGTTACTATGCCTGAAAGCATCCTTATGAGAAATAATAGTATGTGTGCTTTCCCTGCTCTGCTGCTTGTTGCGACAGTGATGGGAGGAGATAGCAAACTTTTTAAAGGTGGACTTTTTGGTTCCTTTCATTTATTGTGCTGCTGCTACAATTTTTGTCTCCTGGGATCCCTATAACCCTGCCCTTTTATTTCTCTGTGCTCTTTTCTCTCCTTTTCCCAGTCTTCAGCATCTGTTTTCTGCCCACGCTTTTTTTTTTTTCTTTTCCATCTTTGTCCTATTCTGTATTTCTCATTCTTTCCCCCTACAATTTCACTGGTTTGATCCTTGCAGTTTGTTCTTTCTCTGCACCTGAAAATGCTTTGCTTTTCTTTCTCTCTTTTTTTTCTCTCTTTCCATCTCTCTTTTTCTTTCTCTATCCCTTTGTATTGCTCACTGTTGCTGTTCCAGCTTTTACATTCACTCTGTATCTTGACGCTCCCCTTTACTCCTCTTACTGTTTCTGAATCTTTGTGCTAGTCCCTGCCCTTTTCTATAATCCTCTGCCTGTCTGTAGGGCTCCTTGTGCCTTTCAAACTAGTCAGCTCTTTTTTACGTATACATGTAGCTTTATAACACTCTTAGGCTGAAATGTTCCTCTAAGCTTCTGCTCAGAGAACTGCTGTGGAAAAAGTCTGTGTGTTGATATCTTCAAGATGTCTGAAGTAGTAGAGCTTTAGGGCATTTTCTTCCCCTCTCCTCCTACCTGGCCCAGCGCTCTGTAACTCAGAGGCACGGGGCCCGAGCTGACTTGCTTTTTGTATGTGCCTGGGATTCACGGCCCCTGAAACTGGAGCCTGACTAATGATGTCACGGCAGTGGTCATATCGAGTTAGTTCTGTGAGAGGAAGGGCCGCAACTCAGCCGATAGAAGCACAGGCTGTCTCTGTCCTTGATGGAAATGTAGGAGTTTCAGAGCCTTTCCTCTTATGTCTGGAGTCTGCTGTTATAGTTAGCTTCTCTGTGACCGTTTTATTGTTCTTCTCAGCCTGGACATTATCACAGAATCATAGAACAACCAGGTTGGAAGGGACCCATCGGATCTTCTAGTCCAACCCTTCCTATCAAATGCTAAACCGAGTACCTCAAGACCTCATCCACCTGTGCCTTAAACACCTCCAGGGAAGGCAAGTCAATCCCCTCCCTGGGCAGCCTCTGACGCTGCCCAATGACCCCCTGTGTGAAAAACTTCCTCCTAATCTCCAGCCTAAATCTCCCCTGGTGGAGCTTGAGGTCATTCCCTCTTGTCCTGTCCCCTGTCCCTTGGGAGAAGAGCCCAGCTCCCTCCTCTCTGCATCCTCCCTTCAGGTAGTTGCAGAGAACAATGAGGTCTCCTCTCAGCCTCCTCTTCTCCAGGCTAAACAACCCCAGCTCTCTCAGCTGCTCCTCATAGGGCCTGTCCTCCAGTCCCTTCACCGGCTTCGTGGCTCTTCTCTTGACTCGCTCCAGAACCTCAACATCCTTGCTGAGAGGTCCAGAACTGAACGCAGGATTCAAGGAGCGGCCTCACCAGTGCTGAGTACAGAGGGAGAATCACCTCCTTGGACCTGCTGGTCATACCATTTCTGACACAAGCCAGGATGCCATTGGCCTTCTGGGCACACTGCTGGCTCATGGTCAGTCAGCTGTCGACTGACACCCCCAGGTCCCTCTCCTCCTGGCAGTTTTCCAGCCAGGCTTCTCCCAGTCTGTAGCTCTGCGTAGGGTGATGACTAGCCTGATGACTACACAAAAGATGGGGCTGCATGCAATGTTAAGGTTGTTGGGAGAAGGGCAAGAATAGGACCAATAACAAAAAGTTGAAAATGCCCTTTAGAGTTTGCTGCTTCATTGGCTGCTGAGAAATAGCTCAGTCTCTGCGATTTTGCTACTGTATGAGAGAGATCAATGCTCAATTCTATCTAAATGGTGCATGAGAATGTGATTATGTAACACGTAGAATCATAGAAGCAGGACCTGGCGTTTGGCCTTGTTAAACCTCATACAATTGGACTCCAGGGAGGTTGTTCTCCCTCTGTACTCAGCAATGGTGAGACCGATTCTTGAATCCTGTGTTCGCTTCTGGGCCCCTCACCACAAGAAGGATGTTGAGGCTCCGGAGAAAGTTCAGAGAAGAGCAACAAAGCTAGTAAAGGGGCGGGAGAAAAGGCCTTATAAGGAACAGCTGAGAGAGCTGGGGGTGTTGATCCTGGAGGAGAGGAAGCTGAGGGGAGACCTCATTGCTCTCTACAATTAACTGAAAGTAAGTTGTGGAGAGGAGGGAGCTGGCCCCTTCTCCCAAGTGACTGGGGACAGGACGAGAGGGAGTGGCCTCAAGCTCCACCAGGGGAGATTTAGGCTGGAGATTAGGAAAACTTTTTCATGGAAAGGGTCATTGGGCAGTGTCAGAGGCTGCCCAGGGAGGGGGTTGATTCATCTTCCCTGGAGGTGTTTAAGGCACAGATGGACAAGGTGCCGAGGGGCAATGTTTACTGTTTGACAGGAACAGTTGGACTCGATGATCCAGTGGGTCTCTTCCAACCTGGTTGTTCTATGATTCCATAGATTCCCTGAGGGGCTCTAGAAGGGTGTGGGGGCTATTAGAAGCATCCTGAGGGGGTCCAGAATGGTCTGGGGGCCTTTTTAAAGGCCCTCAGGGGGATTATAAGGGTCTCGCGGCCTTTAGAAAGGCCCTGAGTGGCATTACAAGGGTCTGGTGTCATATAGAAAGGCTCTGAGAGGTTCTAGAAGTGTCTGGGGTAATTTAGAGAGGCCCTGAGGGGCATTAGAAGGGTCTGGGGGCCTTCTGAAGGGTCCTAAGGGGCATTAGAAGTGTCTGGGGGCCTTTAGAATGGTCCTGAGGGGGTCTAGAAGGGTCTGGAGGCATTTAAAACTGTCCTGAGAGGCTCTAAAAGGGTCTGGGTGCCTTTATAAGGGTCCTGAGGGGCATTAGAAGGGTCTGGGTGCCCTTATAAAAGCCCTGAGGGGAATAAGCAGGGTCTGGGGGACTTTAGAAGGGTCCTGAGCGGCTCTATAAGGGTCTGGGGGCGTTTAGAAGGGTCTTCAGGGGCTCTAGAAGGGTCTGGGTGCCCTTATAAAAGCCTTGAGGGGAATTAGTAGGGTCTGGGGGACTTTAGAAGGGTCCTGAGGGGATCTATAAGGGTCTGGGGGCCTTTAGAAGGGTCTTCAGGGGCTCTAGAAGGGTCTGGGGACCTTTAGAAAGGCCCTGTAGGGCATTAGAAGGGTCTGGGGGCCTTTAGAATGCTCCTGAGGGGCAGTAGAAGGGTCTGGGGACATTTTTAAAGGCCCTGATGGGCATTAGAATGGTCTGCGGGCCTTTAGAAGTGTCCTGAGGGGCTCTAGAATGGTCTGGGGGTCTTTATAGGGGTCCTGAGGTGTTCTAGAAGGGTCTGGGAACCTTTATAAATTCCCTGAGGGGCATTAGAAGGGTCTGAGGGTCTTTAGAAAGGTCCTGAGGGGCATTAGAAGGGTCTTGTGGCCTTCATAAGGGTCCTGAAAGGCATTAGAAGGGTCTGGGGGCTTTTAGATGGGTCCTGAGGTAATCTAGAAGGGTCTAGCGGCCTTTACATGGGTCTTGAGGGTCATTAGAAGGGTGTGGAGGCCTTTAGAAAGGCCCTGAAAGGTATTAGAAGGGTCTGGGGGCTTTTAGATGGGTCCTGAGGCAATCTAGAAGGGTCTGGGGGCCTTTACATGGGTCTTGAGGGTCATTAGAAGGGTGTGGAGGCCTTTAGAAAGGCTGTGAGGGGCTCTAGAAGGGTCTGGGGGCCATTAGAAGCGTCCTAAGTGGGTCCAGAAGGGTCTGGGGGCCTTTTTAAAGGCCCTCAGGGGGATTAAAAGGGTCTCGCGACCTTTAGAAAGCCCTGAGTGGCATTAGAAGGGTCTGGGGGCTATTAGAAGCGTGCTAAGGGGGTCCAGAAGGGTCTGGGGACATTTAGAATGCTCCTGATGGGCATTAGAAGGGTCTGGGGGTCTTTAGAATGGTCCTGAGTGGTTCTAGAAGGGTCTGGAGGCATTTAGAACTGTCCTGAGAGGCTCTAGAAGGGTCTGGGTGCCTTTATAAGGGTCCTGAGGGGCATTAGAAGGGTCTGGGTGACCTTATAAAAGCCCTGAGGGGAATTAGCAGGGTCTGGGGGACTTTAGAAGGGTCCTGAGCGGCTCCATAAGGCTCTGGGGGCCTTTAGAAGGGTCTTCAGGGGCTCTAGAAGGGTCTGGGGACCTTTAGAAAGGCCCTGTGGGGCATTAAAGGGTCTGGGGGCCTTTAGAAGGGTCTTCAGGGGCTCTAGAAGGGTCTGGGGACCTTTAGAAAGGCCCTGACGGGCATTAGAATGGTCTGCGGGCCTTTAGAAGTGTCCTGAGGGGCTCTAGAATGGTCTGGGGGCCTTTATAAGGGTCCTGACGGGCACTAGAAGGGTCTGGGAACCTTTATAAATGCCCTGAGGGGCATTAGAAGGGTCTTGTGGCCTTCATAAGGGTCCTGAAAGGCATTAGAAGCGTCTGGGGGCTTTTAGATGGGTCCTGAGGCAATCTAGAAGGGTCTGGGGGCCTTTACATGGGTCTTGAGGGTCATTAGAAAGGTGTGGAGGCCTTTAGAAGGGTCCTGAGGGGCATTAGAAGGGTCTGGGGGCCTTTAGAATGGTCCTGAGGGGGTCTAGAAGGGTCTGGAGGAATTTAAATCTGTCCTGAGAGGCTCTAGAAGGGTCTGGGTGCCTTTATAAGGGTCCTGAAAGGCATTAGAAGGGTCTGGGTGCCCTTATAAAAGCCCTGAGGGGAATTAGCAGGGTCTGGGGGACTTTAGATGCGTCCTGAGGGGCTCTATAAGGGTCTGGGGGCCTTTAGAAGGGTGCCCAGGGGCTCTAGAAGGGTCTGGGAACTTTTAGAAAGGCCCTGTGGGGCATTAGAAGGGTCTGGGGGCCTTTAGAATGCTCCTGAGGGGCAGTAGAAGGGTCTGGAAACCTTTATAAAGGCCCTGACGGGCATTAGAATGGTCTGCATGCCTTTAGAATTGTCTTGAGGGGCTCTAGAATGGTCTGGGGGCCTTTATAAGGGTCCTGACGGGCTATAGAAGGCTCTGGGAACCTTTATAAATGCCCTGATGGGCATTAGAAGGGTCTTAGGGCATTTAGAAAGGCCCTGAGGGGAACTAGAAGGGTCTTGTGGCCTTCATAAGGGTCCTGAAAGGCATTAGAAGGGCCTGGGGGCTTTTAGATGGGTCCTGAGGCAATCTAGAAGGGTCTGGGGGCCTTTACATGGGTCTTGAGGGTCATTAGAAGGGTGTGGAGGCCTTTAGAAAGGCCCTGAGGGGCTCTAGAAGGGTCTGGGGGCTATTAGAAGCGTCCTGAGGTGGTCCAGATGGGTCGGGGGGCCTTTTTAAAGGCCCTCAGGGGGATTGTAAGGGTCTCGCGTCCTTTAGAAAGGCCCTGAGAGGCATTACAAGGGTCTGGTGTCATATAGAAAGGCTCTGAGAGGTTCTAGAAGTGTCTGGGGTAATTTAGAAAGGCCCTGAGGGGCATTAGAAAGGTCTGGGGGCCTTTTGAAGGGTCCTAAGGGGCATTACAAGGGTCTGGGGTCATATAGAAAGGCCCTGAGAAGTTCTAGAAGTGTCTGGGGTACTTTAGAAAGGCCCTGAGGGGCATTAGAATGGTCTGGGGGCCTTTAGAATGGTCCTGAGGGGGTCTAGAAGGGTCTGGAAGCATTTGAAACTGTCCTGAGAGGCTCTAGAAGGGTCTGGGTGCCTTTATAAGGGTCCTTAGGGGCATTAGAACGGTCTGGATGCCCTTATAAAAGCCCTGAGGGGAATTAACAGGGTCTGGGGGCTTTAGAAGTGTCCTGAGAGGCTCTATAAGGGTCTAGGGGCCTTTAGAAGGGTCTTCACGGGCTCTAGAAGGGTCTGTGGACCTTTAGAAAGGCCCTGTGGGGCATTAGAAGGGTCTGGGGGCCTTTAGAATGCTCCTGAGGGGCAGTAGAATGGTCTGGGGACCTTAGAAAGGCCCTTACGGGCATTAGAAGGGTCTTCGGGCCTTTAAAAAGATCCTGAGGGGCAGTAGAAGGGTCTGGGGACCTTTAGAAAGGCCCTGATGGGCATTAGAAGGGTCTGCAGGCCTTTAGAAAGGTCCTGAGGGGCATTAGAAGGGTCTTGTGGCCTTCATAAGGCTCCTGAAAGGCATTAGAATTTTCTGGGGGCTTTTAGATGGGTCCTGAGGCAATCTAGAAGGGTCTAGGGGCCTTTACTTGGGTTTTGAGGGTCATTAGAAGGGTGTGGAGGCCTTTAGAAAGGCCCTGAAAGGCATTAGAAGGGTCTGGGGGCTTTTAGATGGGTCCTGAGGCAATCTAGAAGGGTCTGGGGGCCTTTACATGGGTCTTGAGGGTCATTAGAAGGGTGTGGAGGACTTTAGAAAGGCCCTGAGGGGCTCTAGAAGGGTCTGGGTGCTATTAGAAGCGTCCTGAGGGGCATTAGAAGGTTCTGGTGTAGTTTAGAAGGGTCCTGAGGGGCTCTATAAGGGTCTGGGGGCCTTTAGAAGGGTCTTCAGGGCGTCTAGAAGGGTCTGGGGACCTTTATAAATGCCCTTAAAGGCATTAGAAGGGTCTGAAAGCCTTTAGAAAGGTCTTGAGGTGCATTAGAAGGGTCTTGTGCCCTTCATAAAGGTCCTGAAAGGCTTTAGAAGGGTCTGGCGGCTTTTAGATGGGTCCTGAGGCAATCTAGAAGGGTCTTGGGGCCTTTACATGGGTCTTGAGGGTCATTAGAAGGGTGTGGAGACCTTTAGAAAGGCCCTGAAAGGCATTAGAAATGTCTGGGATACTTTAGAAAGGCCCTGAGGGGCATTAGAAGGGTCTGGGGGCCTTTAGAAGGGTCCTGAGGGGCATTAAAAGGGTCTGGGGGCCTTTAGAAGGGTTCTGAGGGTCATTTGAATGGTCTGGGAGCCTTTAGAAAGGCCCTGAGGTGCATTAGAAGGGTCTGGGGGCCTTTAAAAGAGTCCTGAGGCTCATTTGAATGGTCTGGGGGCCTTTAGAAAGGCCCTGAGGTGGATTAGAAGGGTCTGGGGGCCTTTAGAATCGTCCTGAGGCGCTCTAGAAAGATCTGGTTTCCTTTAGAAATGTCCTGAGTTGCTCTAAAATGTCTTCAGGGCATTTAGAAGGGTCCTGAGGGGCATTAGATGGGTCTGGGGTCCTTTAGAAATGCCCTGAGGGGCATTAGAAAGGTCTGGGGCCTTTTAGGAGGGTCTTGAGGGGATCTAGAAGGGTCTGGGGGCCTTTAGAAATGTCCAGAGGGGCTCTAGAAGGGTCAGGGAGCCGTTAGAAGGATGTTGAGGGGCTCTTGAAGGGTCTGTGGCATTTAGAATGGCCCTGAGGGGCTCTAAAAGAGTCTGGGGGCCTTTATAATGGTCCTGAGGGGCTCTAGAAGGGTCTGGGAACCTTTATAAATGCCCTGAGGGGCATTAGAAGGGTCTTGTGGCCTTCATAAGGGTCCTGAAATGCATTAGAAGGGTCTGGGGGCTTTTAGATGGGTCCTGAGGCAATTTAGAAGGGTCTAGGGGCCTTTACATGGGTCTTGAGGGTCATTAGAAGGGTGTGGAGGCCTTTAGAAAGGCCCTGAGGGGCTCTAGAAGGGTCTGGGGGCTAATAGAAGCGTCCTGAGGTGGTCCAGAATGGTCTGGGGGCCTTTTTAAAGGCCCTCAGGGGGATTATAAGGGTCTCGCGGCCTTTAGAAAGGCACTGAGTGGCATTACAAGGGTCTGGGGTCATATAGAAAGGCCCTGAGAGGTTCTAGAAGTGTCTGGGGCACTTTAGAAAGGCCCTGAGGGGCATTAGAAGGGTCTGGGGGCCTTTAAAAGGGTCCTGAGGGGCATTTGAATGGTTTGGGGGCCTTTAGAAAGGCCCTGAGGTGGATTAGAAGGGTCTGGGGGCCTTTAAAATGGTCCTGAGGGGCTCTAGAAGGGTCTGGGGGCTTTTAGAAATGTCAGAGGGGCTCTAGATGGGTCTGGGGGCCGTTACAAAAGTCCTGAGGGGTCTAGAAGAGTCTGGGAGCCTTTAGAAAGGATCTGAGGGGCTCTAGAATGGTCTGGGGGCCTCAAAATGGCTGGAATCTTCGTCAAAATGGCCGTCGCCCGATTCAAAAATGGCTGCCGCCTGAACTCAAAATGGCGGGAGTCGGCTTCAAAATGGCCTCCGCCCGATTCAAATATGGCGGCTGCCCGACCTCAAAATGGCGGGAGTTGGCTTCAAAATGGCCGCCACCCGATTCAAAAATGGTGGCTGCCCGATCTGAAAATGGCGGGAGTTGGCTTCAAAATGGTGGATGCCGGATTTAAACATGGTGGCTGTCTGAGTTGAAAATTTCTTCTTTTAGTTTCTTTTTTGTTTTTTTGTGTGTGTGTTTTGATTGAGTGCTTTCTCTTTTAGGCATTGTTTTTGAGAGGTTTTTTTGAGGAGTGTTATCTGGGGGCTTGGCTATGTAATTAATTTGTTTTGTCGCTGGGTGGGTGCTTAATTGCTTGATGGGTGAATGTTTGGGGTGGGTGCTTAATTGCTAACGGGTGAATGTTTGGGGTGGGTGCTCGGGGAGGGTGGGTGCGCCCCATTCTAATGCCCCTCAGAACCCTTCAAAAGGCCCTCAGACCATTCTAATGCCCCTCAGGGCATATATAAAGGTTCCCAGACCCTTCTAGAGCCCGTCAGGACCATTCTAAAGGCCGACAGACCCTTCTAGAGCCCCTCAAGACGATTCAAAGGGACCCCAGACTTTTCCAGAGCCCCTCAGGACCCTTCTTAAGGACCCCAGACCCATCTAATGCCCTTCAGGACCCTTCTAACGACCCCAACACTCTTCTAGAGCCCCTCATGCCCATTCTAAAGGCCCCCAGACCCTTCTAGAGCCCCTCAAGTCCTTTCTAAAGGCTCCCAGATTCTTCTAGAGCCCCTCAGGACCCTTCTAATGGCACCCAGACCCATTTAGAGCCCCTCAGAACATATCTAAAAGCCCCCAGACCCTTCTAGAGACCTTCAGGTCCTTTCTAAAGGACCCCAAACCCTTCTAGAGCCCCTCAAGACACTTCTAAAGGCCCCCAGACTCTTCTAGAGCCCCTCAGGACCCTTCTAAAGGACACCAGACCCTTGTAATGCAACTCAGGGTCTTTCTAAAGGACCCCAGACCCTTCTAATGCCCCTCAAGACCTTGTAAAGGTCCCAAGACTCATCTAATGACCCTCAGGGCCTTTATAAAGGACCTCAGACCACACTAGAGCCCTTCAGGACCTATCTAAAGGCCTCCAGACTCTTCTAGGACCCCTAACGGCCATTCTAAAGGCCCCCAGACCCATCTAGAGACCCTCAAGACCCTTCTAAAGACCCCCAGACCCTTCTAATGCCCCTCAGGACCCTTCTAAAGGCCCCCAGACATTTATAGAACCTGTCAGGACCCTTCAAAGGCCCACAGACCTTTCTAGACCTCACAGGACCTTTCTAACGGTACCCAGACCCTTGTAATGCCCCTCAGAACCCTTCTAAAGGCCCCCAGACCCTGGTAATTCCCCTCAAGACCATTCTAAAGGCCCGAAGACGCTTCTAGAGCCCCTCAGGACTCTTTTAAAGGCCCCCAGACCCTTCTAGAGCTCCTCAGGTCCTTTATAAAGGTCCCCAAACCATTCTAGAGCCCCTCAGGACCCTTCTACAGGCGCCCAGACTCTTGTAGAGCCCCTAAGGGCCTTTCTAAAGGACCCCAGACCCTTCTAGAGCCTTTCAGGGCATTTCTAAAGGCCCCAAGACCCTTCTAATGCCCCTTAGGGCCTTTCTAAAGGAGCCCAGAGCTTCTAATGCCCCTTAGGACTTTTCTAAAGGCCCCCAGACCCATCTAATGCCATTCAGGGTCATTCTAAAGGCCCCCAGACCCCTCTAGAGCCGTTCACGACCTATCTAAAGGCCTCCAGACTCCTCTAGATCCCCTCAAGACCTTTCTAAAGGCACCCAGACCCTTCTAGAGCCCCTCAAGACGCTTCAAATGGCCCCGAGACCCTTCCAGAGCCCCTCAGGACCCTTCTAAAGGCCCCCAGAACCTTCTAATGCCCCTCAGATCCATCCAAAGGCACCCAGACCCTTCTAATGCCCCTCAGGGCTTTTCTAAAGGTCGCCAGATCCATCTAATGCCCTTCAGGGCCTTTCAAATAGCACCCAGACCACACTAGAGCCCTTTAGGACCTTTCTAAAGGCCCCCAGACTCCTCTAGAGCCACTCAGATCCATTGTAAAGACCCCCAGACCCTTCTAGAGCCACACAAGACCTTTCTAAAGGCCCCCAGACACTTCTGGAGCCCCTCAAGGCCATTTCAAAAGATACCCAGACCATTCTAGAGCCACTCAGGGTGTTTCTAAAGGCCCCCAGACCCATCTAACGCCCCTCAAGGCCCTTCTAAAGGAACCCAGACATTCTAGAGCCCCTCAGGACCCTTTTAAAGGACCCCAGACGCTTCTAGAGCCCCTCTAGATTGTTCTAAAGGGCCCCAGACCCTTCTAGAGCACCTCAGGACCATTCTACAGCCGCCAGACCCTTCTAGAGCCACTCAAGACACTTCTAAAAAACATCAGACCTTTCTAGAGCACTTCAGGACCATTCGAAAGGCACCCAGACCCTTCTGCAGACCCTCAGGGCCTTTCTAAAGCCCTCAGACCCTTCTAATGCACCTCAGGGCATTTCTAAAGGACCCCAGACCATTCAAATGCCCCTCAGAAACCTTCTAAAGGCCCCCAGACCCTTCTAGAGCCACTCACGACATTCCTGAAGGCCCCAAGATCTTTCTAGAACCCATCAGGACCCTTCGAAAGACCCCCAGACCCTTCTACAGCCCCTCAGGATGCTTCTAAAGGCCCCAGACCCTTCTAGAGCCTGTCAGGATCTTTCTAAAGGCACCCAGACCATTCTAATGCCCCTCAGGACCTTTCTAAAGGCCCCCGGACCCTTCTAATGCCACTCAGGGACTACCTAAAGGACCCCAGACCCCTCTAATGACCCTCAAGACCCATGTAAAGGCCCCCAGACCCATCTAGATTGCCTCAGGACCCATCTAAAGCCCCCCAGACCATTCTAATGCCTTTCAGGACGCTTATAAAGGCCACAAGACCCTTCTAATGCCCCTCAGGACCTTTCTAAAGGCACTCAGACCCTTCTAATGCCCCTCAAGACCCATGTAAAGACCCCCAGACCCTTCCAGATTGCCTCAGAACCCATCTAAAAGCCCCCAGACCCTTCTATAGCCTTTCAGGGCCTTTCTAAAGGCCTCCACACCCTTTTAATGACCCTCAAGACCCATGTAAAGGCCCCCAGACCCTTCTAGACCCCCTAAGGACCATTCTAAAGGCCCCCAGACCCTTCTAATGCCCCTCAGGACCCTTCTAAAGGCCCCCAGACCCTTCTAATGCCCCTCAGGGCCTTTCTAAAGTTCCCCAGACACTTCAAGAACCTCTCAGGGCCTTTCTATATGACCCCAGACCCTTATAATGCCCCTCAGGGCCTTTCTAAAGGCCCCCATAACCTTCTAATGCCCCTCAGGACATTCTAAAGGCCCCCAGACCCTTCTAGAGCCCCTCAGGACATTTCTAAAGGCACCCAGACCCTTCTAATGCCCCTCAGGACCATTCGAAAGGCCCCCAGACCCTGCTAATTCCCCTCAGGGCTTTTATAAGGGCACCCAGACCCTTCTAATGCCCCTCAGGACCATTATAAATGCACCCAGACCCTTCTAGAGCCTCTCAGGACAGTTTTAAATGCCTCCAGACCCTTCTAGACCCCCTCAGGACCATTCTAAAAGCCCACAGACCCTTCTAATGCCCCTCAGGAGCCTTCTAAAGGCGCCCAGACTCTTCTAAATCTCCTCAGGACATTTCTAAAGTACCCCAGACACTTCTAGAACCTCTCAGGGCCTTTCTATATGACCCCAGAGCCTTCTAATGCCCCTCAGGGCCTTTCTAAAGGCACCCTGACCCTTCTAATGCACCTCAGGACATTTCTAAACGCCCCCAGACCCTTCTAGAGCTCCTCAGGACATTTCTAAAGGCACCCAGACCCTTCTAATGCCACTCAGGGCGTTTCTAAAGGCCGAGAGACCCTTATAATCCCACTGAGCGCCTTTAAAAAGGCCCCAAGACCCTTCTGGACCCCCTCAGGACGCTTATAATAGACCCCAGACCCTTCTAGAGCTCCTCAGGGCCTTTCTAAAGGCCTGCACACCCTTCTAATGACCCTCAAGACCCATGTAAAGGCCCCCAGACCCTTCTAGATTGCACTTGACCGTTCTAAAAGCCCCCAGACCCTTCTAATGCCTTTCAGGACCCTTATAAAAGCATCCACACCCTTCTAATGCCCTTCAGGACCTTTCTAAATACCCTCAGACCATTCTAATGCCCTTCAGGGCATTTATAAAGGTTCCCAGACCCATCTAGAGCCCGTCAGGACCCTTATAAAGGCCCCCAGACCATTCCAAAGCCCCTCAGGACACATCTAAAGGCTGGCAGACCATTCTAATGCCCGTCAGGGCCTTTATAAAGGTTCCCAGACCGTTCTACTGCCCCTCAAGAGCATTCTAAAGGCCCCCAGACCATTCTAGATGCCCTCCAGACACTTCTAAATGCCCCCAGACCCTTCTAGATCCCCTCAAGACCCTTCTAAAAGGCCCCAGACCTTTCTAATGCCCCGCAGGGCATTTCTAAAGGCCCCCAGACCCGTCTAATGCCCATCAGGACCCTTTGAAAGGCCCCGAGACACTTTTAGAGCAACTCAGGACACTTCTAAATGACCCCAGATCTTTCTAGAGCCCCTCAGGACCCTTCTAGAGGCCCCCAGACCATTCTAGAGCCACTCAGGACGATTCTAAAGGCCCCCAGACCCTTCTAATCCACCTCATAGCCTTTCTAAAGGCCCCCAGACCATACAAATGCCTCTCAGGACCCTTTTAAAGGCCTTCAGACACTTCTAATGCCCCTCAGGACCCTTCTAAAGGCCTTCAGACCCTTCTAATGTCCTTCAGGGCCTTTCTAAAGTACCCCAGACACTTCTAGAACCTCTGAGGGCCTTTCTGTATGACCCCAGACCATTCTAATGCCACTCAGGGCCTTTCTAAAGGCCGCGACACCCTTATAATCCCCCTGAGGGCCTTTAAAAAGGCCCCCAGACCCTTCTGGACCCCCTCAGGACGCTTCTAATAGCCACCAGACCCTTCTAGAGCCCCTCAGGGCCTTTCTAAAGGCCTCCACACCATTCTAATGACCCTCAAGACCCATCTAAAGGCCCCTAGACCCTTCTAGATTGCCTCAGGACCCATCTAAAAGCTCCCAGACCCTTCTAATGAATTTCAGGACACTTATGAAGGCCACAAGACCCTTCTAATGCCCCTCAGGACCTTTCTAAAGGCCCTCAGACCCTTCTAATGCCCCTCAGGGCATTTATAAAGGTTCCCAGACCCTTCTAGAGCCCGTCAGGACCGTTATAAAGGCCCCCAGACCATTTTAGAGCCCCTCAGGACACTTCTAAAGGCCCACAGACCATTCTAATGCCCGTCATGGCCTTTATAAAGGTCCCCAGACCCTTCTACTGCCCCTCAGGAGCATTCTAAAGGCCCCCAGACCATTCTAGAGCCTCTCAGGACAGTTTTAAATGCCTCCAGACCCTTCTAGACCCCCTCAAGACCATTATAAATCCCCCCAGACCCTTCTAATGCCCCTCAGGGCCTTTCTAAAGGCCCCCAGACCCTTCTAATGCCCCTCAGGGCATTTCTAAAGGTCCCCAGACCCTTCTAGAGCCCCTCAGGACCATTCAAAAGGCCCCCAGACTCTTTTAGAGCACCTAAGGGCCATTCTAAAGGCCCGCAGACCCTTCAAGAGCCCCTCAACATCCTTCTAACGGCTCCCTGACCCTTCTAGTGCCCCTCAGGGCCTTTCTAAAGGCCCCCAGACACTTCTAGAGCCCCTCAGGACACTTCAAAAGGCCCTCAGACCCTTCTAGATCCCCTCAAGACCCTTCTAAAAGGCCCCAGACCTTTCTAATGCCCCTCAAGGCATTTCTAAAGGCCCCCAGACCCGTCTAATGCCCATCAGGACCCTTCGAAAGGACCCGAGACACTTTTAGATCACCTCAGGACATTTCGAAAGGACCCCGGATCTTTCTATAGCCCGTCAGGACCCTTCTAGAGGCTCCCAGACCCTTCTAGAGCCCCTCAGGACGATTCTAAAGGCCCCCAGACCCTTCTAGTCCACCTCAGGGTATTTTTAAAGGCCCCCAGACCATTCAAATGCCAATCAGGACCCTTTTAAAGGCCTTCAGAACCTTCTAATGCCCCTCAGGACCATTCTAAAGGCCCCCAGACCCTTCTAATGCCCCTCAGGGCCTTTCTAAAGTACACCAGACGCTTCTAGAACCTCTCAGGGCCTTTCTATATGACCTCAGACCCTTGTAATGCCCCTCAGGGCCTTTCTAAAGGCCCCCATACCCTTCTAATGCCCCTCAGGACATTTCTAAAGGCCCCCAGACCCTTCTAGAGCCCCTCAGGACATTTCTAAAGGCACCCAGACCCTTCTAATGCCACTCAGGGCATTTCTAAAGGAACCGAGACCCTTATAATCCTCCTGAGGGCCTTTAAAAAGCCCCCAGACCTTTCTGGACCCCCTCAAGACCATTATAAATCCCCCCAGACCCTTCTAATGCCACTCAGGGCCTTTCTAAAGTACCCCAGACACTTCTAGAACCTCTCAGGGCCTTTCTATATGACCCCAGACCCTTCTAATGCCACTCAGGGCCTTTCTAAAGGTTGCGAGACCCATATAATCAACCTGAGGGCCTTTAAAAAGGCCCCCAGACCCTTCTGGACGCCCTCAGGACGCTTCTAATAGCCCCCAGACCCTTCTATAGCCCCTCAGAGCCTTTCTAAAGGCCTCCACACCCTTCTAATGACCCTCAAGACCCATGTAAAAGCCCCTAGACCCTTCTAGATTGCCTCAGGACCCATCTAAAAGCCCCCAGACCCTTCTAATGCCTTTCAGGATGCTTATGAAGGCCACAAGACCCTTCTAATGCCCCTCAGGGCATTTAGAAAGGTTCCCAGACCCTTCTAGAGCCCCTCAGGACACTTCTAAAGGTCCGCAGACCATTCTAATGCTCGTCAGGGCCTTTATAAAGGTCCCCAGACCCTTCTACTGCCCCTCAGGAGCATTATAAAGGCCCCCAGACCCTTCTAATGCCTCACAGGGCCTTTCTAAAGGCCCCCAGACCCTTCTAGAGCTTTTGAAGACCCTTCTAAAGGCCCCCAGACCCTTGTAGAGCCCCTCAGGCCCCTTCTAAAGTCCCCCAGACCCTGCTAATTCCCCTCAGGGCTTTTATAAGGGCACCCAGACCCTTCTAAAGCCCCTCAGGACCCTTCTAAAGGCCCCCAGACCCTTCTAATGCCCCTCAGGGCCTTTCTAAAGTACCCCAGACACTTCTAGAACCTCTCAGGGCCTTTCTATATGACGCCAGACCCTTGTAATGCCCCTCAGGGACTTTCTAAAGGCACCCATACCCTTCTAATGCCCCTCAGGACATTTCTAAAGGCCCCAGACCCTTCTAGAGACCCTCAGGACATTTCGAAAGGCACCCAGACCATTCTAATGCCACTCAGGGCCTTTCTAAAGGCCGCGAGACCCTTATAATCCTCCTGAGGGCCTTTAAAAAGCCCCCAGACCTTTCTGGACCCCCTCAGGACGCTTCTAATAGTCCCCAGACCCTTCTAGAGCCCATCAGGGCCTTTCTAAAGGCCTCCACACCCTTCTAATAACCCTCAAGACCCATGTAAAGGCCCCCAGACCCTTCTAGATTGCCTCAGGACCCATCTAAAAGCCCCCAGACCCTTCTAATGCCTTTCAGGGCCTTTCTAAAGGCCTCCACACCCTTCTAATGACCCTCAAGACCCATGTAAAGGCATCTAGACCCTTCTAGATTGCCTCAGGACCCATCTAAAAGCCCCCAGACCCTTCTAATGCCTTTCAGGACCCTTATGAAGGCCACAAGACCCTTGTAATGCCCCTCAGGACCTTTCTAAAGGCCCTCAGACCGTTCTAATGCCCCTCAGGGCATTTAGAAAGGTTCCCAGACCCTTCTAGAGCCCCTCAGGACACTTCTAAAGGTCCGCAGACCATTCTAATGATCGTCAGGGCCTTTATAAAGGTCTCAAGACCATTCTACGGCCCCTGAGGAGCATTCTAAAGGCCCCCACACCCTTCTAATGCCCCACAGGGCCTTTCTAAAGGTTCCCAGAGCCTTCTAGAGCCCCTGAAGACCCTTCTAAAGGCCCCCAGACCCTTCTAATACCACTGAGAGCCTTTCTAAAGGCCGCGAGACGCTTATAATCCCCCTGAGGGCCTTTAAAAAGGCCCCCAGACCCTTCTGGACCCCCTCAGGACGCTTCTAATAGCCCCCAGACCCTTCTAGAGCCCCTCAGGGCCTTTCTAAAGGCCTCCACACCCTTCTAATGACCCTCAAGACCCATGTAAAGGCCCCCAGACCATTCTAGATTGCCTCAGGAGCCATCTAAAAGCCCCCAGAACCTTCTAATGCCTTTCAGGACCATTATGAAGGCCACAAGACCCTTCTAATGCCTCTCAGGACCTTTCTAAAGGCCCTCAGACCCTTCTAATGCCCCTCAGGGCTTTTATAAAGGTTCCCAGACCCTTCTAGAGCCCGTCAGGACCCTTATAAAGGCCCCCAGATCATTCTAGAGCCCCTCAGGACAATTCTAAAGGCCCGCAGACCATTCTACTTCCCATCAGTAGCATTCTAAAGGCCCCCAGACCCTTCTAATGCCCCACAGGGCCTTTCTACAGGTCCCAAGACCCTTCTAGAGCCCCTGAAGACCCTTCTAAAGGCCCCCAGACCATTCTAATGCTCCTCAGGGCCTTTCTAAATTACCCCAGACTCTTCTTGAACCTCTCAGAGCCTTTCTATATGACCCCAGACCCTTGTAATGCCACTCAGGGCCTTTCTAAAGGCTGCGAGACCCTGATCATCTCCCTGAGGGCCTTTAAAAAGGCCCCCAGACCCTTCTGGACCACCTCAGGACGCTTCTAATAGCCCCCAGACCCTTCTAGAGCCCCTCAGGGCCTTTCTAAAGGCCTCCACACCCTTCTAATGACCCTCAAGACCCATGGAAAGGCCCCTAGACCCTTCTAGATTGCCTGAGGACCCATCTAAAAGCCCCCAGACCCTTCTAATGCCTTTCAGGACCATTATGAAGGCCACAAGACCTTTCTAATGCCCCTCAGAACCGTTCTAAAGGTTCCCAGACTATTCTAGAGCCCGTCAGGACCCTTATAAAGGCCCCCAGACCATTCTAGAGCCCCTCAGGACACTTCTAAAGGCCCGCAGACCATTCTAATGCCCGTCAGGGCCTTTATAAAGGTCCCCAGACCCTTCTACTGCCCCTCAGGAGCATTCTAAAGGCCCCCAGACCATTCTAATGCCCCACAGGGCCTTTCTAAATGTCCCCAGACCCTTCTAGAGCCTCTCAGGACAGTTTTAAATGCCTCCAGACCCTTCTAGATCCCCTCAGGACCATTCTAAAGCCCCCCAGACCCTTCTAATGCCCCTCAGGGCCTTTCTAAAGGCCCCCAGACCCTTCTAATGCCCCTCAGGGCATTTATAAAGGTCCCCAGACCCTTCTAGAGCCCCTCTGTACCAATCTAAAGGCCTCCAGACTATTTTAGAGCCCCTCAGGGCCATTCAAAAGGCCCGCAGACCCTTCAAGAGCCCCTCAACATCCTTCTAACGGCTCCCTGACCCTTCTAGAGCGCCTCAGGGCCTGTCTAAAGGCCTCCACACATTTCAAATGACCCTCAAGACCCATGTAAAGGCAACTAGACCCTTCTAGATTGCCTCAGGACCCATCTAAAAGACCCCAGACCCTTCTAATGCCTTTCAGGACCCTTATGAAGGCCACAAGACCTTTCTAAAGCTCCTAAGGACCTTTCTAAAGGCCCTCAGACCGTTCTAATGCCCCTCAGGGCATTTATAAAGGTTCCCAGACCTTTCTAGAGCCCGTCAGGACCCTTATAAATGCCCCCAGACCATTCTAGAGCCCCTCAGGACACTTCTAAAGGCCCGCAGACCATTCTAATGCCCGTCAGGGCATTTCTAAAGGTCCCCAGACCCTTCTACTGCCCCTCAGGAGCATTCTAAAGGCCCCCAGACAATTCTAATGCCCCTCAGGGCCTTTCTAAAGGCCCCCAGACCCTTCTGGACCCCCTCAGGACACTTCTAATAGCCCCCAGACCCTTCTAGAGCCCCTCAGGACCATTCTAAAGGCCCCCAGACTCTTTTAGAGCCTCTTTTAGAGGCTCTAGAAGGGTCTGGGTGCCTTTATAAGGTTCCTGAAAGGCATTAGAAGGGTCTTGTGGCCCTTATAAAAGCCCTTAGAGTAATTAGCAGGGTCTGGGGGACTTTAGAAGAGTCTTCAGGGGCTTTAGAAGGTTCTGGGGGCCTTTAGAAATGTCCTGAGGGGTATTAGAAGGGTATGGGGGCCTTTAGAAAGGCCCTGAGTGGCATTAGAAGGGTCTGGGTGCCTTTAGAAATGTCCTGAGGGGCTCTAGAAGGGTCTGAAGACCTTTAGAAATGTCCTGAGGGGCATTAGAAGGGTATGGGGGCCTTTAGAAAGGCCCTGAGGGGCATTACAAAAGTCTGGGGTCATATAGAAAGGCCCTGAGAGGTTCTAGAAGTGTCTGGGGTACTTTAGAAAGGCCCTGAGGGGCATTAGAAGGGTCTGGGGTCCTTTAGAAGGGTCCTGAGGGGCATTAGAAGGGTCTGGGGCCTTTAGAATGGTCCTGAGAGGCTCTAGAAGGGTCTGGAGGTATTTAAAACTGTCCTGAGAGGCTCTATAAGGGTCTGGGGGCCTTTAGAAGGGTCTTCAGGGGCTCTAGAAGTGTCTGGGGACCTTTAGAAAGGCCCTGTGGGGCATTACAAAGGTCTGGGTGCATTTAGAAGTGTCCTGATGGGCATTAGAAGGGTCTGGGGGCCTTTAGAAGGGTTCTGAGGGGCATTTGAATGGTCTGGGGGCCTTTAGAAAGGCCCTGAGGTGCATTAGAATGGTCTGGGGGCTTTTAAAAGGGTCCTGAAGGGCATTTGAATGGTCTGGGGGCCTTTAGAAAGGCCCTGATGTGGATTAGAAGGGTCTGGGGGCCTTTTGAATCGTCCTGAGTGGCTCTGGAAGGGTCTGGGGGCCTCTAAAATCGTCCTGAGGGGCTCTAGAAAGATCTGGGGACCTTTAGAAATGTCCTGAGTTGCTCTAAAAGTGTCTCGGGGCCTTTAGAATGGTAATGAGGGGCATTAGACAGGTCTGGGGGCCTTTAGAAATGCCCTGATGGGCATTAGAAAGGTCTGGGGCCTTTTAGAAGGGTCTTGAGGGGATCTAGAAGGGTCTGGGGGCCTTTAGAAAGGCCCTGAGGGGGTCTAGAAGGGTCTGAGGGCCTTTAGAAACGCCGTGAGGGGCTCTAGAAGGGTCAGGGAGCCGTTAGAAGGATGTTGAGGGGCTCTTGAAGGGTCTGCAGGCCTTTAGAATGGCCCTCAGGGGCTCTAAAAGAGTCTGGGGGCCTTTAGATTGGTCCTGAGGGACTCTAGAAGGGTCTGGGGACCTTTAGATATGCCATGAGGGGCATTAGAAGGGTCTGGGGGCCTTTAGAACGGCCCTGAGGGGAATTAGAAGGGTCTGGGGGCCTTTAGAATGGTCCTGAGGGGGTCTAGAAGGGTCTGGAGGCATTTAAAACTGTCCTGAGAGGCTCTAGAAGGGTCTGGGTGCCTTTATAAGGGTCCTGATGGGCATTAGAAGGGTCTGGGTGCCCTTATAAAAGCCATGAGGGGAATTAGCAGGGTCTGGGTACTTTAGAAGGGTCTTGAGGGGCTCTATAAGGGTCTGGGGGCCTTTAGAAGGGTCTTCAGGGGCTCTAGAAGGGTCTGGGGACCTTTAGAAAGGCCCTGTGGGGCATTAGAAGGGTCTGGGGGCATTTAGAATGCTCCTGAGGGGCAGTAGAAGGGTCTGGGGACGATTATAAAGGTCCTGACGGGCATTAGAATGGTCTGCGGGCCTTTAGAAGTGTCCTGAGGGGCTCTAGAATGTTCTGGAGGCATTTATAAGGGTCCTTACGGGCTCCAGAAGGGTCTGGGAACCATTAGAAAGGTCCTGAGGGGCATTAGAAGGGTCTTGTGGCCTTCATAAGGGTCCTGAAAGGCATTAGAAAAGTCTGGGGGCTTTTAGATGGGTCCTGAGGGGGTCCAGAAGGGTCTGGGGGCCTTTTTAAAGGCCCTCAGGGGGATTATAAGGGTCTCGCGGCCTTTAGAAAGGCCCTGAGGGGCATTACAAGGGTCTGGGGTCATATAGAAAGGCCCTGAGAGGTTCTAGAAGTGTCTGGGGTACTTTAGAAAGGCGCTGAAAGGCATTAGAAGGGTCTGGGGGCCTTTGAAGGATCCTGAAGGGCATTAGAAGGGTCTGAAGGCCTTTAAAAGGGTCCTGAGGGGCATTTGAATGGTCTGGGGGCCTTTAGTAAGGCCCTGAGGTGGATTAGAAGGGTCTGGGGGGCCTTTAGAATCGTCCTGAGGGGCTCTAGAAGGGTCTGGGTGCCTCTAGAATGGTCCTGAGGGGCTCTAGAAAGATCTGGTGTGCTTTCGAAATGTCCTGAGGTGCTCCAAACATGTCTCGGGGCCTTTCGAAGGGTCCTGAGGGGCATTAGATGGGTCTGGGGGCCATTAGAAATGCCCTGAGGGGCATTAGAAAGGTCTGGGGCCTTTTAGAAGGGTCTTGAGGGGATCTAGAAGGGTCTGGGGGCCTTTAGAAGTGTCCTGAGGCGCTCTAGAATGGTCTGGGGGCCTTTAGAAAGGCCCTGAGGGGCTCTAGAAGTGTCATGGTGCCGTTAGAAGGATGTTGATGGGCTCTTGAAAGGTCTGCGGGCATTTAGAATGGCCCTGAGGGGCTCTAAAAGACTCTGGGTGCCTTTAGAATGGTCCTGAGGGGCCCTAGAAGGGTCTGGGGACCTTTAGAAATGCCTTGAGGGGCATTAGAAGGGTCTGGGGGCCTTTAGAATGCTCCTAAGGGGCATTAGAAGGGTCTGGGGGGCTTTAGAATGGTCCTGACGGGGTCTAGAAGGGTCTGGGGGCATTTAAAACTGTCCTGAGAGGCTCAAGAATGGTCTGGGGGCCTTTAGAATGCTCCTGAGGGGCAGTAGAAGGGTCTGGGGACCTTTAGAAAGGCGCTGACGGGCATTAGAATGGTCTGGGGGACTTTAGAATTGTCCTGAGGGGCTCTAGAATGGTCTGGGGGCCTTTATAAGGGTCCTGACGGGCTATAGAAGAGTCTGGGAACCTTTATAAATGCCATGAGGGGCATTAGAAGGGTCTGAGAACCTTTATAAAGGTCCTATGGGGCATTAGAAGGGTCTTGTGGCCGTCATAACGGTCCTGAAAGGCATTAGAAGGGTCTGGGGGCTTTTAGATGGGTCCTGAGGCAATCTAGAAGGGTCTGGGGGCCTTTACATGGGTCTTGAGGGTCATTAGAAGGGTGTGGAGGCCTTTAGAAAGGCCCTGAGGGGCTCTAGAAGGGTCTGGGGGCTATTAGAAGCGTCCTGAGGGGGTCCAGAAGGGTCTGGGGTCCTTTATAAGGGTCCTGAGGGGCATTAGAAGGGTCTGGGTGCATTTATAAAAGCCCTGAGTTGAATTAGCAGGGTCTGGGGGACTTTAGAAGGGTCCTGAGGGGCTCTATAAGGTTCTGGTGGCCTTTAGAAAGGTCTTCAGGAGCTCTAGAAGGGTCTCGGGACCATTAGAAAGGCCCTCAGGAGCTCTAGAAGGGTCTCGGGACCTTTAGAAAGGCCCTGTGGGGCATTAGAAGGGTCTGGGGTCCTTTAGAATGCTCCTGAGGGGCAGTAGAAGGGTCTGGGGACTTTTATAAAGGCCCTGACGGGCATTAGAATTGTCTCGGGCCTTTAGAAGTGTCTTGAGGGGCTCTAGAATGGTCTGGGGGCCTTTATAATGGTCTTGACGGGCTCTAGAAGGATCTGGGAACCTTTAGAAAGGTCCAGAGGGGCATTAGAAGGGTCTTGTGGCCTTCAAAATGGTCCTGAATGGCATTAGAAGGGTCTGGGGAATATTTGAAGAGTCCTGAGGGGGTCCAGAAGGGTCTAGGTGGCATTTTAAAGGCCCTCAGGGGGATTATAAGGGACTCGCGGCCTTTAGAAAGGCCCTGAGTGGCATTAGAAGGGTCTGGGGTCATATAGAAAGGCCCTGAGAGGTTCTAGAAGTGTCTGGGGTACTTTAGATAGGCCCTGAGGGGCATTAGAAGGGTCTGGGTGCCTTTAGAAGGGTCCTGAGGGACATTAGAATGGTCTGAAGGCCTTTATAAGGGTCCTGAGGGGCATTTGAACGGTCTGGGGGCCTTTAGAAAGGCCCTGAGGTGGATTAGAAGGGTCTGGGGGCCTTTAGAATGGTCCTGAGGGGCTCTAGAAGGGTCTGGGGGCCTCTAGAAGGCTCCTGACGGGATCTAGAAAGATCTGGGGTCCTTTAGAAATGTCCTGAGGTGCTCTAAAAGTGTCTCGGGGCCTTTCGAAGGGTCCTGAGGGGCATTAGAAGGGTCTGGGTGCCCTTATAAAAGCCCTCAGGGGAATTAGCAGGGTCTGGGGGACTTTAGAATGCTCCTGAGGGGCAGAAGAATGGTCTGGGGACGTTTATAAAGGACCTGACGGGCATTAAAATGGTCTGCGGGCCTTTAGAAGTGTCCTGATTGGCTCTAAATTGGTCTGGGGGCCTTTATAAGGGTCCTGATGGGCTCTAGAAGGGTCTGGGAAACTTTATAAATGCCCTGACTGGCATTAGAAGGGTCTGAGTGCCTTTAGAATGGTCCTGAGGGGCATTAGAAGTGTCTGGGGGCTTTTAGATGGGTACTGAGGCAATCTAGGAGGGTCTGGGGGCCTTTACATGGGTCTTGAGGGTCATTAGAAGGGTGTGGAGGCCTTTAGAAAGGCCCTGAGGGGCTCTAGAAGGGTCTGGGGGCTATTAGAAGCGTCCTGAGGGGGTCCAGAAGGGTCTGGGGGCCTTTTTAAAGGCCCTCTGGGGGATTATAAGGGTCTCGCAGCCTTTAGAAAGGCCCTGAGTGGCATTAGAAGGGTCTGGGTGCCTTTAGAAATGTCCTGAGGGGCTCTTGAATGGTCTGGGGGCCTTTAGAAATGTCCTGAGGGTCATTAGAAGGGTGTGGGTGCCTTTAGAAAGGCCCTGAGGGGCATTACAATGGTCTGGGGTCATATAGAAAGGCCCTGAGAGGTTCTAGAAGTGTCTGGGGTAATTTAGAAAGGCCCTGCGGGGCATTAGAAGGGTCTGGGGGACTTTATAAGGGTCCTGAGGGGCATTAGAAGGGTCTGGGGGCCTTTAGAAGGGTCCTGAGGGGCATTAGAAGGGTCTGGGGGCCTTTAGAATGGTCCTGAGGGGGTCTAGAAGGGTCTGGAGGCTTTTAAAACTGTCCTGAGAGGCTCTAGAAGGGTCTGGGTGCCTTTATAAGGGTCCTGAGGGGCATTAGAAGGGTCTTGTGGCCCTTATAAAAGCCCTGAGGGGAATTAGCAGGGTCTGCGGGATTTAGAAGGGTCCTGAGGGGCTCTAGAATGGTCTGGGGGCCTTTAGAAAGGCCCTGAGGGGCATTTCAAGGGTCTGGGGTCATATAGAAAGGCCCTGAGAGGTTCTAGAAGTTTCTGGGGTACTTTAGAAAGGCCCTGAGGGGCATTAGAAGGGTCTGAGGGCTTTTAGATGGGTCCTGAGGCAATCTAGAAGGGTCTAGGTTCCTTTACATGGGTTTTGAGAGTCATTAGAAGGGTGTGGAGTCCTTTCGAAAGGCCCTGAAAGGCATTAGAAGGGTCTGGGGGCTTTTGGATGGGTCCTGAGGCAATCTAGAAGGGTCTGGGGGCCTTTACATGGGTCTTGAGGGTCATTAGAAGGGTGTGGAGGCCTTTAGAAAGGCCCTGAGGGGCTCTAGAAGGGTCTGGGGGCTATTAGAAGCGTCCTGAGGGGTCCAGAAAGGTCTGGGGGCCTTTATAAAGGCCCTCAGGGGCATTATAAGGGTCTCGCGGCCTTTAGAAAGGCCCTGAGTGGCATTACAAGGGTCTGGGGTCATATAGAAAGGCCCTGAGAGGTTCTAGAAGTGTCTGGAGTACTTTAGAAAGGCCCTAAGGAGTATTAGAAATGTCTGGGTGCCTTTAGAAGGGTCCTGAGGGGCATTTGAATGGTCTGGGGGCCTTTAGAATCGTCCTGAGTGGCTCTAGAAGGGTCTGGGGGCCTTTTGAAGGGTCCTGAGGGGAATTAGAAGGGTCTGAAGGCCTTTAAGAGGGTCCTGAGGGGCATTTGAATGGTCTGGGGGCCTTTAGACAGGTCCTGAGGTGGATTAGAAGGGTCTGGGGGCCTTTAGAAGTGTCCTGAGGGGCTCTAGAAGGGTCTGCGGGCCTTTAGAATGGCCCTGAGGGGCTCTAAAAGAGTCTGGGGGCCTTTAGAATGGTCCTGAGGGGCCCTAGAAGGGTCTGGGGACCTTTAGAAATGCCCTGAGGGGCATTAGAAGGGTCTGGGGGCCTTTAGAAATGCCCTGAGGGGCAGTAGAAGAGTCTGGGGACCTTTAGAAAGGCCCTGACGGGCATTAGAATGGTCTGCGGGCCTTTAGCAGTGTCCTGAGGGGCTGTAGAATGGTCTGGGGGCCTTTATAAGGGTCCTGACGGGCTCTAGAAGGGTCTGGGAACCTTTATAAATGCCCTGAGGGTCATTAGAATGGTCTGAGGGCCTTTAGAAAGGTCCTGAGTGGCATTAGAAAGGTCTTGTTGCATTTATAAGGGTCCTGAAAGGCATTAGAAGGGTCTGGGGTCCTTTTGAAGGGTCCTGAGGGGAATTAGAAAGGTCTGAAGGCCTTTAAAAGGGTCCTGAGGGGCATTTGAATGGTCTGGGGGCATTTAGAAAGGCCCTGAGGTGGATTAGAAGGGTCTAGGGGCCTTTAGAAAGGTCCTGAGGGGCTCTAGAAGGTCTGAGGGCCTCTAGAAGGGTCCTGAGGGGCTCTAGAAAGATCTGGGGTCCTTTAGAAATATCCTGAGGTGCTCTAAAAGTGTCTCGGGGCATTTCGAAGGGTCCAGAGAGGCATTAGAAGGGTCTGGGTGCCCTTATAAAAGCCCTGAGGGGAATTAGCTGGGTCTGGGGGACTTTAGAATGCTCCTGAGGGGCAGTAGAAGGGTCTGGGGACCTTTATTAATGCCCTGACGGGCATTAGAAAGACCTGCGGGCCTTTAGAAGTGTCCTTATTGGCTCTACAATGGTCTGGGGTCCTTTATAAGGGTCCTGACGGGCTCTAGAAGGGTCTGGGAACCTTTATAAATGCCCTGAGGGTCATTAGAAGGGTCTGAGGGCCTTTAGAAATGCCCTGAGGGGCATTAGAAAGGTCTGGGGCCTTTTAGAAGGGTCTTGAGGGGATCTAGAAAGGTCTGGGGGCCTTTAGAAGTGTACTGAGGGGCTCTAGAAGGGTCTGGGGTCCTTTAGAAAGGCCCTGAGGGGCTCTAGAAGGGTCAGGGAGCCGTTAGAAGGATGTTTCGGGGCTCTTGAAGGGTCTGCGGGCCTTTAGCATGGCCCTGAGGGGCTCTAAAAGAGTCTGGGGGCCTTTAGAGTGGTCTTGAGGGGCCCTAGAAGGGTTTGGGGACCCTTAGAAAAGCCCTGAGGGGCATTAGAAGGGTCTGGGGGCCTTTAGAATGCTCCTGAGGGGCAGTAGAAGGATCTGGGGGCAATTAGAAGGGTCTTCAGGGGCTCTAGAAGGGTCTAGGGACCTTTAGAAAGGCCCTGTGAGGCATTTGAAAGGTCTGGGGGCCTTTAGAATGCTCCTGAGGGGCAGTAGAAGGGTCTGGGGACCTTTAGAAAGGCCCTCACGGACATTAGAATGGTCTGCAGGCCTTTAGCAGTGTCCTGAGGGGTTCTAGAATGGTCTGGGGGCCTTTATAAGGGTCCTGACGGGATCTAGAAGGGTCTGGGAATCTTTATAAATGCCCTGAGGTGCATTAGAAGGGTCTGAGGGCCTTTAGAAAGGTCCTGAGGGGCATTAGAAGGGTCTTGTGTCCTTCATAAGGGTCCTGAAAGGCATTAGAAGGGTCTGGGGGCTTTTAGATGGGTCCTGAGGCAATCTAGAAGAGTCTGGGGGCGTTTACATGGGTCTTGAGGGTCATTAGAAGGGTGTGGAGGCCTTTAGAAAGGCCCTGAGGGGCTCTAGAAGGGTCTGGGGGCTATTAGAAGTGACCTGAGGGGGTCCAGAATGGTCTGGGGGCCTTTTTAAAGGCCCTCAGGGGGATTATAAGGGTCTCGCGGCCTTTAGAAAGGCCCTGAGTGGCATTATAAGGGTCTGGGTGCCTTTAGAAATGTCCTGAGGGGCTCTAGAAGGGTCTGGGGGCCTTTAGAAATGTCCTGAGGGGCATTAGAAGGGTATGTGGGCCTTTAGAAAAGCCCTGAGTGGCATTAGAAGGGTCTGGGGTCATATAGAAAGGACCTGAGAGGTTCTAGAAGTGTCTGGGGTACTTTAGAAAGGCCCTGAGGGGCATTAGAAGGGTCTGGGGGCATTTAGAAGGGCCCTGAGTGGCATTAGAAGGGTCTGAGGGCCTTTACAAAGGTCCTGAGGGGCATTAGAAGGGTCTTGTGGCCTTCATAAGGGTCCTGAAAGGCATTAGAAGGGTCTGGGGGCTTTTAGATGGGTCCTGAGGCAATCTAGAAGGGTCTAGAGGCCTTTACATGGGTCTTGAGGGTCATTAGAAGGGTGTGGAGGCCTTTAGAAAGGCCCTGAAAGGCATTAGACGGGTCTGGGGGCTTTTAGATGGGTCCTGAGGCAATCTAGAAGGGTCTGGGGGCATTTACATGGGTCTTGAGGGTCATTAGAAGGGTGTGGAGGCCTTTAGATAGGCCCTGAGGGGCTCTAGAAGGGTCTGGGGGCGATTAGAAGCATCCTGAGGGGGTCCAGAAGGGTCTGGGGGCCTTTTTAAAGGCCCTCAGGGGGATTATAAGGGTCTCGCGGCCTTTAGAGAGGCCCTGAGTGGCATTACAAGGGTCTGGGTGCCTTTAGAAATGTCCTCAGGGGCTCTAGAAGGTTCTGGGGGCCTTTAGAAATGTCCTGAGGGGCATTAGAAGGGTCTGGGTGCCCTTATAACAGCTCCTAGGGGAATTAACAGGGTCTGGGGGACTTTAGAAGCGTCCTGAGGGGCTCTATAAGGGTCTGGGGGCCTTTAGAAGGGTCTTCAGGGGCTCTAGAAGGGTCTGGGGACCTTTAGAAAGGCCCTGTGGGGCATTAGAAGGGTCTGGGGGCCTTTAGAATGCTCCTGAGGGGCAGTAGAAGGGTCTGGGGACCTTTATAAAGGTCTTGACGGGCATTAGAATGGTCTGCGGGCCTTTAGAAGTGTTCTGAGGTGCACTAGAATGGTCTGGGGGCATTTATAAGGGTCCTGACAGGCTCTAGAAGGGTCTGGGAACCTTTATAAATGCCCTGAGGGGCACTAGAAGGGTCTGAGGTCCTTTAGAAAGGTCCTGAGGGGCATTAGAAGGGTCTTGTGGCCTTCATAAGGGTCCTGAAAGGCATTAGAATGGTCTGGGGGCTTTTAGATGGGTCCTGAGACAATCTAGAAGGGTCTGGGGGCCTTTACATGGGTGTTGAGGGTCATTAGAAGGGTGTGGAGGCCTTTAGAAAGGCCCTGAAAGTCATTAGAAAGGTCTGGGGGCTTTTAGATGGGTCCTGAGGCAATCTAGAGGGGTCTGGGGGCCTTTACATGGGTCTTGAGGGTCATTGGAAGGGTGTGGAGGCCTTTAGAAAGACCCTGAGGGGCTCTAGAAGGGTCTGGGGGCTATTAGAAGAGTCCTGAGGGGGTCCAGAAGGGTCTGGGGGCCTTTTTAAAGGCCCTCAGGGGGATTATAAGGGTCTCGCGGCCTTTAGAAAAGCACTGTTGGGCATTACAAGGGTCTGGGGTCATATAGAAAGGCCCTGAGAGGTTCTAGAAGTGTCTGGGGTACTTTAGAAAGGCCCTGAGGGGCATTAGAAGGGTCTGGGGTCCTTTAGAAGGGCCCTGAGGGGCATTAGAAGGGTCTGAGGGCCTTTAGAAAGGTCCTGAGGGGCATTAGAAGGGTCTTGTGGCCTTCATAAGGGTCCTGAAAGGCATTAGAATGGTCTTGGGGCTTTTAGATGGGTCCTGAGGCAATCTAGAAGGGTCTAGAGGCATTTACATGGGTCTTGAGGGTCATTAGAAGGGTGTGGAGGCCTTTAGAAAGGCCCTGAAAGGCATTAGAAGGGTCTGGGGGCTTTTAGATGGGACCTGAGGCAATCTAGAAGGGTCTGGGTGCCTTTAGAAATGTACTCAGGGGCTCTAGAAGGTTCTGGGGGCCTTTAGAAATGTCCTGAGGGGCATTAGAAGGGTCTGGGTGCCCTTATAAATGCCCTGAGGGGAATTAACAGGGTCTGGGGGACTTTAGAAGGGTCCTGAGGGGCTCTATAAGGGTCTGGGGGCCTTTAGAAGGGTCTTCAGGGGCTCTAGAAGGGTCTGGGGACCTTTAGAAAGGCCCTGTGGGGCATTAGAAGGGTCTGGGGGCCTTTAGAATGCTCCTGAGGGGCAGTAGAAGGGTCTGGGGACCTCTAGAAAGGTCCTGACGGGCATTAGAATTGTCTGCGGGCCTTTAGAATTGTTCTGAGGTGCACTAGAATGGTCTGGGGGCCTTTATAAGGGTCCTGACAGGCTCTAGAAGGGTCTGGGAACCTTTATAAATGCCCTGAGGGGCATTAGAAGGGTCTGAGGTCCTTTAGAAAGGTCCTGAGGGGCATTAGAAGGGTCTTGTGGCCTTCATAAGGGTCCTGAAAGGCATTAGAAGGGTCTGGGGGCTTTTAGATGGGTCCTGAGGCAATCTAGAAGGGTCTGGGAGCCTTTACATGGGTCTTGAGGGTCATTAGAAGGGTGTGGAGGCCTTTAGAAAGGCCCTGAAAGGCATTAGAAGGGTCTGGGGGCTATTAGAAGCGTCCTGAGGGGGTCCAGAAGGGTCTGGGGGCCTTTTTAAACGCCCTAAGGGTGATTATAAGGGTCTCGCGGCCTTTAGAAAGGCCCTGAGTGGCATTAGAAGGCTCTGGGTGCCTTTAGAAATGACCTGAGGGGCTCTAGAAGGGTCTGGGGGCCTTTAGAAATGTCCTGAGGGGCATTAGAAGGGTCTGGGGGCCTTTAGAATGCTCCTGAGGGGCAGTAGAACGGTCTTGGGACCTTTAGAAAGGCCCTGACGGGCATTAGAATGGTCTGCGGGCCTTTAGAAGTGTCCTGAGGTGCTCTAGAATGGTCTGGGGGCCTTTATAAGGGTCCTGACAGGCTCTAGAAGGGTCTGGAAACCTTTATAAATGCCCTGAGGGGCTCTAGAAGGGTCTGGGGGCTATTAGAAGCGTCCTGAGGGGGTCCAGAAGGGTCTGGGGCCCTTTTTAAAGGCCCTCAGCAGGATTATAAGAGTCTCGCGGCATTTAGAAAGGCCCTGAGTGGAATTAGAATGGTCTGGGTGCCTTTAGAAATGCCCTGAGGGGCTCTAGAAGGGTCTGAGGGCCTTTAGAAATGTCCTCAGGGGCATTAGAAGGATATGGGGGCCTTTAGAAAAGCCCTGAGGGGCATTACAAGGGTCTGGGGTCATATAGAAAGGCCCTGAGAGGTTCTAGAAGTGTCTGGGGTACTTTAGAAAGGCCCTGAGGGGCAGTAGAAGGGTCTGGGGGCCTTTAGAAGGGCCCTGAGGGGCATTAGAAGGGTCTGAGGGCCTTTAGAAAGGTCCTGAGGGGCATTTGAAGGGACTTGTGGCCTTCATAAGGGTCCTGAAATGCATTAGAAGGGTCTGGGGGCTTTTAGATGGGTCCTGAGGCAATCTAGAAGGGTCTGGGGGCCTTTACATGGGTCTTGAGTGTCATTAGAAGGGTGTGGAGGCCTTTAGAAAGGCCCTGAAAGGCATTAGAAGGGTCTGGGGGCTTTTAGATGGGTCCTGATGCAATCTAGAAGGGTCTGGGGGCCTTTATATGGGTCTTGAGGGTCAATAGAAGGGTGTGGAGGCCTTTAGAAAGGCCCTGAGGGGCTCTAGAAGGGTCTGGGGGCTATTAGAAGCGTCCTGAGGGGGTCCAGAAGGGTCTGGGGGCCTTTTTAAAGGCCCTCAGGGGGATTATAAGGGTCTCGCGGCCTTTAGAAAGACCCTGAGTGGCATTAGAAGGGTCTGGGGTCATATAGAAAGGCCCTGAGAGGTTCTAGAATTGTCTGGGGTACTTTATAAAGGCCCTGAGGGGCATTAGAAGGGTCTGGGAGCCTTTAGAAGGGTCTTCAGGGGCTCTGGAATGCTCTGGGGAACTTTAGAAAGGCCCTGTGGGGCACTAGAATGGTCTGGGGGCATTTAGAGTGCCCCTGAGTGGCAGTAGAAGGGTCTGGGGACCTTTAGAAAGGCCCTGACGGGCATTAGAATGGTCTGGGGTCCTTTAGCAGTGTCCTGAGGGGCTCTAGAATGGTCTGGGGGCCTTTATAAGTGTCCTGAGGGGCTCTAGAAGGGTCTGGGAACCTTTATAAATGCCCTGAGGGGCATTAGAAGGGTCTGAGGTCCTTTAGAAAGGTCCTGAGGGGCATTAGAAGGGTCTTGTGGCCTTCATAAGGGTCCTGAAAGGCATTAGAAGGGTCTGGGGGCTTTTAGATGGGTCCTGAGGCAATCTAGAAGGGTCTGGGGGCCTTTATATGGGTCTTGAGGGTCATTAGAAGGGTGTGGAGGCCTTTAGAAAGGCCCTGAGGGGCTCTAGAAGGGTCTGGGGGCTATTAGAAACGTCCTGAGGGGGTCCAGAAGGGTCTGGGGGCCTTTTTAAAGGCCCTGAGGGGGATTATAAGGGTCTCGCGGCCTTTAGAAAGGCCCTGAGTGGCATTAGAAGGGTCTGGGTGCCTTTAGAAATGTCCTGAGGGGCTCTAGAAGGGTCTGGGGGCCTTTAGAAATGTCCTGAGGGGCATTAGAAGGGTATGGGGGCCTTTAGAAGGGCCCTGAGGGGCATTAGAACGGTCTGGGGGCCTTTACAAAGGTCCTGAGAGGCATTAGAAGGGTCTTGTGGCCTTCATAAGGGTCCTGAAAGGCATAAGAAGGGTCTGGGGGCTTTTAGATGGGTCCTGAGTCAGTCTAGAAGGGTCTGGGGGCCTTTACATGGGTCTTGAGTGTCATTAGAATGGTGTGGAGGCATTTAGAAAGGCCCTGAAAGGCATTAGAAGCGTCTGGGGGCTTTTAGATGGGTCCTGAGGCAATCTAGAATGGTCTGGGGGCCTTTACATGGGTCTTGAGGGTCATTAGAAGGGTGTGGAGGCCTTTAGAAAGGCCCTGAGGGGCTCTAGAAGGGTCTGGGGGCTATTAGAAGCGTCCTGAGGGGGTCCAGAAGGGTCTGGGGGCCTTTTTAAAGGCCCTCAGGAGGATTATAAGGGTCTCGCGGCCTTTAGAAAGGCCCTGAGTGGCATTATAAGGGTCTGGGTGCCTTTAGAAATGTCCTGAGGGGCTCTAGAAGGTTCTGGGGGCCTTTAGAAATGTCCTGAGGGGCATTAGAAGGGTCTGGGTGCCCTTATAAAAGCCCTGAGGGGAATTAACAGGGTCTGGGGGAGTTTGGAAGGGTCCTGAGGGGATCTATAAGGGTCTGGGGGCCTTTAGAAGGGTCTTCAGGGGCTCTAGAAGGGTCTGGGGACCTTTAGAAAGGCCCTGTGGGGCATTAGAAGAGTCTGGGGGCCTTTAGAATGCTCCTGAGGGGCAGTAGAAGGGTCTGGGGACCTTTATAAAGGCCCTGACGGGCATTAGAATGGTCTGCGGGCCTTTAGAATTGTTCTGAGGTGCACTAGAATGGTCTGGGGGCCTTTATAAGAGTCCTGACAGGCTCTAGAAGGGTCTGGGAACCTTTATAAATGCCCTGAGGGGCACTAGAAGGGTCTGAGGGCCGTTAGAACGGTCCTGAGGGGCATTAGAAGGGTCTTGTGGCCTTCCTAAGGGTCCTGAAAGGCATTAGAAGGGTCTGGGGGCTTTTAGATGGGTCCTGAGGCAATCTAGAAGGGTCTGGGGGCCTTTACATGGGTCTTGAGGGTCATTAGAAGGGTGTGGAGGCCTTTAGAAAGGCCCTGAAAGGCATTAGAAAGGTCTGGGGGCTATTAGAAGCGTCCTGAGCGGGTCCAGAACGGTCTGGGGGCCTTTACATGGGTCTTGAGGGTCATTAGAAGGGTGTGGAGGCCTTTAGAAAGGCCCTGAAAGGCATTAGAAGGGTCTGGGGGCTTTTAGATGGGTCCTGAGGCAATCTAGAAGGGTCTGGGGGCCTTTACATGGGTCTTGAGGGTCATTAGAAGGGTGTGGAGGCCTTTAGAAAGACCCTGAGGGGCTCTAGAAGGGTCTGGGGGCTATTAGAAGCGTCCTGAGGGGGTCCAGAAGGGTCTGGGGGCCTTTTTAAAGGCCCTCAGGGGGATTATAAGGGTCTCGCGGCCTTTAGAAAGACCCTGAGTGGCATTAGAATGGTCTGGGGTCATATAGAAAGGCCCTGAGAGGTTCTAGAATTGTCTGGGGTACTTTAGAAAGGCCCTGAGGGGCATTAGAAGGGTCTGGGGGCCTTTAGAAGGGTCTTCAGGGGCTCTGGAATGCTCTGGGGAACTTTAGAAAGGCCCTGTGGGGCATTAGAATTGTCTGGGGGCATTTAGAGTGCCCCTGAGTGGCAGTAGAAGGGTCTGGGGACCTTTAGAAAGGCCCTGACGGGCATTAGAATGGTCTGGGGTCCTTTAGCAGTGTCCTGAGGGGCTCTAGAATGGTCTGGGGGCCTTTATAAGTGTCCTGACGGGCTCTAGAAGGGTCTGGGAACCTTTATAAATGCCCTGAGGGGCATTAGAAGGGTCTGAGGGCCTTTAGAAAGGTCCTGAGGGGCATTAGAAGGGTCTTGTGGCCTTCATAAGGGTCCTGAAAGGCATTAGAAGGGTCTGGGTGCTTTTAGATGGGTCCTGAGGCAATCTAGAAGGGTCTGGGGGCCTTTATATGGGTCTTGAGGGTCATTAGAAGGGTGTGGAGGCCTTTAGAAAGGCCCTGAGGGGCTCTAGAAGGGTCTGGGGGCTATTAGAAGCGTTCTGAGGGGGTCCAGAAGGGTCTGGGGGCCTTTTTAAAGGCCCTCAGGGGGATTATAAGGGTCTCGCGGCCTTTAGAAAGGCCCTGAGTGGCATTAGAAGGGTCTGGGTGCCTTTAGAAATGTCCTGAGGGGCTCTAGAAGGGTCTGGGGGCCTTTAGAAATGTCCTGAGGGGCATTAGAAGGGTATGGGGGCCTTTAGAAGGGCCCTGAGGGGCATTAGAACGGTCTGAGGTCCTTTACAAAGGTCCTGAGGGGCATTAGAAGGGTCTTGTGGCCTTCATAAGGGCCCTGAAATGCATTAGAATGGTCTGGGGGCTTTTAGATGGGTCCTGAGGCAATCTAGAAGGGTCTAGAGGCCTTTACATGGGTCTTGAGGGTCATTAGAAGGGTGTGGAGGCCTTTAGAAAGGCCCTGAAAGGCATTAGAAGGGTCTGGGGGCTTTTAGATGGGTCCTGAGGCAATCTAGAATGGTCTGGGGGCCTTTACATGGGTCTTGAGGGTCATTAGAATGGTGTGGAGGCCTTTAGAAAGGCCCTGAGGGGCTCTAGAAGGGTCTGGGGGCTATTAGAAGCGTCCTGAGGGGGTCCAGAAGGGTCTGGGGGCCTTTTTAAAGGCCCTCAGGAGGATTATAAGGGTCTCGCGGCCTTTAGAAAGGCCCTGAGTGGCATTATAAGGGTCTGGGTGCCTTTAGAAATGTCCTGAGGGGCTCTAGAAGGTTCTGGGGGCCTTTAGAAATGTCCTGAGGGGCATTAGAAGGGTCTGGGTGCCCTTATAAAAGCCCTGAGGGGAATTAACAGGGTCTGGGGGAGTTTGGAAGGGTCCTGAGGGGATCTATAAGGGTCTGGGGGCCTTTAGAAGGGTCTTCAGGGGCTCTAGAAGGGTCTGGGGACCTTTAGAAAGGCCCTGTGGGGCATTAGAAGAGTCTGGGGGCCTTTAGAATGCTCCTGACGGGCAGTAGAAGGGTCTGGGGACCTTTATAAAGGCCCTGACGGGCATTAGAATGGTCTGCGGGCGTTTAGAATTGTTCTGAGGTGCACTAGAATGGTCTGGGGGCCTTTATAAGAGTCCTGACAGGCTCTAGAAGGGTCTGGGAACCTTTATAAATGCCCTGAGGGGCACTAGAAGGGTCTGAGGGCCGTTAGAACGGTCCTGAGGGGCATTAGAAGGGTCTTGTGGCCTTCCTAAGGGTCCTGAAAGGCATTAGAAGGGTCTGGGGGCTTTTAGATGGGTCCTGAGGCAATCTAGAAGGGTCTGGGGGCCTTTACATGGGTCTTGAGGGTCATTAGAAGGGTGTGGAGGCCTTTAGAAAGGCCCTGAAAGGCATTAGAAGGGTCTGGGGGCTATTAGAAGCGTCCTGAGGGGGTCCAGAAGGGTCTGGGGGCATTTACATGGGTCTTGAGGGTCATTAGAAGGGTGTGGAGGCCTTTAGAAAGGCCCTGAGGGGCTCTAGAAGGGTCTGGGGACTATTAGAAGCGTCCTGAGGGGGTCCAGAAGGGTCTGGGGGCCTTTTTAAAGGCCCTGAGGGGGATTATAAGGGTCTCGCGGCCTTTAGAAAGGCCTTGAGTGGCATTAGAAGGTTCTGGGTGCCTTTAGAAATGTCCTGAGGGGCTCTAGAATGGTCTGGGGGCCTTTAGAAATGTCCTGAGGGGCATTAGAAGGGTCTGGGTGCCTTTAGAATGCTCCTGAGGGGCAGTAGAAGGGTCTTGGGACCTTTAGAAAGGCCCTGACGGGCATTAGAATGGTCTGCGGGCCTTTAGATGTGTCCTGAGGTGCTCTAGAATGGTCTGGGGGCCTTTATAATGGTCCTGACAGGCTCTAGAAGGGTCTCGGAACCTTTATAAATGCCCTGAGGGGCACTAGAAGGGTCTGAGGGCCTTTAGAAAGGTCTTGAGGGGCATTAGAAGGGTCTTGTGGCCTTCATAAGGGTCCTGAAAGGCATTAGAAGGGTCTGGGGGCTTTTAGATGGGTCCTGTGGCAATCTAGAAGGGTCTGGGGGCCTTTACATGGGTCTTGAGGGTCATTAGAAGGGTGTGGAGGCCTTTAGAAAGGCCCTGAAAGGCATTAGAAGGGTCTGGGGGCTTTTAGAAGCGTCCTGAGGCAATCTAGAAGGGTCTGGGGGCCTTTACATGGGTCTTGAGGGTCATTAGAAGGGTGTGGAGGCCTTTAGAAAGGCCCTGAAAGGCATTAGAAGGGTCTGGGGGATATTAGAAGCGTCCTGAGGGGGTCCAGAAGGGTCTGGGGGCCTTTTTAAAGGCCCTCAGGGGGATTATAAGGGTCTCGCGGCCTTTAGAAAGGCCCTGAGTGGCATTAGAAGGGTCTGGGTGCCTTTAGAAATGTCCTGAGGGGCTCTAGAAGGGTCTGGGTGCCTTTAGAAATGTCCTGAGGGGCTCTAGAAGGGTCTGGGGGCCTTTAGAAATGTCCTGAGGGGCATTAGAAGGGTATGTGGGCCTTTAGAAAGGCCCTGAGGGGCATTACAAGGGTCTGGGGTCATATAGAAAGGCCCTGAGAGGTTCTAGAAGTGTCTGGGGTACTTTAGAAAGGCCCTGAGGGGCTCTAGAAGGGTCTGGGGGCTATTAGAAGCGTCCTGAGGGGGTCCAGAAGGGTCTGGGGCCCTTTTTAAAGGCCCTCAGCAGGATTATAAGAGTCTCGCGGCATTTAGAAAGGCCCTGAGTGGAATTAGAATGGTCTGGGTGCCTTTAGAAATGCCCTGAGGGGCTCTAGAAGGGTCTGAGGGCCTTTAGAAATGTCCTCAGGGGCATTAGAAGGATATGGGGGCCTTTAGAAAAGCCCTGAGGGGCATTACAAGGGTCTGGGGTCATATAGAAAGGCCCTGAGAGGTTCTAGAAGTGTCTGGGGTACTTTAGAAAGGCCCTGAGGGGCAGTAGAAGGGTCTGGGGGCCTTTAGAAGGGCCCTGAGGGGCATTAGAAGGGTCTGAGGGCCTTTAGAAAGGTCCTGAGGGGCATTTGAAGGGACTTGTGGCCTTCATAAGGGTCCTGAAATGCATTAGAAGGGTCTGGGGGCTTTTAGATGGGTCCTGAGGCAATCTAGAAGGGTCTGGGGGCCTTTACATGGGTCTTGAGTGTCATTAGAAGGGTGTGGAGGCCTTTAGAAAGGCCCTGAAAGGCATTAGAAGGGTCTGGGGGCTTTTAGATGGGTCCTGATGCAATCTAGAAGGGTCTGGGGGCCTTTATATGGGTCTTGAGGGTCAATAGAAGGGTGTGGAGGCCTTTAGAAAGGCCCTGAGGGGCTCTAGAAGGGTCTGGGGGCTATTAGAAGCGTCCTGAGGGGGTCCAGAAGGGTCTGGGGGCCTTTTTAAAGGCCCTCAGGGGGATTATAAGGGTCTCGCGGCCTTTAGAAAGACCCTGAGTGGCATTAGAAGGGTCTGGGGTCATATAGAAAGGCCCTGAGAGGTTCTAGAATTGTCTGGGGTACTTTATAAAGGCCCTGAGGGGCATTAGAAGGGTCTGGGAGCCTTTAGAAGGGTCTTCAGGGGCTCTGGAATGCTCTGGGGAACTTTAGAAAGGCCCTGTGGGGCACTAGAATGGTCTGGGGGCATTTAGAGTGCCCCTGAGTGGCAGTAGAAGGGTCTGGGGACCTTTAGAAAGGCCCTGACGGGCATTAGAATGGTCTGGGGTCCTTTAGCAGTGTCCTGAGGGGCTCTAGAATGGTCTGGGGGCCTTTATAAGTGTCCTGAGGGGCTCTAGAAGGGTCTGGGAACCTTTATAAATGCCCTGAGGGGCATTAGAAGGGTCTGAGGTCCTTTAGAAAGGTCCTGAGGGGCATTAGAAGGGTCTTGTGGCCTTCATAAGGGTCCTGAAAGGCATTAGAAGGGTCTGGGGGCTTTTAGATGGGTCCTGAGGCAATCTAGAAGGGTCTGGGGGCCTTTATATGGGTCTTGAGGGTCATTAGAAGGGTGTGGAGGCCTTTAGAAAGGCCCTGAGGGGCTCTAGAAGGGTCTGGGGGCTATTAGAAACGTCCTGAGGGGGTCCAGAAGGGTCTGGGGGCCTTTTTAAAGGCCCTGAGGGGGATTATAAGGGTCTCGCGGCCTTTAGAAAGGCCCTGAGTGGCATTAGAAGGGTCTGGGTGCCTTTAGAAATGTCCTGAGGGGCTCTAGAAGGGTCTGGGGGCCTTTATAAGTGTCCTGAGGGGCATTAGAAGGGTATGGGGGCCTTTAGAAGGGCCCTGAGGGGCATTAGAACGGTCTGGGGGCCTTTACAAAGGTCCTGAGAGGCATTAGAAGGGTCTTGTGGCCTTCATAAGGGTCCTGAAAGGCATAAGAAGGGTCTGGGGGCTTTTAGATGGGTCCTGAGTCAGTCTAGAAGGGTCTGGGGGCCTTTACATGGGTCTTGAGTGTCATTAGAATGGTGTGGAGGCATTTAGAAAGGCCCTGAAAGGCATTAGAAGCGTCTGGGGGCTTTTAGATGGGTCCTGAGGCAATCTAGAATGGTCTGGGGGCCTTTACATGGGTCTTGAGGGTCATTAGAAGGGTGTGGAGGCCTTTAGAAAGGCCCTGAGGGGCTCTAGAAGGGTCTGGGGGCTATTAGAAGCGTCCTGAGGGGGTCCAGAAGGGTCTGGGGGCCTTTTTAAAGGCCCTCAGGAGGATTATAAGGGTCTCGCGGCCTTTAGAAAGGCCCTGAGTGGCATTATAAGGGTCTGGGTGCCTTTAGAAATGTCCTGAGGGGCTCTAGAAGGTTCTGGGGGCCTTTAGAAATGTCCTGAGGGGCATTAGAAGGGTCTGGGTGCCCTTATAAAAGCCCTGAGGGGAATTAACAGGGTCTGGGGGAGTTTGGAAGGGTCCTGAGGGGATCTATAAGGGTCTGGGGGCCTTTAGAAGGGTCTTCAGGGGCTCTAGAAGGGTCTGGGGACCTTTAGAAAGGCCCTGTGGGGCATTAGAAGAGTCTGGGGGCCTTTAGAATGCTCCTGAGGGGCAGTAGAAGGGTCTGGGGACCTTTATAAAGGCCCTGACGGGCATTAGAATGGTCTGCGGGCCTTTAGAATTGTTCTGAGGTGCACTAGAATGGTCTGGGGGCCTTTATAAGAGTCCTGACAGGCTCTAGAAGGGTCTGGGAACCTTTATAAATGCCCTGAGGGGCACTAGAAGGGTCTGAGGGCCGTTAGAACGGTCCTGAGGGGCATTAGAAGGGTCTTGTGGCCTTCCTAAGGGTCCTGAAAGGCATTAGAAGGGTCTGGGGGCTTTTAGATGGGTCCTGAGGCAATCTAGAAGGGTCTGGGGGCCTTTACATGGGTCTTGAGGGTCATTAGAAGGGTGTGGAGGCCTTTAGAAAGGCCCTGAAAGGCATTAGAAAGGTCTGGGGGCTATTAGAAGCGTCCTGAGCGGGTCCAGAACGGTCTGGGGGCCTTTACATGGGTCTTGAGGGTCATTAGAAGGGTGTGGAGGCCTTTAGAAAGGCCCTGAAAGGCATTAGAAGGGTCTGGGGGCTTTTAGATGGGTCCTGAGGCAATCTAGAAGGGTCTGGGGGCCTTTACATGGGTCTTGAGGGTCATTAGAAGGGTGTGGAGGCCTTTAGAAAGACCCTGAGGGGCTCTAGAAGGGTCTGGGGGCTATTAGAAGCGTCCTGAGGGGGTCCAGAAGGGTCTGGGGGCCTTTTTAAAGGCCCTCAGGGGGATTATAAGGGTCTCGCGGCCTTTAGAAAGACCCTGAGTGGCATTAGAATGGTCTGGGGTCATATAGAAAGGCCCTGAGAGGTTCTAGAATTGTCTGGGGTACTTTAGAAAGGCCCTGAGGGGCATTAGAAGGGTCTGGGGGCCTTTAGAAGGGTCTTCAGGGGCTCTGGAATGCTCTGGGGAACTTTAGAAAGGCCCTGTGGGGCATTAGAATTGTCTGGGGGCATTTAGAGTGCCCCTGAGTGGCAGTAGAAGGGTCTGGGGACCTTTAGAAAGGCCCTGACGGGCATTAGAATGGTCTGGGGTCCTTTAGCAGTGTCCTGAGGGGCTCTAGAATGGTCTGGGGGCCTTTATAAGTGTCCTGACGGGCTCTAGAAGGGTCTGGGAACCTTTATAAATGCCCTGAGGGGCATTAGAAGGGTCTGAGGGCCTTTAGAAAGGTCCTGAGGGGCATTAGAAGGGTCTTGTGGCCTTCATAAGGGTCCTGAAAGGCATTAGAAGGGTCTGGGTGCTTTTAGATGGGTCCTGAGGCAATCTAGAAGGGTCTGGGGGCCTTTATATGGGTCTTGAGGGTCATTAGAAGGGTGTGGAGGCCTTTAGAAAGGCCCTGAGGGGCTCTAGAAGGGTCTGGGGGCTATTAGAAGCGTTCTGAGGGGGTCCAGAAGGGTCTGGGGGCCTTTTTAAAGGCCCTCAGGGGGATTATAAGGGTCTCGCGGCCTTTAGAAAGGCCCTGAGTGGCATTAGAAGGGTCTGGGTGCCTTTAGAAATGTCCTGAGGGGCTCTAGAAGGGTCTGGGGGCCTTTAGAAATGTCCTGAGGGGCATTAGAAGGGTATGGGGGCCTTTAGAAGGGCCCTGAGGGGCATTAGAACGGTCTGAGGTCCTTTACAAAGGTCCTGAGGGGCATTAGAAGGGTCTTGTGGCCTTCATAAGGGCCCTGAAATGCATTAGAATGGTCTGGGGGCTTTTAGATGGGTCCTGAGGCAATCTAGAAGGGTCTAGAGGCCTTTACATGGGTCTTGAGGGTCATTAGAAGGGTGTGGAGGCCTTTAGAAAGGCCCTGAAAGGCATTAGAAGGGTCTGGGGGCTTTTAGATGGGTCCTGAGGCAATCTAGAATGGTCTGGGGGCCTTTACATGGGTCTTGAGGGTCATTAGAATGGTGTGGAGGCCTTTAGAAAGGCCCTGAGGGGCTCTAGAAGGGTCTGGGGGCTATTAGAAGCGTCCTGAGGGGGTCCAGAAGGGTCTGGGGGCCTTTTTAAAGGCCCTCAGGAGGATTATAAGGGTCTCGCGGCCTTTAGAAAGGCCCTGAGTGGCATTATAAGGGTCTGGGTGCCTTTAGAAATGTCCTGAGGGGCTCTAGAAGGTTCTGGGGGCCTTTAGAAATGTCCTGAGGGGCATTAGAAGGGTCTGGGTGCCCTTATAAAAGCCCTGAGGGGAATTAACAGGGTCTGGGGGAGTTTGGAAGGGTCCTGAGGGGATCTATAAGGGTCTGGGGGCCTTTAGAAGGGTCTTCAGGGGCTCTAGAAGGGTCTGGGGACCTTTAGAAAGGCCCTGTGGGGCATTAGAAGAGTCTGGGGGCCTTTAGAATGCTCCTGACGGGCAGTAGAAGGGTCTGGGGACCTTTATAAAGGCCCTGACGGGCATTAGAATGGTCTGCGGGCGTTTAGAATTGTTCTGAGGTGCACTAGAATGGTCTGGGGGCCTTTATAAGAGTCCTGACAGGCTCTAGAAGGGTCTGGGAACCTTTATAAATGCCCTGAGGGGCACTAGAAGGGTCTGAGGGCCGTTAGAACGGTCCTGAGGGGCATTAGAAGGGTCTTGTGGCCTTCCTAAGGGTCCTGAAAGGCATTAGAAGGGTCTGGGGGCTTTTAGATGGGTCCTGAGGCAATCTAGAAGGGTCTGGGGGCCTTTACATGGGTCTTGAGGGTCATTAGAAGGGTGTGGAGGCCTTTAGAAAGGCCCTGAAAGGCATTAGAAGGGTCTGGGGGCTATTAGAAGCGTCCTGAGGGGGTCCAGAAGGGTCTGGGGGCATTTACATGGGTCTTGAGGGTCATTAGAAGGGTGTGGAGGCCTTTAGAAAGGCCCTGAGGGGCTCTAGAAGGGTCTGGGGACTATTAGAAGCGTCCTGAGGGGGTCCAGAAGGGTCTGGGGGCCTTTTTAAAGGCCCTGAGGGGGATTATAAGGGTCTCGCGGCCTTTAGAAAGGCCTTGAGTGGCATTAGAAGGTTCTGGGTGCCTTTAGAAATGTCCTGAGGGGCTCTAGAATGGTCTGGGGGCCTTTAGAAATGTCCTGAGGGGCATTAGAAGGGTCTGGGTGCCTTTAGAATGCTCCTGAGGGGCAGTAGAAGGGTCTTGGGACCTTTAGAAAGGCCCTGACGGGCATTAGAATGGTCTGCGGGCCTTTAGATGTGTCCTGAGGTGCTCTAGAATGGTCTGGGGGCCTTTATAATGGTCCTGACAGGCTCTAGAAGGGTCTCGGAACCTTTATAAATGCCCTGAGGGGCACTAGAAGGGTCTGAGGGCCTTTAGAAAGGTCTTGAGGGGCATTAGAAGGGTCTTGTGGCCTTCATAAGGGTCCTGAAAGGCATTAGAAGGGTCTGGGGGCTTTTAGATGGGTCCTGTGGCAATCTAGAAGGGTCTGGGGGCCTTTACATGGGTCTTGAGGGTCATTAGAAGGGTGTGGAGGCCTTTAGAAAGGCCCTGAAAGGCATTAGAAGGGTCTGGGGGCTTTTAGAAGCGTCCTGAGGCAATCTAGAAGGGTCTGGGGGCCTTTACATGGGTCTTGAGGGTCATTAGAAGGGTGTGGAGGCCTTTAGAAAGGCCCTGAAAGGCATTAGAAGGGTCTGGGGGATATTAGAAGCGTCCTGAGGGGGTCCAGAAGGGTCTGGGGGCCTTTTTAAAGGCCCTCAGGGGGATTATAAGGGTCTCGCGGCCTTTAGAAAGGCCCTGAGTGGCATTAGAAGGGTCTGGGTGCCTTTAGAAATGTCCTGAGGGGCTCTAGAAGGGTCTGGGTGCCTTTAGAAATGTCCTGAGGGGCTCTAGAAGGGTCTGGGGGCCTTTAGAAATGTCCTGAGGGGCATTAGAAGGGTATGTGGGCCTTTAGAAAGGCCCTGAGGGGCATTACAAGGGTCTGGGGTCATATAGAAAGGCCCTGAGAGGTTCTAGAAGTGTCTGGGGTACTTTAGAAAGGCCCTGAGGGGCATTAGAAGGGTCTGGGGGCCTTTAGAAGGGCCCTGAGGGGCATTAGAAGGGTCTGAGGGCCTTTAGAAAGGTCCAGAGGGTCATTAGAATCGTCTTGTGGCCTTCATAAGGGTCCTGAAAGGCATTAGAAGGGTCTGGGGGCTTTTAGATGGGTCCTGAGGCAATCTAGAAGGGTCTAGAGGCCTTTACATGGGTCTTGAGGGTCATTAGAAGGGTGTGGAGGCCTTTAGAAAGGCCCTGAGGGGCTCTAGAAGGGTCTGGGGGTATTAGAAGCGTCCTGAGGGGGTCCAGAATGGTCTGGGGGCCTTTTTAAAGGCCCTCAGGGGGATTATAAGGGTCTCGCGGCCTTTAGAATGGCATTGAGTGGCATTAGAATGGTCTGGGTGCCTTTAGAAATGTCCTGAGGGGCTCTAGAAGGGTCTGGGGGCCTTTAGAAATGTCCTGAGGTGCATTAGAAGGGTATGGGGGCCTTTAGAAAAGCCCTGATGGGCATTACAAGGGTCTGGGGTCATATAGAAAGGCCCTGAGAGGTTCTAGAAGGGTCTGGGGTACTTTAGAAAGGCCCTGAGGGGCATTAGAAGGGTCTGGGGTCCTTTAGAAGGGCCCTGAGGGGCATTAGAAGGGTCTGAGGGCCTTTAGAAAGGTCCTGAGGGGCATTAGAAGGGTCTTGTGGCCTTCATAAGGGTCCTGAAAGGCATTAGAAGGGTCTGTGGTCTTTTAGATGGGTCCTGAGGCAATCTAGAAGGGTCTAGAGGCCTTTACATGGATCTTGAGGGTCATTAGACGGGTGTGGAGGCATTTAGAAAGGCCCTGAAAGGCATTAGAAGGGTCTGGGGGCTTTTAGATGGGTCCTGAGGCAATCTAGAAGGGTCTGGGGGCCTTTACATGGGTCTTGAGGGTCATTAGAAGGGTGTGGAGGCCTTTAGAAAGGCCCTGAGGGGCTCTAGAAGGGTCTGGGCGCTATTAGAAGCATCCTGAGGGGGTCCAGAAGGGTCTGGGGTCCTTTTTAAAGGCCCTCAGGGGGATTATAAGGGTCTCGCGGCCTTTAGAAAGGCCCTGAGTGGCATTACAAGGGTCTGGGTGCCTTTAGAAATGTCCTGAGGGGCTCTAGAAGGGTCTGGGGGCCTTTAGAAATGTCCTGAGGGGCATTAGAAGGGTATGGGGGCCTTTAGAAAAGCCCTGAGGGGCATTACAAGGGTCTGGGGTCATATAGAAAGGCCCTGAGAGGTTCTAGGAGTGTCTGGGGTACTTTAGAAAGGCCCTGAGGTGCATTAGAAGGGTCTGGGGGCCTTTAGAAGGGCCCTGACGGGCATTAGAAGGGTCTGAGGGCCTTTAGAAAGGTCCTGAGGGGCATTAGAAGGGTCTTGTGGCCTTCATAAGGGTCCTGAAAGGCATTAGAAGGGTCTGGGGTCTTTTAGATGGGTCCTGAGGCAATCTAGAAGGGTCTAGAGGCTTTTACATGGGTCTTGAGGGTCATTAGAAGGGTGTGGAGGCATTTAGAAAGGCCCTGAAAGGCATTAGAAGGGTCTGGGGGCTTTTAGATGGGTCCTGAGGCAACCTAGAAGGGTCTGGGGGCCTTTACATGGGTCTTGAGGGTCATTAGAAGGGTGTGGAGGCCTTCAGAAATGCCCTGAGGGGCTCTAGAAGGGTCTGGGGGCTATTAGAAGCGTCCCGAGGGGTCAAGAAGGGTCTGGGGGCCTTTTTAAATGCCCTCAGGGGGATTATAAGGGTCTCGCGGCCTTTAGAAAGGCCCTGAGTGGCATTACAAGGGTCTGGGTGCCTTTAGAAATGTCCTGAGGGGCTCTAGAAGGGTCTGGGGATCTTTAGGAAGGCCCTGTGGGGCATTAGAAGGGTCTGGGAGCCTTTAGAATGCTCCTGAGTGGCAGTAGAAGGGTCTGGGGACCTTTAGAAAGGCCCTGACGGGCATTAGACTCGTCTGCGGGCTTTTAGAATTGTCCTGAGGTGCTCTAAAATGGTCTGGGGGCCATTATAAGGGTCCTGACAGGCTCTAGAAGGGTCTGGGAACCTTTATAAATGCCCTGAGGGGGAGTAGAGTGGTCTGAGGGTCTTTAGAAAGGTCCTGAGGGGCATTAGAAAAGTCTTGTGGCCTTCATAAGGGTCCTGAAAGGCATTAGAAGGGTCTGGGGGCTTTTAGATGGGTCTTGAGGGTCATTAGAAGGGTGTGGAGGCCTTTAGAAAGGCCCTGAGGGGCTCTAGAAGGGTCTGGGGGCTATTAGAAGCGTCCCGAGGGGTCAAGAAGGGTCTGGGGGCCTTTTTAAAGGCCCTCAGGGGGATTATAAGGGTCTCGCGGCCTTTAGAAAGGCCCTGAGTGGCATTAGAAGGGTCTGGGTGCATTTAGAAATGTCCTGAGGGGCTCTAGAAGGGTCTGGGGGCCTTTAGAAAAGCCCTGAGGGCCATTACAAGGGTCTGGGGTCATATAGAAAGGCCCTGAGAGGTTCTAGAACTGTCTGGGGTACTTTAGAAAGGCCCTGAGGGGCATTAGAATGGTCTGGGGGCCTTTAGAAGGGTCCTGAGGGGCATTAGAAGGGTCTGGGGGCCTTTAGAAAGGCCCTGAGGGGCATTAGAAGGGTCTGGGGGCCTTTAGAATGCTCCTGAGTGGCAGTAGAATGGTCTGGGGACCTTTAGATAGGCCCTGACGGGCATTAGACTCGTCTGCGGGCTTTTAGAATTGTCCTGAGTGAATCTAGAATGGTCTGGGGGCCTTTATAAGGGTCCTGACGGGCTCTAGAAGGGTCTGGGAACCTTTATAGATGCCCTGACGGGCGTTAGAAGGGTCTGAGGGCCTTTAGAAAGGTCCTGAGGGGCATTAGAAGGGTCTTGTGTCCTTCATAAGGGTCCTGAAAGGCATTAGAAGGGTCTGGGGGCTTTTAGATGCGTCCTGAGGCTATCTAGAAGGGTCTGGGGGCCTTTACATGGGTCTTGAGGGTCATTAGAAGGGTGTGGAGGCCTTTAGAAAGACCCTGAGGGGCTCTAGAAGGGTCTGGAGGCTATTAGAATTGTCCTGAGGGGGTCCAGAAGGGTCTGGGGGCCTTTTTAAAGGCCCTCAGGGGGATTATAAGGGTCTCGGACCTTTAGAAAGGCCCTGAGTGGCATTATAAGGGTCTGGGTGCCTTTAGAAATGTCCTGAGGGGCTCTAGAAGGGTCTGGGGGCCTTTAGACAGGCCCTGTGGGGCATTAGAAGGGTCTGGGGGCCTTTAGAATGCTCCTGAGGGGCAGTAGAAGGTTCTGGGGATCTTTATAAAGACCCTGTTATGCATTAGAATGGTCTGCAGGCCTTTAGAATTGTCCTGAGGTGCTCTAGAATGGTCTGGGGGCCTTTATAAGGGTCCTGACAGGCTCTAGAAGGGTCTGGGAACCTTTATAAATGCCCTGAGGGGGAGTAGAGGGGTCTGAGGGTCTTTAGAAAGGTCCTGAGGGGCATTAGAAGGGTCTTGTGGCCTTCATAAGGGTCCTGAAATGCATTAGAAGGGTCTGGGGGCTTTTAGATGGGTCCTGAGGCAATCTAGAAGGGTCTGGGGGCCTTTACATGGGTCTTGAGGGTCATTAGAAGGGTGTGGAGGCCTTTAGAAAGGCCCTGAAAGGCATTAGAAGGGTCTGGGGACTTTTAGATGGGTCCTGAGTAAATCTAGAAGGGTCTGGGGGCCTTTACATGGGTCTTTAGGGTCATTAGCAGGGTGTGGAGGCCTTTAGAAAGGCCCTGAGCGGCTCTAGAAGGGTCTGGGGGCTATTAGAAGCGTCCTGAGGGGGTCCTGAAAGAGTCTGGGGGCCTTTTTAAAGGCCCTCAGGGGGATTATAAGGGTCTCGCGGCCTTTAGAAAGGCCCTGAGTGGCATTAGAAGAGTCTGGGGTCATATAGAAAGGCCCTGAGAGGTTCTAGAAGTGTCTGGGGTACTTTAGAAAGACCCTGAGGGGCATTAGAAGGGTCTGGGGGCCTTTAGAAGGGTCTTCAGGGGCTCTAGAAGGGTCTGGGGACCTTTAGAAAGGCCCTGTGTGGCATTAGAAGGGTCTGGGGGCCTTTAGAATGCTCCTGAGTGGCAGTAGAAGGGTCTTGGGACCTTTAGAAAGGCCCTGACGGGCATTAGAATGGTCTGCGGGCCTTTAGAACTGTCCTGAGGCGCTCTAGAATGGTCTGGGGGCCTTTATAAGGGTCCTGACGGGCTCTAGAAGGGTCTGGGAACCTTTATAAATGCCCTGAGGGGCATTAGAAGGGTCTGAGGGCCTTTAGAAAGGTCCTGAGGGACATTAGAAGGGTCTTGTGGCCTTCATAAGGGTCCTGAAAGGCATTAGAAGGGTCTGGGGTCTTTTAGATGGGTCCTGAGGCAATCTAGAAGGGTCTGGGGGCCTTTACATGGGTCTTGAGGGTCATTAGAAAGGTGTGGAGGCCTTTAGAAAGGCCCTGAGGGGCTCTAGAAGGGTCTGGGGGCTATTAGAAGCGTCCTGAGGGGGTCCAGAAGGGTCTGGGGACCTTTTTAAAGGCCCTCAGGGGGATTATAAGGGTCTCGCGGCCTTTAGAAAGGCCCTGAGTGGCATTAGAAGGGTCTGGGTGCCTTTAGAAATGTCCTGAGGGGCTCTAGAAGGGTCTGGGGGCCTTTAGAAATGTCCTGAGGGGCATTAGAAGGGTATGTGGGCCTTTAGAAAAGCCCTGAGTGGCATTAGAATGGTCTGGGGTCATATAGAAAGGACCTGAGAGGTTCTAGAAGTGTCTGGGGTACTTTAGAAAGGCCCTGAGGGGCATTAGAAGGGTCTGGGGGCCTTTAGAAGGGTCTTCAGGGGCTCTAGAAGGGTCTGGGGACCTTTAGAAAGGCCCTGTGGGGCATTAGAAGGGTCTGGGGGCCTTTAGAATGCTCCTGAGGGGCAGTAGAAGGGTCTGGGGACCTTTAGAAAGGCCCTGACGGGCATTAGAATGGTCTGCGGGCCTTTAGAAGTGTCCTGAGGGGCTCTAGAATGGTCTGGGGGCCTTTATATGGGTCCTGACGGGCTCTAGAAGGGTCTGGGAACCTTTATAAATGCCCTGAGGGGCATTAGAAGGGTCTGAGGGCCTTTAGAAAGGTCCTGAGGGGCATTAGAAGGGTCTTGTGGCCTTCATAAGGGTCCTGAAAGGCATTAGAAGGGTCTGGGGGCTTTTAGATGGGTCCTGAGGCAATCTAGAATGGTCTGGGGGCCTTTACATGAGTCTTGAGGGTCATTAGAAGGGTGTGGAGGCCTTTAGAAAGGCCCTGAAAGGCATTAGAAGGGTCTGGGGGCTTTTAGATGGGTCCTGAGGGGGTCCAGAAGGGTCTGGGGGCCTTTTTAAAGGCCCTCAGGTGGATTATAAGGGTCTCGCGGCCTTTAGAAAAGCCCTGAGTGGCATTAGAAAGGTCTGGGTGCCTTTAGAAATGTCCTGAAAGGCTCTAGAAGGGTCTGGGGACCTTTAGAAAGGCCCTGTGTGGCATTAGAAGGGTCTGGGGGCCTTTAGAATGCTCCTGAGTGGCAGTAGAAGGGTCTTGGGACCTTTAGAAAGGACCTGACGGGCATTAGAATGGTCTGCGGGCCTTTAGAACTGTCCTGAGGCGCTCTAGAATGGTCTGGGGGCCTTTATAAGGGTCCTGACGGGCTCTAGAAGGGTCTGGGAACCTTTATAAATGCCCTGAGGGGCATTAGAAGGGTCTGAGGGCCTTTAGAAAGGTCCTGAGGGACATTAGAAGGGTCTTGTGGCCTTCATAAGGGTCCTGAAAGGCATTAGAAGGGTCTGGGGTCTTTTAGATGGGTCCTGAGGCAATCTAGAAGGGTCTGGGGGCCTTTACATGGGTCTTGAGGGTCATTAGAAAGGTGTGGAGGCCTTTAGAAAGGCCCTGAGGGGCTCTAGAAGGGTCTGGGGGCTATTAGAAGCATCCTGAGGGGGTCCAGAAGGGTCTGGGGGCCTTTTTAAAGGCCCTCAGGGGGATTATAAGTGTCTCGCGGCCTTTAGAAAGGCCCTGAGTGGCATTAGAAGGGTCTGGGGGCCTTTAGAAGGGTCTTCAGGGGCTCTAGAAGGGTCTGGGGACCTTTAGAAAGGCCCTGTGGGGCATTAGAAGGGTCTGGGGGCCTTTAGAATGCTCCTGAGGGGCAGTAGAAGGGTCTGGGGACCTTTATAAAGGCCCTGACGGGCATTAGAATGGTCTGCTGGCCTTTAGAAGTGTCCTGAGGGGCTCTAGAATGGTCTGGGGGCCTTTATAAGGGTCCTGACGGGCTCTAGAAGGGTCTGGGAACCTTTATAAATGCCCTGAGGGGCATTAGAAGGGTCTGAGGGCCTTTAGAAAGGTCCTGAGGGGCATTAGAAGGGTCTTGTGGCCTTCATAAGGGTCCTGAAAGGCATTAGAAGGGTCTGGGGGCTTTTAGATGGGTCCTGAGGCAATCTAGAAGGGTCTAGGGGCCTTTACATGGGTCTTGAGGTTCATTAGAAGGTTGTGGAGGCCTTTAGAAAGGCCCTTAAAGGCATTAGAAGGGTCTGGGGGCTTTTAGATGGGTCCTGAGGCAATCTAGAAGGGTCTGGGGGCCTTTACAGGGGTCTTGAGGGTCATTAGAAGGGTGTGGAGGCCTTTAGAAAGGCCCTTAAAGGCATTAGAAGGGTCTGGGGGCTTTTAGATGGGTCCTGAGGCAATCTAGAAGGGTCTGGGGGCCTTTACAGGGGTCTTGAGGGTCATTAGAAGGGTGTGGAGGCCTTTAGAAAGACCCTGAGGGGCTCTAGAAGGGTCTGGGGGCTATAAGAAGCGTCCTGAGTGGGTCCAGAATGGTCTTGGGGCATTTTTAAAGGCCCTGAGGGGGATTATAAGGGTCTCGCGGCCTTTAGAAAGGCTCTGAGTGGCGTTACAAGGGTCTGGGTGCCTTTAGAAATGTCCTGAGGGGCTCTAGAAGGGTCTGGGGACCTTTAGAATTGTCCTGAGGGGCATTAGAGGGGTCTGGGTGCCCTTATAAAAGCCCTCAGGGGAATTAGCAGGGTCTGGGGGACTTTAGATTGGTCCTGAAGGGCTCTAGAAGGGTCTGGGGGCCTTTAGAAGGGTCTGTAGGGGCTCTAGAAGGGTCTGGGGACCTTTAGAAAGGCCCTATGGGGCATTAGAAGGGTCTGGGGGCCTTTAGAATGCTCCTGAGGGGCAGTAGAAGGGTCTGGGGACCTTTATAAAGGACCTGACGGGTATTAGAATGGTCTGCGGGCCTTTAGAAGTGTCCTGAGGGGCTCTAGAAGGGTCTGGGGGCCTTTATAAGGGTCCTGACAGGCTCTAGAAGGGTCTGGGAACCTTTATAAATACCCTGAGGGGCACTATAACGGTCTGAGGGCCTTTAGAAAGGTCCTGAGGGGCATTAGAAGGGTCTTGTGGCCTTCATAAGGGTCCTGAAAGGCATTAGAAGGGTCTGGGGGCTTTTGGATGGGTCCTGAGGCAATCTAGAAGGGTCTGGGGGCCTTTACATGGGTCTTGAGGGTCATTAGAAGGGTGTGGAGGCCTTTAGAAAGGCCCTGAAAGGCATTAGAAGGGTCTGGGGGCTTTTAGATGGGTCCTGAGGGGGTCCAGAAGGGTCTGGGGGCCTTTTTAAAGGCCCTCAGGGGGATTATAAGGGTCTCGCGGCCTTTAGAAAAGCCCTGAGTGGCATTAGAAAGGTCTGGGTGCCTTTAGAAATGTCCTGAAAGGCTCTAGAAGGGTCTGGGGGCCTTTAGAAATGTCCTGAGGGGCATTAGAAGGGTCTGGGGTCCTTTAGAATGCTCCTGAGGGGCAGTAGAAGGGTCTGGGGACCTTTAGAAAGGCCCTGACAGGCATTAGAATGGTCTGCAGGCCTTTAGAAGTGTCCTGAGGGGCTCTAGAATGGTCGGGGGGCCTTTATAATGGTCCTGACGGGCTCTAGAAGGGTCTGGGAACCTTTATAAATGCCCTGAGGGGCATTAGAAGGGTCTTGTGGCCTTCATAAGGGTCCTGAAAGGCATTAGAAGGGTCTGGGGTCTTTTAGATGGGTCCTGAGGCAATCTAGAAGGGTCTGGGGGCCTTTACATGGGTCTTGAGGGTCATTAGAAAGGTGTGGAGGCCTTTAGAAAGGCCCTGAGGGGCTCTAGAAGGGTCTGGGGGCTATTAGAAGCATCCTGAGGGGGTCCAGAAGGGTCTGGGGGCCTTTTTAAAGGCCCTCAGGGGGATTATAAGGGTCTCGCGGCCTTTAGAAAGGCCCTGAGTGGCATTAGAAGGGTCTGGGTGCCTTTAGAAATGTCCTGAGGGGCTCTAGAAGGGTCTGGGGGCCTTTCGAAATGTCCTGAGGGGCATTAGAAGGGTATGTTGGCCTTTAGAAAAGCCCTGAGTGACATTAGAATGGTCTGGGGTCATATAGAAAGGACCTGAGAGGTTCTAGAAGTGTCTGGGGTACTTTAGAAAGGCCCTGAGGGGCATTAGAAGGGTCTGGGGGCCTTTAGAAGGGTCTTCAGGGGCTCTAGAAGGGTCTGGGGACCTTTAGAAAGGCCCTGTGGGGCATTAGAAGGGTCTGGGGGCCTTTAGAATGCTCCTGAGGGGCAGTAGAAGGGTCTGGGGACCTTTATAAAGGCCCTGACGGGCATTAGAATGGTCTGCGGGCCTTTAGATGTGTCCTGAGGGGCTCTAGAATGGTCTGGGGGCCTTTATAAGGGTCCTGACGGGCTCTAGAAGGGTCTGGGAACCTTTATAAATGCCCTGAGGGGCATTAGAAGGGTCTGAGGGCCTTTAGAAAGGTCCTGAGGGGCATTAGAAGGGTCTTGTGGCCTTCATAAGTGTCCTGAAAGGCATTAGAAGGGTCTGGGGGCTTTTAGATGGGTCCTGAGGCAATCTAGAAGGGTCTAGGGGCCTTTACATGGGTCTTGAGGGTCATTAGAAGGTTGTGGAGGCCTTTAGAAAGGCCCTGAAAGGCATTAGAAGGGTCTGGGGGCTTTTAGATTGGTCCTGAGGCAATCTAGAAGGGTCTGGGGGCCTTTACAGGGGTCTTGAGGGTCATTAGAAGGGTGTGGAGGCCTTTAGAAAGACCCTGAAAGGCATTAGAAGGGTCTGGGGTCTTTTAGATGGGTCCTGAGGGGGTCCAGAAGGGTCTGGGGGCCTTTTTAAAGGCCCTCAGGGGGATTATAAGGGTCTCGCGGCCTTTAGAAAAGCCCTGAGTGGCATTAGAAAGGTCTGGGTGCCTTTAGAAATGTCCTGAAAGGCTCTAGAAGGGTCTGGGGGCCTTTAGAAATGTCCTGAGGGGCATTACAAGGGTCTGGGGGCCTTTAGAATGCTCCTGAGGGGCAGTAGAAGGGTCTGGGGACCTTTAGAAAGGCCCTGACAGGCATTAGAATGGTCTGCAGGCCTTCAGAAGTGTCCTGAGGGGCTCTAGAATGGTCGGGGGGCCTTTATAATGGTCCTGACGGGCTCTAGAAGGGTCTGGGAACCTTTATAAATGCCCTGAGGGGCATTAGAAGGGTCTTGTGGCCTTCATAAGGGTCCTGAAAGGCATTAGAAGGGTCTGGGGGCGTTTAGAAGCGTCCTGAGGCAATCTAGAAGGGTCTGGGGGCCTTTACATGGGTCTTGAGGGTCATTAGAAGGGTGTGGAGGCCTTTACAAAGGCCCTGAGTGGCTCTAGAAGGGTCTGGGGGCCTTTTTAAAGGCCCTCAGGGGGATTATAAGGGTCTCGCGGCCTTTAGAAAAGCCCTGAGGGGCATTACAAGGGTCTGGGGTCATATAGAAAGGCCCTGAGAGGTTCTAGAAGTGTCTGGGGTACTTTAGAAAGGCCCTGAGGGGCATTAGAAGGGTCTGGGGGCCTTTAGAAGGGTCCTGAGGGGCATTAGAAGGGTCTGGGGGCCTTTAGATTGGTCCTGAGGGGGTCTAGAAGGGTCTGGAGGCATTTAAAACTATCCTGAGAGGCTCTAGAAGGGTCTGGGTGCCTTTATAAGGGTCCTGAGGGGCATTAGAAGGGTCTGGGTGCCCTTATAAAAGCCCTGAGGGGAATTAGCAGGGTCTGGGTGCCTTTAGAAATGTCCTTAGGGGCTCTAGAAGGGTCTGGGGGCCTTTAGAAATGTCCTGAGGGGCATTAGAAGGGTCTGGGGGCCTTTAGAAATGTCCTGAGGGGCATTAGAAGGGTATGGGGGACTTTAGAAAAGCCCTGAGGGGCATTACAAGCGTCTGGGGTCATATAGAAAGGCCCTGAGAGGTTCTAGAAGTGTCTGGGGTACTTTAGAAGGGCCCTGAGGGGCATTAGAAGGGTCTGGGGGCCTTTAGAAGGGCCCTGAGGGGCATTAGAAGGGTCTGAGGGCCTTTACAAAGGTCCTGAGGGGCATTAGAAGGGTCTTGTGGCCTTCATAAGGGTCGTGAAAGGCAATAGAAGGGTCTGGGGTATTTTAGATGGGTCCTGAGGCAATCTAGAAGGGTCTAGAGGCCTTTACATGGGTCTTGAGGGTCATTAGAATGGTGTGGAGGCCTTTAGAAAGGCCCTGAAAGGCATTAGAAGGGTCTGGGGGCTTTTAGATGGGTCCTCAGGCAATCTAGAAGGGTCTGGGGGCCTTTACATGGGTCTTGAGTGTGATTAGAAGGGTGTGGAGGCCTTTAGAAAGGCCCTGAGGGGCTCTAGAAGGGTCTGGGGGCTATAAGAAGCGTCCTGAGGGGGTCCAGAAGGGTCTGGGGGCCTTTTTAAAGGCCCTCAGGGGGATTATAAGGGTCTCGCGGCCTTTAGAGAGGCCCTGAGTGGCATTACAAGGGTCTGGGTGCCTTTAGAAATGTCCTGAGGGGCTATAGAAGATTCTGTGGGCCTTTAGAAATGTCCTGAGGGGCATTAGAAGGGTCTGGGTGCCCTTATAAAAGCCCTGAGGGGAATTAGCAGGGTCTGGGGGACTTTAGAAATGTCCTGAGGGGCTCTATAAGGGTCTGGGGGCCTTTAGATGGGTCTTCAGGGGCTCTAGAAGGGTCTGGGGACCTTTAGAAAGGCCCTGTGGGGCATTAGAAGGGTCTTGAGGCCTTTAGAATGCTCCTGAGGGGCAGTAGAAGAGTCTGGGGACCTTTACAAAGGCTCTGACGAGCATTAGAATTGTCTGGGGGACTTTAGAAGTGTCCTGAGGGGCTCTAGAATGGTCTGGGAACCTTTATAAATGCCCTGAGGGGAATTAGAAGGGTCTGAGGGCCTTTAGAAAGGTCCTGAGGGACATTAGAAGGGACTTGTGGCCTTCATAAGGGTCCTGAAAGGCATTAGAAGGGTCTGGGGGCTTTTGGATGGGTCCTGAGGCAATCTAGAAGGGTCTGGGGGCATTTACATGTGTCTTGAGTGTCATTAGAAGGGTTTGGAGGCATTTAGAAAGGCCCTGAAAGGCATTAGAAGGGTCTGGGGGCTTTTAGATGGGTCCTGAGGCAATCTAGAAGGGTCTGGGGGCCTTTACATGGGTCTTGAGGGTCATTCGAAGGGTGTGGAGGCCTTTAGAAAGACTCTGAGGGGCTCTAGAAGGGTCTGGGGGCTATTAGAAGCGTCCTGAGGGGGTCCAGAAAGGTCTGGGGGCCTTTTTAAAGGCCCTCAGGGGGATTATAAGGGTCTCGCGGCCTTTACAAAGGCCCTGAGTGGCATTACAAGGGTCTGGGGTCATATAGAAAGGCCCTGAGAGGTTCTAGAAGTGTCTGGGGTACTTTAGAAAGGCCCTGAGGGGCATTAGAAGGGTCTGGGGGCCTTTAGAAGGGTCTTCAGGGCCTCTAGAAGGGTCTGGGGACCTTTAGAAAGGCACTGTGGGGCAGTAGAAGGGTCTGGGGTCCTTTAGAATGCTCCTGAGTGGCAGTAGAAGGGTCTCGGGACCTTTAGAAAGGCCCTTAGGGGCATTAGAATGGTCTGCGGGCCTTTAGAAGTGTCCTGAGGGGCTCTAGAATGGTCTGGGGGCCTTTATAAGGGTCCTGACGGGCTCTAGAAGTGTCTGGGAACCTTTATAAATGCCCTGAGGGTCATTAGAAGGGTCTGAGGGCCCTTAGAAAGGTCCTGAGGGGCATTAGAAGGGTCTTGTGGCCTTCATAAGGGTCCTGAAAGGCATTAGAATGGTCTGGGGGCTTTTAGATGGGTCCTGAGGCAATCTAGAAGGGTCTGGGGGCCTTTACATGGGTCTTGAGGGTCATTAGAAGGGTGTGGAGGCCTTTAGAAAGGTCCTGAGGGGCTCTAGAAGGGTCTGAGTGCTATTAGAAGCGTCCTGAGGCAATCTAGAAGGGTCTGGGGTCCTTTAGAAAGGCCCTGTGGGGCATTAGACGGGTCTTTGGGAATTTAGAATGCTCCTCAGGGGCAGTAGAAGGTTCTGGGGACGTTTAGAAAGGCCCTGACGGGCATTAGAATGGTCTGCGGGCCTTTAGAAGTGTCCTGAGGGGCTCTAGAAGGGTCTGGGGTCCTTTATAAGGGTCCTGACAGGCTCTAGAAGGGTCTGGGAACCTTTATAAATGCCCTGAGGGGCACTAGAAGGGTCTGAGGGCCTTTAGAAAGGTCCTGAGGGGCATTAGAAGGGTGTGGGGGCTATTAGAAGCGTCCTTAGGGGGTCCAGAAGGGTCTGGGGGCCTTTTTAAAGGCCCTCAGGGGGATTATAAGGGTCTCGGACCTTTAGAAAGGCCCTGAGTGGCATTATAAGGGCCTGGGTGCCTTTAGAAATGTCCTGAGGGGCTCTAGAAGGGTCTGGGGGCCTTTAGAAAGGCCCTGTGGGGCATTAGAAGGGTCTGGGGGCCTTTAGAATGCTCCTGAGGGGCAGTAGAAGGGTCTGGGGATCTTTATAAAGACCCTGTTATGAATTAGAATGGTCTGCAGGCCTTTAGAATTGTCCTGAGGTGCTCTAGAATGGTCTGGGGGCCTTTATAAGGGTCCTGACAGGCTCTAGAAGGGTCTGGGAACCTTTATAAATGCCCTGAGGGGGAGTAGAGGGGTCTGAGGGTCTTTAGAATGGTCCTGAGGGGCATTAGAAGCGTCTTGTGGCCTTCATAAGGGTCCTGAAAGGCATTAGAAGGGTCTGGGGGCTTTTAGATGGGTCCTGAGGCAATCTAGAAGGGTCTGGGGGCCTTTACATGGGTCTTGAGGGTCATTAGAAGGGTGTGGAGGCCTTTAGAAAGGCCCTGAGGGGCTCTAGAAGGGTCTGGGGGCTATTAGAAGCATCCTGAGGGGGTCCAGAAGGGTCTGGGGGCCTTTTTAAAGGCCCTCAGGGGGATTATAAGGGTCTCGCGGCCTTTAGAAAGGCCCTGAGTGGCATTAGAAGAGTCTGGGGTCATATAGAAAGGCCCTGAGAGGTTCTAGAAGTGTCTGGGGTACTTTAGAAAGACCCTGAGGGGCATTAGAAGGGTCTGGGGGCCTTTAGAAGGGTCTTCAGGGGCTCTAGAAGGGTCTGGGGACCTTTAGAAAGGCCCTGTGGGGCATTAGAAGGGTCTGGGGGCCTTTAGAATGCTCCTGAGTGGCAGTAGAAGGGTCTGGGGACCTTTAGAAAGGCCCTGACTGGCGTTAGAATGGTCTGCGGGCCTTTAGAAGTGTCCTGATGGGCTCTAGAATGGTCTGGGGGCCTTTATAAGGGTCCTGACGGGCTCTAGAAGGGTCTGGGAACCTTTATAAATGCCCTGAGGGGCATTAGAAGGGTCTTGTGGCCTTCATAAGGGCCCTGAAAGTCATTAGAAGGGTCTGGGGTCTTTTAGATGGGTCCTGAGGCAATCTAGAAGGGTCTGGGGGCCTTTACATGGGTCTTGAGGGTCATTAGAAAGGTGTGGAGGCCTTTAGAAAGGCCCTGAGGGGCTCTAGAAGGGTCTGGGGGCTATTAGAAGCATCCTGAGGGGGTCCAGAAGGGTCTGGGGGCCTTTTTAAAGGCCCTCAGGGGGATTATAAGGGTCTCGCGGCCTTTAGAAAGGCCCTGAGTGGCATTAGAAGGGTCTGGGTGCCTTTAGAAATGTCCTGAGGGGCTATAGAAGATTCTGTGGGCCTTTAGAAATGTCCTGAGGGGCATTAGAAGGGTCTGGGTGCCCTTATAAAATCCCTCAGGGGAATTAGCAGGGTCTGGGTGACGTTACAAGGGTCCTGAGGGGCTCTAGAAGGGTCTGGGGGCCTTTAGAAGGGTCTTGATGGGCTCTAGAAGGGTCTGGGGACCTTTAGAAAGGTCCTGAGGGGAATTAGAATGGTCTTGCGGCCTTTATAAGGGTCCTGAAAGGCATTAGAAGGGTCTGGGGGATTTTGGATGGGTCCTGAGGCAATCTAGAAAGGTCTGGGGGCCTTTACATGGGTCTTGAGGGTCATTAGAAGGGTGTGGAGGCCTTTAGAAAGACCCTGAGGGGCTCTAGAAGGGTCTGGGGGTTATTAGAAGCGTCCTGAGGGGGTCAAGAAGGGTCTGGGGTCCTGTTTAAAGGCCCTCAGGGGGATTATAAGGGTCTCGCGGCCTTTAGAAAAGCTCTGAGTGGCATCAGAAGGGTCTGAGTGCCTTTAGAAATGTCCTTAGGGGCTCTAGAAGGGTCTGGGGGCCTTTAGAAATGTCCTGAGGGGCATTAGAAGGGTCTGGGGGCCTTTAGAATGCTCCTGAGGGGCAGTAGAAGGGTCTGGGGACCTTTAGAAAGGCCCTGACATGCATTAGAAAGGTCTGCGGGCCTTTAGAAGTGTCCTGAGAGGCTCTAGAATGGTCGGGGGGCCTTTATAATGGTCCTGACGGGCTCTAGAAGGGTCCGGGAACCTTTATAAATGCCCTGAGGGGCATTAGAAGGGTCTTGTGGCCTTCATAAGGGTCCTGAAAGGCATAAGAAGGGTCTGGGGGCTTTTAGATGGGTCCTGAGTCAATCTAGAAGGGTCTGGGGGCCTTTACATGGGTCTTTAGGGTCATTAGAAGGGTGTGGAGGCCATTAGAAAGGCCCTGAGGGGCTCTAGAATGGTGTGGGGGCTATTAGAAGCGTCCTGAGGGGGTCCAGAAGGGTCTGGGGGCCTTTTTAAAGGCCCTCAGGGGGATTATAAGGGTCTAGCGGCCTTTAGAAAGGCCCTGAGTGGCATTAGAAGGGTCTGGGTGCCTTTAGAAATGTCCTGAGGGGCTCTAAAAGGGTCTGGGGGCCTTTAGAAATGTCCTGAGGGGCATTAGAAGGGTATGGGGGCCTTTAGAAAAGCCCTGAGGGGCATTACAAGGGTCTGGGGTCATATAGAAAGGCCCTGAGAGGTTCTAGAAGTGTCTGGGGTACTTTAGAAAGGCCCTGAGGGGCATTAGAAGGGTCTGAGGGCCTTTAGAATGGCCCTGAGGGGCATTAGAAGGGTCTGAGGTCCTTTACAAAGGTCCTGAGGGGCATTAGAAGGGTCTTGTGGCCTTCATAATGGTCCTGAAAGGCATTAGAAGGGTCTGGGGTCTTTTAGATGGGCCCTGAGGCAATCTAGAAGGGTCTAGAGGCCTGTACATGGGTCTTGAGGGTCATTAGAAGGGTGTGGAGGCCTTTAGAAAGGCCCTGAAAGGCATTAGAAGAGTCTGGGTGCTTTTAGATGGGTCCTTAGGCAATCTAGAATGGTCTGGGGGCCTTTACATGGGTCTTGAGGGTCATTAGAAGGGTGTGGAGGCCTTTAGAGAGGCCCTGAGGGGCTCTAGAATGGTCTGGGGGCTATTAGAAGCATCCTGAGGGGGTCCAGAAGGGTCTGGGGGCCTTTTTAAAGGCCCTCAGGGGGATTATAAGGGTCTCGCGGCCTTTAGAAAGGCCCTGAGTGGCATTACAAGGGTCTGGGTGCCTTTAGAAATGTCCTGAGGGGCTCTAGAAGATTCTGTGGGCCTTTAGAAATGTCCTGAGGGGCATTAGAAGGGTCTGGGTGCCCTTATAAAAGCCCTGAGGGGAATTAGCAGGGTCTGGGGGACTTTAGAAGTGTCCTGAGGGGCTCTAGAATGGTCTGGGGGCCTTTATAAGGGTCCTGACGGGCTCTAGAAGGGTCTGGGAACCTTTATAAATGCCCTGAGGGGAATTAGAAGGGTCTGAGGGCCTTTAGAAAGGTCCTGAGGGGCATTAGAAGGGTCTTGTGGCCTTCATAAGGGTCCTGAAAGGCATTAGAAGGGTCTGGTGGCTTTTGGATGGGTCCTGAGGCAATCTAGAAGGGTCTGGGGGCCTTTACATGTGTCTTGAGTGTCATTAGAAGGGTGTGGAGGCATTTAGAAAGGCCCTGAAAGGCATTAGAAGGGTCTGGGGGCTTTTAGATGGGTCCTGAGGCAATCTAGAAGGGTCTGGGGGCCTTTACATGGGTCTTGAGGGTCATTCCAAGGGTGTGGAGGCCTTTAGAAAGACCCTGAGGGGCTCTAGAATGGTCTGGGGGCTATTAGAAGCGTCCTGAGGGGGTCCAGAAAGGTCTGGGTGCCTTTTTAAAGGCCCTCAGGGGGATTATAAGGGTCTCGCGGCCTTTACAAAGGCCCTGAGTGGCATTACAAGGGTCTGGGGTCATATAGAAAGGCCCTGAGAGGTTCTAGAAGTGTCTGGGGTACTTTAGAAAGGCCCTGAGGGGCATTAGAAGGGTCTGGGGGCCTTTAGAAGGGTCTTCAGGGGCTCTAGAAGGGTCTGGGGACCTTTAGAAAGGCACTGTGGGGCAGTAGAAGGGTCTGGGGGCCTTTAGAATGCTCCTGAGGGGCAGTAGAAGGGTCTCGGGACCTTTAGAAAGGCCCTTAGGGGCATTAGAATGGTCTGCGGGCCTTTAGAAGTGTCCTGAGGGGCTCTAGAATGGTCTTGGGGCCTTTATAAGGGTCCTGACGTGCTCTAGAAGGGTCTGGGAACCTTTATAAATGCCCTGAGGGTCATTAGAAGGGTCTGAGGGCCTTTAGAAAGGTCCTGAGGGGCATTAGAAGGGTCTTGTGGCCTTCATAAGGGTCCTGAAAGGCATTAGAATGGTCTGGGGGCTTTTAGATGGGTCCTGAGGCAATCTAGAAGGGTCTGGGGGCCTTTACATGGGTCTTGAGGGTCATTAGAAGGGTGTGGAGGCCTTTAGAAAGGTCCTGAGGGGCTCTAGAAGGGTCTGAGTGCTATTAGAAGCGTCCTGAGGCAATCTAGAAGGGTCTGGGGGCCTTTAGAAAGGCCCTGTGGGGCATTAGAAGGGTCTTTGGGAATTGAGAATGCTCCTCAGGGGCAGTAGAAGGTTCTGGGGACGTTTAGAAAGGCCCTGACGGGCATTAGAATGGTCTGCGGGCCTTTAGAAATGTCCTGAGGGGCTCTATAAGGGTCTGGGGGCCATTATAAGGGTCCTGACAGGCTCTAGAAGGGTCTGGGAACCTTTATAAATGCCCTGAGGGGCACTAGAAGGGTCTGAGGGCCTTTAGAAACGTCCTGAGGGGCATTAGAAGGGTCTTGTGGCTTTTATAATGGTCCTGAAAGGCATTAGAAGGGTCTGGGGGCTTTTGGATGGGTCCTGAGGCAATCTAGAAGGGTCTGGGGGCCTTTACATGGGTCTTGAGGGTCATTAGAAGGGTGTGGAGGCCTTTAGAAAGACCCTGAGGGGCTCTAGAAGGGTCTGGGGGCTATTAGAAGCGTCCTGAGGGGGTCCAGAAGGGTCTGGGGGCATTTTTAAAGGCCCTCAGGGGGATTATAAGGGTCTAGCGGCTTTAGAAAGGCTCTGAGTGGCGTTACAAGGGTCTGGGTGCCTTTAGAAATGTCCTGAGGGGCTCTAGAAGGGTCTGGGGGCCTTTAAAATAGTCCTGAGGGGCATTAGAAGGGTCTGGGTGCCCTTATAAAAGCCCTCAGGGGAATTAGCAGGGTCTGGGGGACTTTAGATTGGTCCTGAGGGGCTCTAGAAGGGTCTGGGGGCCTTTAGAAATGTCCTGAGGGGCATTAGAAGGGTCTGGGGGCCTTTAGAATGCTCCTGAGGGGCAGTAGAAGGGTCTGGGGACCTTTAGAAAGGCCCTGACAGGCATTAGAATGGTCTGCAGGCCTTTAGAAGTGTCCTGAGGGGCTCTAGAATGGTCGGGGGGCCTTTATAATGGTCCTGACGGGCTCTAGAAGGGTCTGGGAACCTTTATAAATGCCCTGAGGGGCATTAGAAGGGTCTTGTTGCCTTCATAAGGGTCCTGAAAGGCATTAGAAGGGTCTGGGGGCTTTTAGAAGCGTCCTGAGGCAATCTAGAAGGGTCTGGGGGCATTTACATGGGTCTTGAGGGTCATTAGAAGGGTGTGGAGGCCTTTACAAAGGCCCTGAGTGGCTCTAGAAAGGTCTGGGGGCTATTAGAAGCGTCCTGAGGGGGTCCAGAAGGGTCTGGGGGCCTTTATAAAGGCCATCAGGGGGATTATAAGGGTCTCGCGGCCTTTAGAAAGGCCCTGAGTGGCATTAGAAGGGTCTGGGTGCCTTTAGAAATGTCCTGAGGGGCTCTAGAAGGGTCTGGGGGCCTTTAGAAATGTCCTGAGGGGCATTAGAAGGGTCTGGGGGCCTTTAGAAATGTCCTGAGGGGCATTAGAAGGGTATGGGGGACTTTAGAAAAGCCCTGAGGGGCATTACAAGGGTCTGGGGTCATATAGAAAGGCCCTGAGAGGTTCTAGAAGTGTCTGGGGTACTTTAGAAAGGCCCTGAGGGGCATTAGAAGGGTCTGGGGGCCTTTAGAAGGGCCCTGAGGGGCATTAGAAGGGTCTGAGGGCATTTACAAAGGTCCTGAGGGGCATTAGAAGGGTCTTGTGGCCTTCATAAGGGTCGTGAAAGGCATTAGAAGGGTCTGGGGGCTTTTAGATGGGTCCTGAGGCAATCTAGAAGGGTCTAGAGGCCTTTACATGGGTCTTGAGGGTCATTAGAAGGGTGTGGAGACCTTTAGAAAGGCCCTGAAAGGCATTAGAAGGGTCTGGGGGCTTTTAGATGGGTCCTGAGGCAATCTAGAAGGGTCTGGGGGCCTTTACATGGGTCTTGTGGGTCATTAGAAGGGTGTGGAGGCCTTTAGAAAGGCCCTGAGGGGCTCTAGAAGGGTCTGGGGTCTATTAGAAGCGTCCTGAGGGGGTCCAGAAGGGTCTGGGGGCCTTTTTAAAGGCCCTCAGGGGGATTATAAGGGTCTCGCGGCCTTTAGAAAGGCCCTGAGTTGCATTACAAGGGTCTGCGTGCCTTTAGAAATGTCCTGAGGGGCTCTAGAAGGTTCTGTGGGCCTTTAGAAATGTCCTGAGGGGCATTAGAAGGGTCTGGGTGCCCTTATAAAAGCCCTGAGGGGAATTAGCAGGGTCTGGGGGACGTTACAAGGGTCCTGAGGGGCTCTATAAGGGTCTGGGGGCCTTTAGAAGGTTCTTCAGGGGCTCTAGAAGGGTCTGGGGACCTTTAGAAAGGTCCTGTGGGGCATTAGAAAGGTCTGGGGGCCTTTAGAAGGCTCCTGGGGCAGTAGAAGGGACTGGGGACCTTTAGAAAGGCCCTGACGGGCATTAGAATGGTCTGCGGGCCTTTAGAAGTGTCCTGAGGGGCTCTAGAATGGTCTGGGGGCCTTTATAAGGGTCCTGACGGGCTCTAGAAGGGTCTGGGAACCTTTATAAATGCCCTGAGGGGCGTTAGAAGGGTCTTAGGGCCTTTAGAAAGGTCCTGAGGGGCATTAGAAGGGTCTTGTGGCCTTCATAAGGGTCCTGAAAGGCATTAGAAGGGTCTGGGGGCTTTTAGATGGGTCCTGAGGCAATCTAGAAGGGTCTGGGGGCCTTTACATGGGTCTTGAGGGTCATTAGAAGGGTGTGGAGGCCTTTAGAAAGGCCCTGAGGGGCTCTAGAGGGGTCTGGGGGCTATTAGAAGCGTCCTGAGGGGGTCCAGAAGGGTCTGGGGGCCTTTTTAAAGGCCCTCAGGGGGATTATAAGGGTCTCGCGGCCTTTAGAAAGGCCCTGAGTGGCATTACAAGGGTGTGGGTGCCTTTAGAAATGTCCTGAGGGGCATTAGAAGGGTCTGGGTGCCCTTATAAAAGCCCTCAGGGGAATTAGCAGGGTCTGGGGGACTTTAGATTGGTCCTGAGGGGCTCTAGAAGGGTCTGGGGGCCTTTAGAAGGGTCTTGAGGGGCTCTAGAAGGGTCTGGGGACCTTTAGAAAGGCCCTGTGGGGCATTAGAAGGGTCTGGGGGCCTTTAGAATGCTCCTGAGGGGCAGTAGAAGGGTCTGGGGACCTTTATAAATGCCCTGACGGGCATTAGAATGGTCTGCGGGCCTTTAGAAGTGTCCTGAGGGGCTCTAGAAGGGTCTGGGGGCCTTTATAAATGCCCTGAGGGGCACTAGAAGGGTCTGAGGGCCTTTAGAAAGGTCCTGAGGGGCATTAGAATCGTCTTGTGGCCTTTATAATGGTCCTGAAAGGCATTAGAAGGGTCTGGGGGCTTTTGGATGGGTCCTGAGGCAATCTAGAAAGGTCTGGGGGCCTTTACATGGGTCTTAAGGGTCATTAGAAGGGTGTGGAGGCCTTTAGAAAGACCCTGAGGGGCTCTAGAAGGGTCTGGGGATTATTAGAAGCGTCCTGAGGGGGTCCAGAAGGGTCTGGGGGCCTTTTTAAAGGCCCTCAGGGGGATTATAAGGGTCTCGCGGCCTTTAGAAAGGCCCTGAGTGGCATCAGAAGGGTCTGGGTGCCTTTAGAAATGTCCTTAGGGGCTCTAGAAGGGTCTGGGGGCCTTTAGAAATGTCCTGAGGGGCATTAGAAGGGTCTGGGGGCCTTTAGAATGCTCCTGAGGGGCAGTAGAATGGTCTGGGGACCTTTAGAAAGGCCCTGACAGGCATTAGAATGGTCTGCGGACCTTTAGAAGTGTCCTGAGAGGCTCTAGAATGGTCGGGGGGCCTTTATAATGGTCCTGACGGGCTCTAGAAGGGTCTGGGAACCTTTATAAATGCCCTGAGGGGCATTAGAAGGGTCTTGTGGCCTTCATAAGGGTCCTGAAAGGCATAAGAAGGGTCTGGGGGCTTTTAGATGGGTCCTGAGTCAGTCTAGAAGGGTCTGGGGGCCTTTACATGGGTCTTGAGTGTCATTAGAATGGTGTGGAGGCATTTAGAAAGGCCCTGAAAGGCATTAGAAGCGTCTGGGGGCTTTTAGAAGGGTCCTGAGGCAATCTAGAATGGTCTGGGGGCCTTTACATGGGTCTTGAGGGTCATTAGAAGGGTGTGGAGGCCTTTAGAAAGGCCCTGAGGGGCTCTAGAGGGGTCTGGGGGCTATAAGAAGCGTCCTGAGGGGGTCCAGAAGGGTCTGGGGGCCTTTTTAAAGGCCCTCAGGGGGATTATAAAGGTCTCGCGGCCTTTAGAAAGGCCCTGAGTGGCATTAGAAGGGTCTGGGTGCCTTTAGAAATGTCCTGAGGGGCTCTAGAAGGGTCTGGGGGCCTTTAGAAATGTCCTGAGGGGCATTAGAAGGGTATGGGGGCCTTTAGAAAAGCCGTGAGGGGCATTACAAGGGTCTGGGGTCATATAGAAAGGCCCTGAGAGGTTCTAGAAGTGTCTGGGGTACTTTAGAAAGGCCCGGAGGGGCATTAGAAGGGTCTGGGGGCCTTTAGAAGGGTCTTCAGGGGCTCTAGAAGGGTCTGGGGACCTTTAGAAAGGCACTGTGGGGCAGTAGAAGGGTCTGGGGGCCTTTAGAATGCTCCTGAGTGGCAGTAGAAGGGTCTCGGGACCTTTAGAAAGGCCCTTAGGGGCATTAGAATGGTCTGCGGGCCTTTAGAAGTGTCCTGAGGGGCTCTAGAATGGTCTGGGGGCCTTTATAAGGGTCCTGACGGGCTCTAGAAGTGTCTGGGAACCTTTATAAATGCCCTGAGGGTCATTAGAAGGGTCTGAGGGCCCTTAGAAAGGTCCTGAGGGGCATTAGAAGGGTCTTGTGGCCTTCATAAGGGTCCTGAAAGGCATTAGAATGGTCTGGGGGCTTTTAGATGGGTCCTGAGGCAATCTAGAAGGGTCTGGGGGCCTTTACATGGGTCTTGAGGGTCATTAGAAGGGTGTGGAGGCCTTTAGAAAGGTCCTGAGGGGCTCCAGAAGGGTCTGAGTGCTATTAGAAGCGTCCTGAGGCAATCTAGAAGGGTCTGGGGGCCTTTAGAAAGGCCCTGTGGGGCATTAGAAGGGTCTTTGGGAATTTAGAATGCTCCTCAGGGGCAGTAGAAGGTTCTGGGGACGTTTAGAAAGGCCCTGACGGGCATTAGAATGGTCTGCGGGCCTTTAGAAGTGTCCTGAGGGGCTCTAGAAGGGTCTGGGGGCCTTTATAAGGGTCCTGACAGGCTCTAGAAGGGTCTGGGAACCTTTATAAATGCCCTGAGGGGCACTAGAAGGGTCTGAGGGCCTTTAGAAAGGTCCTGAGGGGCATTAGAAGGGTCTTGTGGCCTTTATAATGGTCCTGAAAGGCATTAGAAGGGTCTGGGGGCTTTTGGATGGGTCCTGAGGCTATCTAGAAAGGTCTGGGGGCCTTTACATGGGTCTTAAGGGTCATTAGAAGGGTGTGGAGGCCTTTAGAAAGACCCTGAGGGGCTCTAGAAGGGTCTGGGGGTTATTAGAAGCGTCCTGAGGGGGTCCAGAAGGGTCTGGGGGCCTTTTTAAAGGCCCTCAGGGGGATTATAAGGGTCTCGCGGCCTTTAGAAAGGCCCTGAGTGGCGTTACAAGGGTCTGGGTGCCTTTAGAAATGTCCTGAGGGGCTCTAGAAGGGTCTGGGGGCCTTTAAAATAGTCCTGAGGGGCATTAGAAGGGTCTGGGGGCCTTTAGAATGCTCCTGAGGGGCAGTAGAATGGTCTGGGGACCTTTAGAAAGGCCCTGACAGGCATTAGAATGGTCTGCGGACCTTTAGAAGTGTCCTGAGTGGCTCTAGAATGGTCGGGGGGCCTTTATAATGGTCCTGACGGGCTCTAGAAGGGTCTGGGAACCTTTATAAATGCCCTGAGGGGCATTAGAAGGGTCTTGTGGCCTTCATAAGGGTCCTGAGTGGCATTAGAAGGGTCTGGGGGCTTTTAGATGGGTCCTGAGTCAGTCTAGAAGGGTCTGGGGGCCTTTACATGGGTCTTGAGTGTCATTAGAATGGTGTAGAGGCATTTAGAAAGGCCCTGAAAGGCATTAGAAGCGTCTGGGGGCTTTTAGAAGGGTCCTGAGGCAATCTAGAATGGTCTGGGGGCCTTTACATGGGTCTTGAGGGTCATTAGAAGGGTGTGGAGGCCTTTAGAAAGGCCCTGAGGGGCTCTAGAATGGTGTGGGGGCTATTAGAAGCGTCCTGAGGGGGTCCAGAAGGGTCTGGGGGCCTTTTTAAAGGCCCTCAGGGGGATTATAAAGGTCTCGCGGCCTTTAGAAAGGCCCTGAGTGGCATTAGAAGGGTCTGGGTGCCTTTAGAAATGTCCTGAGGGGCTCTAGAAGGGTCTGGGGGCCTTTAGAAATGTCCTGAGGGGCATTAGAAGGGTATGGGGGCCTTTAGAAAAGCCGTGAGGGGCATTACAAGGGTCTGGGGTCATATAGAAAGGCTCTGAGAGGTTCTAGAAGTGTCTGGGGTACTTTAGAAAGGCCCGGAGGGGCATTAGAAGGGTCTGAGGGCCTTTAGAAGGGCCCTGAGGGGCATTAGAAGGGTCTGAGGTCCTTTACAAAGGTCCTGAGGGGCATTAGAAGGGTCTTGTGGCCTTCATAAGGGTCCTGAAAGGCATTAGAAGGGTCTGGGGTCTTTTAGACGGGTCCTCAGGCAATCTAGAAGGGTCTGGGGACCTTTACATGGGTCTTGAGGGTCATTAGAAGGGTGTGGAGGCCTTTAGAAAGGCGCTGAGGGGCTCTAGAAGGGTCTGGGGGCTATTAGAAGCGTCCTGAGGGGGTCCAGAAGGGTCTGGGGGCCTTTTTAAAGGCCCTCAGGAGGATTATAAGGGTCTCGGTTCCTTTAGAAATGCCCTGAGTGGCATTAGAAGGGTCTGGGTGCCTTTAGAAAAGTCCTGAGGGGGTCTAGAAGATTCTGTGGGCCTTTAGAAATGTCCTGAGGGGCATTAGAAGGGTCTGGGTGCCCTTATAAAAGCCCTGAGGGGAATTAGCAGGGTCTGGGGGACTTTAGAAGGGTCCTGAGGGGCTCTATAAGGGTCTGGGGGCCTTTAGAAGGGTCTTCAGGGGCTCTAGAAGGGTCTGGGGACCTTTAGAAAGGCCCTGTGGGGCATTAGAAGGGTCTGGAGGCCTTTAGAATGCTCTTGAGGGGCAGTAGAAGAGTCTGGGGACCTTTATAAAGGCCCTGACGGGCATTAGAATTGTCTGGGGGACTTTAGAAGTGTCCTGAGGGGCTCTAGAATGGTCTGGGGGCCTTTATAAGGGTCCTGACAGGCTCTAGAAGGGTCTGGGAACCTTTATAAATGCCCTGAGGGGAATTAGAAGGGTCTGAGGGCCTTCATAAGGGTCCTGACAGGCATTAGAGGGGTCTGGGGGCTTTTAGATGGGTCCTGAGGCAATCTAGAAGGGTCTGGGGGCCTTTACATGTGTCTTGAGTGTCATTAGAAGGGTGTGGAGGCATTTAGAAAGGCCCTGAAAGGCATTAGAAGGGTCTGGGGTCTTTTAGATGGGTCCTGAGGCAATCTAGAATGGTCTGGGGGCCTTTACATGGGTATTGAAGGTCATTCGAAGGGTGTGGAGGCCTTTAGAAAGGCCCTGAGGGGCTCTAGAAGGGTCTGGGGGCTATTAGAAGCGTCCTGAGGGGGTCCAGAAAGGTCTGGGGGCCTTTTTAAAGGCCCTCAGGGGGATTATAAGGGTCTCGCGGCCTTTAGAAAGGCCCTGAGTGGCATTAGAAGGGTCTGGGGTCATATAGAAAGGCCCTGAGAGGTTCTAGAAGTGTCTGGGGTACTTTAGAAAGGCCCTGAGGGGCATTAGAAGGGTCTGAGGGCCTTTAGAAAGGTCCTGAGTGGCATTAGAAGGGTCTTGTGTCCTTCATAAGGGTCCTGAAAGGCATTAGAATGGTCTGGGGGCTTTTAGATGGGTCCTGAGGCAATCTAGAAGGGTCTGTGGGCCTTTACATGGGTCTTGAGGGTCATTAGAAGGGTGTGGAGGCCTTTAGAAAGGCCCTGAGGGGCTCTAGAAGGGTCTGGGGGCTATTAGAATCGTCCTGAGTGGGTCCAGAAGGGTCTGGGGGCCTTTTTAAAGGCCCTCAGGGGGATTATAAGGGTCTCGCGGCCTTTAGGAAGGCCCTGAGTGGAATTACAAGGGTCTTGGTACCTTTCGAAATGTCCTGAGGGGCTCTAGAAGGGTCTGGGGGCCTTTAGAAATGTCCTGAGGGGCATTAGAAGGGTCTGGGGGCCTTTAGAATGCTCCTGAGGGGCAGTAGAAGGGTCTGGGGACCTTTAGAAAGGCCCTGACAGGCATTAGAATGGTCTGCGGGCCTTTAGAAGTGTCCTGAGGGGCTCTAGAATGGTCGGGGGGCCTTTATAAAGGTCCTGACGTGCTCTAGAAGGGTCTGGGAACATTTATAAATGCCCTGAGGGGCATTAGAAGGGTCTTGTGGCCTTCATAAGGGTCATGAAAGGCATTAGAAGGGTCTGGGGGCTTTTAGATGGGTCCTGAGGCAATCTAGAAGGGTCTGGGGGCCTTTACATGGGTCTTGAGTGTCATTAGAAGGGTGTGGAGGCATTTAGAAAGGCCCTGAAAGGCATTAGAAGGGTCTGGGGGCCTTTAGATATGTCCTGAGGGGCATTAGAAGGGTCTGGGGGCCTTTAGAATGCTCCTGAGGGGCAGTAGAAGGGTCTGGGGACCTTTAGAAAGGCCCTGACAGGCATTAGAATGGTCTGCAGGCATTTAGAAGTGTCCTGAGGGGCTCTAGAATGGTCGGGGGGCCTTTATAAAGGTCCTGACGTGCTCTAGAAGGGTCTGGGAACATTTATAAATACCCTGAGGGGCATTAGAAGGGTCTTGTGGCCTTCATAAGGGTCCTGAAAGGCATTAGAAGGGTCTGGGGGCTTTTAGATGGGTCCTGAGGCAATCTAGAAGGGTCTAGAGGCCTTTACATGGGTCTTGAGGGTCATTAGAAGGGTGTGGAGGCCTTTAGAAAGGCCCTGAAAGGCATTAGAAGGGTCTGGGGGCTTTTAGAAGCGTCCTGAGGGGGTCCAGAAGGGTCTGGGGGCCTTTTTAAAGGCCCTCAGGGGGATTATAAGGGTCTCGCGGCCTTTAGAAAGGCCTTAAGTGGCATTACAAGGGTCTGGGTGCCTTTAGAAATGTCCTGAGGGTCTCTAGAAGATTCTGTGGGCCTTTAGAAATGTCCTGAGGGGCATTAGAAGGGTCTGGGTGCCCTTATAAAAGCCCTGAGGGGAATTAGCAGGGTCTGGGGGACTTTAGAAGGGTCCTGAGGGGCTCTATAATGGTCTGGGGGCCTTTAGAAGGGTCTTCAGGGGCTCTAGAAGGGTCTGGGGACATTTAGAAAGGCCCTGTGGGGCATTAGAAGGGTCTGGGGGCCTTTAGAATGCCCCTGAGGGGCAGTAGAAGGTTCTGGGGACGTTTAGAAAGGCCCTGACGGGCATTAGAATGGTCTGCGGGCCTTTAGAAATGTCCTGAGGGGCTCTAGAAGGGTCTGGGGGCCATTATAAGGGTCCTGACAGGCTCTAGAAGGGTCTGGGAACCTTTATAAATGCCCTGAGGGGCACTAGAAGGGTCTGAGGGCCTTTAGAAACGTCCTGAGGGGCATTAGAAGGGTCTTGTGGCTTTTATAATGGTCCTGAAAGGCATTAGAAGGGTCTGGGGGCTTTTGGATGGGTCCTGAGGCAATCTAGAAGGGTCTGGGGGCCTTTACATGGGTCTTGAGGGTCATTAGAAGGGTGTGGAGGCCTTTAGAAAGACCCTGAGGGGCTCTAGAAGGGTCTGGGGGCTATTAGAAGCGTCCTGAGGGGGTCCAGAAGGGTCTGGGGGCATTTTTAAAGGCCCTCAGGGGGATTATAAGGGTCTAGCGGCTTTAGAAAGGCTCTGAGTGGCGTTACAAGGGTCTGGGTGCCTTTAGAAATGTCCTGAGGGGCTCTAGAATGGTCTGGGGGCCTTTAAAATAGTCCTGAGGGGCATTAGAAGGGTCTGGGTGCCCTTATAAAAGCCCTGAGAGGAATTAGCAGGGTCTGGGGGACTTTAGATTGGTCCTGAGGGGCTCTAGAAGGGTCTGGGGGCCTTTAGAAATGTCCTGAGGGGCATTAGAAGGGTCTGGGGGCCTTTAGAATGCTCCTGAGGGGCAGTAGAAGGGTCTGGGGACCTTTAGAAAGGCCCTGACGGGCATTAGAATGGTCTGCAGGCCTTTAGAAGTGTCCTGAGGGGCTCTAGAATGGTCGGGGGGCCTTTATAATGGTCCTGACGGGCTCTAGAAGGGTCTGGGAACCTTTATAAATGCCCTGAGGGGCATTAGAAGAGTCTTGTGGCCTTCATAAGGGTCGTGAAAGGCATTAGAAGGGTCTGGGGGCTTTTAGATGGGTCCTGAGGCAATCTAGAAGGGTCTAGAGGCATTTACATGGGTCTTGAGGGTCATTAGAAGGGTGTGGAGGCCTTTTGAAAGGCTCTGAAAGGCATTAGAAAGGTCTGGGGGCTTTTAGATGGGTCCTGAGGCAATCTAGAAGGGTCTGGGTGCCTTTACATGGGTCTTGAGGGTCATTAGAAGGGTGTGGAGGCCTTTAGAAAGGCCCTGAGGGGCTCTAGAGGGGTCTGGGGGCTATTAGAAGCGTCCTGAGGGGGTCCAGAAGGGTCTGGGGGCCTTTTTAAAGGCCCTCAGGGGGATTATAAGGGTCTCGCGGCCTTTAGAAAGGCCCTGAGTGGCATTACAAGGGTCTGGGTGCCTTTAGAAATGTCCTGAGGGGCTCTAGAAGGTTCTGTGGGCCTTTAGAAATGTCCTGAGGGGCATTAGAAGGGTCTGGGTGCCCTTATAAAATCCCTCAGGGGAATTAGCAGGGTCTGGGGGACATTAGATTGGTCCTGAGGGGCTCTAGAAGGGTCTGGGGGCCTTTAGAAGGGTCTTGAGGGGCTCTAGAAGGGTCTGGGGACCTTTAGAAAGGCCCTGTGGGGCATTAGAAGGGTCTGGGGGCCTTTAGAATGCTCCTGAGGGGCAGTAGAAGGGTCTGGGGACCTTTATAAATGCCCTGACGGGCATTAGAATGGTCTGCGGGCCTTTAGAAGTGTCCTGAGGGGCTCTAGAAGGGTCTGGGGGCCTTTATAAGGGTCCTGACAGGCTCTAGAAGGGTCTGGGAACCTTTATAAATGCCCTGAGGGGCACTAGAAGGGTCTGAGGGCCTTTAGAAAGGTCCTGAGGGGAATTAGAAGGGTCTTGTGTCCTTTATAATGGTCCTGAAAGGCATTAGAAGGGTCTGGGGGCTTTTGGATGGGTCCTGAGGCAATCTAGAAAGGTCTGGGGGCCTTTACATGGGTCTTCAGGGTCATTAGAAGGGTGTGGAGGCCTTTAGAAAGACCCTGAGGGGCTCTAGAAGGGTCTGGGGGTTATTAGAAGCGTCCTGAGGGGGTCCAGAAGGGTCTGGGGGCCTTTTTAAAGGCCCTCAGGGGGATTATAAGGGTCTCGCGGCCTTTAGAAAGGCCCTGAGTGGCATCAGAAGGGTCTGGGTGCCTTTAGAAATGTCCTTAGGGGCTCTAGAAGGGTCTGGGGGCCTTTAGAAATGTCCTGAGGGGCATTAGAAGGGTCTGGGGGCCTTTAGAATGCTCCTGAGGGGCAGTAGAATGGTCTGGGGACCTTTAGAAAGGCCCTGACAGGCATTAGAATGGTCTGCGGACCTTTAGAAGTGTCCTGAGTGGCTCTAGAATGGTCGGGGGGCCTTTATAATGGTCCTGACGGGCTCTAGAAGGGTCTGGGAACCTTTATAAATGCCCTGAGGGGCATTAGAAGGGTCTTGTGGCCTTCATAAGGGTCCTGAAAGGCATAAGAAGGGTCTGGGGGCTTTTAGATGGGTCCTGAGTCAGTCTAGAAGGGTCTGGGGGCCTTTACATGGGTCTTGAGTGTCATTAGAATGGTGTGGAGGCATTTAGAAAGGCCCTGAAAGGCATTAGAAGCGTCTGGGGGCTTTTAGAAGGGTCCTGAGGCAATCTAGAATGGTCTGGGGGCCTTTACATGGGTCTTGAGGGTCATTAGAAGGGTGTGGAGGCCTTTAGAAAGGCCCTGAGGGGCTCTAGAATGGTGTGGGGGCTATTAGAAGCGTCCTGAGGGGGTCCAGAAGGGTCTGGGGGCCTTTTTAAAGGCCCTCAGGGGGATTATAAAGGTCTCGCGGCCTTTAGAAAGGCCCTGAGTGGCATTAGAAGGGTCTGGGTGCCTTTAGAAATGTCCTGAGGGGCTCTAGAAGGGTCTGGGGGCCTTTAGAAATGTCCTGAGGGGCATTAGAAGGGTATGGGGGCCTTTAGAAAAGCCGTGAGGGGCATTACAAGGGTCTGGGGTCATATAGAAAGGCCCTGAGAGGTTCTAGAAGTGTCTGGGGTACTTTAGAAAGGCCCGGAGGGGCATTAGAAGGGTCTGAGGGCCTTTAGAAGGGCCCTGAGGGGCATTAGAAGGGTCTGAGGTCCTTTACAAAGGTCCTGAGGGGCATTAGAAGGGTCTTGTGGCCTTCATAAGGGTCCTGAAAGGCATTAGAAGGGTCTGGGGTCTTTTAGATGGGTCCTGAGGCAATCTAGAAGGGTCTGGGGACCTTTACATGGGTCTTGAGGGTCATTAGAAGGGTGTGGAGGCCTTTAGAAAGGCGCTGAGGGGCTCTAGAAGGGTCTGGGGGCTATTAGAAGCGTCCTGAGGGGGTCCAGAAGGGTCTGGGGGCCTTTTTAAAGGCCCTCAGGGGGATTATAAGGGTCTCGGACCTTTAGAAAGGCCCTGAGTGGCATTAGAAGGGTCTGGGTGCCTTTAGAAATGTCCTGAGGGGCTCTAGAAGGGTCTGGGGGCCTTTAGATGGGTCCTGAGGCAATCTAGAATGGTCTGGGGGCCTTTACATGGGTCTTGAGTGTCATTAGAAGGGTGTGGAGGCATTTAGAAAGGCCCTGAAAGGCATTAGAAGGGTCTGGGGGCTTTTAGATGGGTCCTGAGGCAATCTAGAATGGTCTGGGGGCCTTTACATGGGTCTTGAGGGTCATTCGAAGGGTGTGGAGGCCTTTAGAAAGGCCCTGAGGGGCTCTAGAAAGGTCTGGGGGCTATTAGAAGCGTCCTGAGGGGGTCCAGAAAGGTCTGGGGGCCTTTTTAAAGGCCCTCAAGGAAATTATAAGGGTCTCGCGGCCTTTAGAAAGGCCCTGAGTGGCATTAGAAGGGTCTGGGGTCATATAGAAAGGCCCTGAGAGGTTCTAGAAGTGTCTGGGGTACTTTAGAAAGGCCCTGAGGGGCATTAGAAGGGTCTGAGGGCCTTTAGAAAGGTCCTGAGTGGCATTAGAAGGGTCTTCTGTCCTTCATAAGGGTCCTGAAAGGCATTAGAATGGTCTGGGGGCTTTTAGATGGGTCCTGAGGCAATCTAGAAGGGTCTGGGGGCCTTTACATGGGTCTTGAGGGTCATTAGAAGGGTGTGGAGGCCTTTAGAAAGGCCCTGAGTGGCTCTAGAAGGGTCTGGGGGCTATTAGAAGCGTCCTGAGGGGGTCCAGAAGGGTCTGGCGGCCTTTTTAAAGGCCCTCAGGGGGATTATAAGGGTCTCGCGGCCTTTAGAAAGGCCCTGAGTGGCATTAGAAGGGTCTGGGTGCTATTAGAAATGTCCTGAGGGGCATTAGAAGGGTATGGGGGCCTTTAGAAAAGCCCTGAGGGGCATTACAAGGGTCTGGGGTCATATAGAAAGGCCCTGAGAGGTTCTAGAAGTGTCTGGGGTACTTTAGAAAGGCCCTGAGGGGCATTAGAAGGGTCTGGGAGCCTTTAGAATGCTCCTGAGGGGCAGTAGAAGGGTCTGAGGGCCTTTAGAAAGGTCCTGAGGGGCATTAGAAGGGTCTTGTGGCCTTCATAAGGGTCCTGAAAGGCATTAGAAGGGTCTGGGTGCTTTTAGATGGGTCCTGAGGCAATCTAGAAGGGTCTAGAGGCCTTTACATGGGTCTTGAGGGTCATTAGAAGGGTGTGGAGGCCTTTAGAAAGGCCCTGAAAGCATTAGAAGGGTCTGGGGGCTTTTAGAAGCGTCCTGAGGGGGTCCAGAAGGGTCTGGGGGCCTTTTTAAAGGCCCTCAGGGTGATTTTAAGGGTCTCGCGGCCTTTAGAAAGGCCCTAAGTGGCATTACAAGGGTCTGGGTGCCTTTAGAAATGTCCTGAGGGGCTCTAGAAGATTCTGTGGGCCTTTAGAAATGTCCTGAGGGGCATTAGAAGGGTCTGGGTGCCCTTATAAAAGCCCTGAGGGGAATTAGCAGGGTCTGGGGGACTTTAGAAGGGTCCTGAGGGGCTCTATAATGGTCTGGGGGCCTTTAGAAGGGTCTTCAGGGGCTCTAGAAGGGTCTGGGGACATTTAGAAAGGCCCTGTGGGGCATTAGAAGGGTCTGGGGGCCTTTAGAATGCTCCTGAGGGGCAGTAGAAGGGTCTGGGGACCTTTATAAATGCCCTGACGGGCATTAGAATGGTCTGGGGGACTTTAGAAGTGTCCTGAGGGGCTCTAGAATGGTCTGGGGGCCTTTATAAGGGTCCTGACGGGCTCTAGAAGGGTCTGGGAACCTTTATAAATGCCCTGAGGAGAATTAGAAGGGTCTGAGGGCCTTTAGAAAGGTCCTGAGGGGCATTAGAAGGGTCTTGTGGCCTTCATAAGGGTCCTGAAAGGCATTAGAAGGCTCTGGGGGCTTTTGGATGGGTCCTGAGGCAATCTAGAAGGGTCTGGGGGACTTTACATGTGTCTTGAGGGTCATTAGAAGGGTGTGGAGGCATTTAGAAAGGCCCTGAAAGGCATTAGAAGGGTCTGGGGGCTTTTAGATGGGTCCTGAGGCAATCTAGAAGGGTCTGGGGGCCTTTACATGGGTCTTGAGGGTCATTAGAAGGGTGTGGAGGCCTTTAGAAAGGCCCTGAGGGGATCTAGAAGGGTCTGGGGGCTATTAGAAGCGTCCTGAGGCAATCTAGAAGGGTCTGGCGACCTTTACATGGGTCTTGAGTGTCATTAGAAGGGTTTGGAGGCCTTTAGAAAGGCCCTGAGGGGCTCTAGAAGGGTCTGGGGGCTATTATAAGCGTCCTGAGGGGGTCCAGAAGGGTCTGGGGGCCTTTTTATAGGCCCTCAGGGGGATTATAAGAGTCTCGCGGCCTTTAGAAAGGCTCTGAGTGGCGTTACAAGGGTCTGGGTGCCTTTAGAAATGTCCTGAGGGGCTCTAGAAAGTTCTGTGTCCTTTATAAATGTCCTGAGGGACATTAGAAGGGTCTGGGTGCCCTTATAAAAGCCCTGAGGGGAATTAGCAGGGTCTGGGGGACTTTAGATTGGTCCTGAGGGGCTCTAGAAGGGTCTGGGGGCATTTAGAAGGGTCTTGAGGGGCTCTAGAAGGGTCTGGGGACCTTTAGAAAGGCCATGTGGGGCATTAGAAGGGTCTGGGGGCCTTTAGAATGCTCCTGAGGGGCAGTAGAAGGGTCTGGGGACCTTTATAAAGGCCATGACGGGCATTAGAATGGTCTGCGGGCCTTTAGAAGTGTCCTGAGGGGCTCTAGAAGGGTCTGGGGGCCTTTATAAGGGTCCTGACAGGATCTAGAAGGGTCTGGGAACCTTTATAAATACCCTGAGGGGCACAAGAAGGGTCTGAGGGCCTTTAGAATGGTCCTGAGGGGCATTAGAAGGGTCTTGTGGCCTTCATAAGGGTCCTGAAAGGCATTAGAAGGGTCTGGGGGCTTTTGGATGGGTCCTGAGGCAATCTAGAAGGGTCTGGGGGCCTTTACATGGGTCTTGAGGGTCATTAGAAGGGTGTGGAGGCCTTTAAAAAGACCCTGAGGGGCTCTAGAAGGGTCTGGGGACCTTTAGAAAGGCCCTGTGGGGCATTAGAAGGGTCTGGGGGCCTTTAAAATGCTCCTGAGGGGCAGTAGAAGGGTATGGGGACATTTATAAGTGTCCTGACGGACTCTAGAAGGGTCTGGGAACCTTTATAAATGCCCTGAGGGGCATTAGAAGGGTCTGAGGGCCTTTAGAAAGGTTCTAAGGGGCATTAGAAAGGTCTTGTGGCCTTCATAAGGGTCCTGAAAGGCATTAGAAGGGTCTGGGGGCTTTTAGATGGGTCCTGAGGCAATCTAGAAGGGTCTGGCGGTCTTTACATGGGTCTTGAGGGTCATTAGAAGGTTGTGGAGGCCTTTAGAAAGGCCCTGAGGGGCTCTAGAAGGGTCTGGGGGCTATTAGAAGCTTCCTGAGGGCGTCCAGAAGGGTCTGGGGGCCTTTTTAAAGGCCCTCAGGGGGATTATAAGGGTCTCGCGGCCTTTAGAAAGGCCCTGAGTGGCATTACAAGGGTCTGGGGTCCTTTAGAATGGTCCTGAGGGGTTCTAGAATGGTCTGGAGGCATTTAAAACTGTCCTGAGAGGCTCTAGAAGGGTCTGGGTGCCTTTATAAGGGTCCTGAGGGGCATTAGAAGATTCTGGGTGCCCTTATAAAAGCCCTGAGGGGAACTAGCAGGGTCTGGGGGACTTTAGAAGGGTCCTGAAGGGCTCTATAAGGGTCTGGGGGCCTTTAGATGGGTCTTCAGGGTCTCTAGAATGGTCTGGGGACCTTTAGAAAGGCCCTGTGGGGCATTAGAAGGGTCTGGGGGCCTTTAGAATGCTCCTGAGGGGCAGTAGTAGGGTCTGGGGACCTTTAGAAAGGCCCTGACGGGCATTAGAATGGTCTGCGGGCCTTTAGAAGTGTCCTGAGGGGCTCTAGAATGGTCTGGGGGCCTTTATAAGGGTCCTGACGGGCTCTAGAAGGGTCTGGGAACCTTTATAAATGTCCTGAGGGGCATTAGAAGGGTCTGAGGGCCTTTAGAAAGGTCCTGAGGGGCATTAGAAGGGTCTTATGGCCTTCATAAGGGTCCTGAAAGGCATTGGAAGGGTCTTGGGGCTTTTAGATGGGTCCTGAGGCAATCTAGAATGGTCTGGGGGCCTTTACATGGGTCTTGAGGGTCATTAGAAGGTTGTGGAGGCCTTTAGAAAGGCCCTGAATGGCATTAGAATGGTCTGGGTGCTTTTAGATGGGTCCTGAGGCAATCTAGAAGGCTCTGGGGGCCTTTACATGGGTCTTGAGGGTCATTAGAAGGGTGTGGAGGCCTTTAGAAAGGCCCTGAGGGGCTCTAGAAGGGTCTGGGGGCTATTAGAAGCTTCCTGAGGGGGTCCAGAAGGGTCTGGGAGCCTTTTTAAAGGCCCTCAGGGGGATTATAAAGGTCTCGCGGCCTTTAGAAAGGCCCTGAGTGGCATTACAAGGGTCTGGGTGCCTTTAGAAATGACCTGAGGGGCATTAGAAGGGTATGGGTGCCTTTAGAAAGGCCGTGAGGGGCATTAGAAAGGTCTGGGGGCCTTTAGAATGCTCCTGAGGGGCAGTAGAAGGGTCTGAGGTCCTTTAGAAAGGCCATGACGGGCATTAGAATGGTATGCGGGATTTAGAAGTGTCCTGAGGGGCTCTAGAATGGTCTGGGGGCCATTATAAGGGTCCTGACGGGCTCTAGAAGGGTCTGGGAACCTTTATAAATGCCCTGAGGGGCATTAGAAGGGTCTGAGGTCCTTTAGAAAGGTCCTGAAATGAATTAGAAGGGTCTGGGGGCTTTTAGATGGGTCCTTAGGCAATCTAGAAGGGTCTGGGGGCCTTTACATGGGTCTTGAGGGTCATTAGAAGGTTGTGGATGCCTTTAGAAAGGCCCTGAGGGGCTCTAGAAGGGTCTGGGGGCTATTAGAAGCGTTCTGAGGGGGTCCAGAAGGGTCTGGGGGCCTTTTTAAAGGCCCTCAGGGGGATGATAAGGGTCTCGCGGCCTTTACAAAGGCCCTGAGTGGCATTACAAGGGTCTGGGTTCATATAGAAAGGCCCTGAGAGGATCTAGAAGTGTCTGATTTACTTTAGAAAGGCCTTGAGGGGCATTAGAAGGGTCTGGGTGCCTTTATAAGGGTCCTGTGGGGCATTAGAAGATTCTGGGTGCCCTTATAAAAGCCCTGAGGGGAACTAGCAGGGTCTAGTGGACTTTAGAATGGTCCTGAGGGGCTCTATAAGGGTCTGGGGGCCTTTAGAAGGGTCTTGAGGGGCTCTAGAAGGGTCTGGGGACCTTTAGAAAGGCCCTGTGGGGCATTAGAAGGGTCTGGGGGCCTTTAGAATGCTCCTGAGGGGCAGTAGAAGGGTCTGGGGACCTTTATAAAGGCCCTGACGGGCATTAGAATGGTCTGCGGGCCTTTAGAAGTGTCCTGAGGGGCTCTAGAATGGTCTGGGGGCCTTTATAAGGGTCCTGACTGGCTCTAGAAGGGTCTGGGAACCTTATAAATGCCCTGAGGGGCATTAGAAGGGTCTGAGGGCCTTTAGAAAGGTCCTGAGGGGCATTAGAAGGGTCTTGTGGCCTACATAAGGGTCCTGAAAGGCATTAGAAGGGTCTGGGGGCTTTTAGATGGGTCCTGAGGCAATCTAGAAGGGTCTAGGGGCATTTACATGGGTCTTGAGGGTCATTAGAAGGCTGTGGAGGCCTTTAGAAAGGCCCTGAAAGGCATTAGAAGGATCTGGGGGCTATTAGATGGGTCCTGAGGCAATCTAGAAGGGTCTAGGGGCCTTTACATGGGTCTTTAGGGTCATTAGAAAGGTGTGGAGGCCTTTAGAAAGGCGCTGAGGGGCTCTAGAAGAGTCTGGGGGCTATTAGAAGCATCCTGAGGGGGTCCAGAAGGGTCTGGGGGCCTTTTTAAAGGCCATCAGGGGGATTATAAGGGTCTCGCGGCCTTTAGAAAGGCCCTGAGTGGCATTAGAAGTGTCTGCGTGCCTTTAGAAATGTCCTGAGGGGCTCTAGAAGGGTCTGGGGGCCTTTAGAAATGTCCTGAGGGGCATTAGAAGTGTCTGGGGGCCTTTAGAATGGTCCTGAGGGGCTCTAGAAGGGTCTGGGGGCTATTAGAAGCATCCTGAGGGGGTCCAGAAGGGTCTGGGGGCCTTTTTAAAGGCCCTCAGGGGGATTATAAGGGTCTCGCTGCCTTTAGAAAGGCCCTGAGTGGCATTACAAGGGCCTGGGGTCATATAGAAAGGCCCTGAGAGGTTCTAGAAGTGTCTGGGGTACTTTAGAAAGGTCCTGAGGGGCATTAGGAGGGTCTGGGGGCCTTTAGAAATGTCCTGAGGGGCATTAGAAGTGTCTGGGGGCCTTTAGAATGGTCCTGAGGGGCTCTAGAAGGGTCTGGGGGCTATTAGAAGCATCCTGAGGGGGTCCAGAAGGGTCTGGGGGCCTTTTTAAAGGCCCTCAGGGGGATTATAAGGGTCTCGCTGCCTTTAGAAAGGCCCTGAGTGGCATTACAAGGGCCTGGGGTCATATAGAAAGGCCCTGAGAGGTTCTAGAAGTGTCTGGGGTACTTTAGAAAGGCCCTGAGGGGCATTAGAAGGGTCTGGGGGCCTTTAGAATGGTCCTGGGGGGTTCTAGAAGGGTCTTTAGGCATTTAAAACTGTCCTGAGAGGCTCTAGAAGGGTCTGGGTGCCTTTATAAGGGTCCTGAGGGGCATTAGAAGGGTCTGGGTGCCCTTATAAAAGCCCTGAGGGGAATTAGCAGGGTCTGGGGGACTTTAGAAGGGTCCTGAGGGGCTCTATAAGGGTCTGGGGGCCTTTAGAAGGGTCTTCAGGGGCTCTAGAAGGGTCTGGGGACCTTTAGAAAGGCCCTGTGGGGCATTAGAAGGGTCTGGGGGCCTTTAGAATGCTCCTGAGGGGCAGTAGAAGGGTCTGGGGACCTTTATAAGTGTCCTGACGTGATCTAGAAGGGTCTGGGAACGTTTATAAATGCCCTGAGTGGCATTAGAAGGGTCTGAGGGCCTTTAGAAAGGTCCTGAGGGGCATTAGAAGGGTCTTGTGGCCTTAATAAGGGTCCTGAAAGCATTAGAAGGGTCTGGGGGCTTTTAGATGGGTCCTGAGGCAATCTAGAAGGGTCTAGGGGCCTTTACATGGGTCTTGAGGGTCATTAGAAGGGTGTGGATGCCTTTAGAAAGACCCTGAGGGGCTCTAGAATGGTCTGGGGGCTATTAGAAGTGTCCAGAGGTGGTCCAGAAGGGTCTGGGGGCCTTTTTAAAGGCCCTCAGGGGGATTATAAGGGTCTCGCGGCCTTTAGAAAGGCCCTGAGTGGCATTACAGGGGTCTGGGTTGATATAGAAAGGCCCTGAGAGGTTCTAGAAGCGTCTGGTTTACTTTAGAAAGGCCCTGAGGGGCATTAGAAGGGTCTGGGTGCCTTTAGAATGGTCCTGAGCGGGTCTAGAAGGTTCTTGAGGCATTTAAGACTGCCCTGAGAGGGTCTAGAAGGGTCTGGGTGCCTTTATAAGGGTCCTGAGGGGCATTAGAAGATTCTGGGTGCCCTTATAAAAGCCCTGAGGGGAACTAGCAGGGTCTGGGGGACTTTAGAAGGGTCCTGAGGGGCTCTATAAGGGTCTGGGGGCCTTTAGAAGGGTCTTCAGGGGCTCTAGAAGGGTCTGGGGACCTTTAGAAAGGCCCTGTGGGGCATTAGAAGGGTCTGGGGGCCTTTAGAATGCTCCTGAGGGGTAGGAGAAGGGTCTGGGGACCTTTATAAAGGCCCTGACGGGCATTAGAATGGTCTGCGGGCCTTTAGAAGTTTCCTAAGGGGCTCTAGAATGGTCTGGGGGCCTTTATAAGGGTCCTGACTGTCTCTAGAAGGGTCTGGGAACCTTTATAAATGTCCTGAGGGGCATTAGAAGGGTCTGAGGGCCTTTAGAAAGGTCCTGAGGGGCATTAGAAGGGTCTTGTCGCCTTCATAAGGGTCCTGAAAGGCATTAGAAGGGTCTGGGGGCTTTTAGATGGGTCCTGAGGCAATCTAGAAGGGTCTAGGGGCCTTTACATGGGTCTTGAGGGTCATTAGAAGGGTGTGGAGGCCTTTAGAAAGGCCCTGAAAGGCATTAGAAGGGTCTGGGGGATTTTAGATGGGTCCTGAGGCATTCTACAAGGGTCTGGGGGCCTTTACATGGGTCTTGAGGGTCTTTAGATGGGTGTGGAGTCCTTTAGAAAGGCCCTGAGGGGCTCTAGAAGGGTCTGGGGCTATTAGAAGCGTCCTGAGGGGGTCCAGAAGGGTCTGGGGGCCTTTTTAAAGGCCCTCAGGAGGATTATAAGGGTCTCGCGTATTTTAGAAAGGCCCAGAGTGGCATTAGAAGGGTCTGGGTGCCTTTAGATATGACCTGAGAAACATTAGAAGAGTCTGGGGTCCTTTAGAATACTCCTGAGGGGCAGTAGAAGGGTCTGGGGACCTTTATAAGTGTCCTGACGGGCTCTAGAAGGGTCTGGGAACCTTTATAAATGCCCTGAAAGGCATTAGAAGGGTCTGAGGGCCTTTAGAAAGGTCCTGAGGGGCATTAGAAGGGTCTTGCGGCCTTCATAAGGGTCCTGAAAGGCATTAGAAGGGTCTGGGGTCTTTTTGATGGGTCCTGAGGCAATCTAAAAGGGTCTAGGGGCCTTTACATGGGTCTTGAGGGTCATTAGAAGGGTGTGGAGGCCTTTAGAAAGGCCCTGAGAGGCTCTAGAAGGGTCTGGGGGCTATTAGAAGCGTCCTGAGGGGGTCCAGAATGGTCTGGGGGCCTTTTTAAAGGCCCTCAGGGGGATTATAAGGGTCTCGCGGCCTTTAGAAAGGCCCTGAGTGGCATTAGAAGGGTCTAGGTGCCTTTAGAAATGACCTGAGGGGCATTAGAAGGGTATGGGAGCCTTTAGAAAGGCCCTGAGGGGCATTAGAAGGGTCTGGGGGCCTTTAGAATGGTCCTGAGTGTGTCTAGAAGGGTCTGGAGGCATTTATAACTGTCCTGAGAGGCTCTAGAAGGGTCTGGGTGCCTTTATAAGGGTCCTGAGGGGCATTAGAAGGGTCTGGGTGCCCTTATAAAAGCCCTGAGGGGAATTAGCAGGGTCTGGGGGCCTTTAGAAGGGTCCTGAGGGGCTCTATAAGGGTCTGGGGGCCTTTAAAAGGGTCTTCAGGGGCTCTAGAAGGGTCTGGGGACCTTTAGAAAGGCCCTGTGGGGCATTAGAAGGGTCTGGGGGCCTTTAGAATGCTCCTGAGGGGCAGGAGAAGGGTCTGGGGACCTTTGTAAAGTCCCTGACGGGCATTAGAATGGTTTGCGGGCCTTTAGAAGTGTCCTGAGGGGCTCTAGAATGGTCTGGGGGCCTTTATAAGGATCCTGACGGGCTCTAGAAGGGTCTGGGAACCTTTATAAATGCACTGAGGGTAATTAGAAGGGTCTGAGTGCCTTTAGAATGGTCCTGAGGGGCATTAGAAGGGTCTTGTGGCCTTCATAAGGGTCCTGAAAGGCATTAGAAGTGTCTGGGGGCTTTTAGATGGGTCCTGAGGCAATCTAGAAGGGTCTAGGGGCCTTTACATGGGTCTTGAGGGTCATTAGAAGGGTGTGGAGGCCTTTAGAAAGGCCCTGAGGGGCTCTAGAAGGGTCTGGGGGCTATTAGAAGTGTCCAGAGGGGGTCCAGAAGGATCTGGGGGCCTTTTTAAAGGCCCTCAGGGGGATTATAAGGGTCTCGCGGCCTTTAGAAAGGCCCTGAGTGGTATTACAGGGGTCTAGGTTCATATAGAAAGGCCCTGAGAGGTCCTAGAAGCGTCTGGTTTACTTTAGAAAGGCCCTGAGGGGCATTAGAAGGGTATGGGTGCCTTTAGAATGGTCCTGAGGGGGTCTAGAAAGGTCTGGAGGCATTTAAAACTGTCCTGAGAGGCTCTAGAAGGGTCTGGGTGCGTTTATAAGGGTCCTGAGGGGCATTAGAAGATTCTGGGTGCCCTTATAAAAGCCCTGAGGGGAACTAGTAGGGTCTGGGGGAATTTAGAAGGGTCCTGAGGGGCTCTATAAGGGTCTGGGGGCCTTTAGAAGGGTCTTCAGTGTCTCTAGAATGGTCTGGGGACCTTTAGAAAGGCCCTGTGGGGCATTAGAAGGGTCTGGGGGCCTTTAGAATGCTCCTGAGGGGCAGTAGAAGGGTCTGGGGACCTTTATAAAGGCCCTGACGGGCATTAGAATGGTCTGCGGGCCTTTAGAAGTGTCCTGAGGGGCTCTAGAATGGTCTGGGGGCCTTTATAAGGGTCCTGACGGGCTCTAGAAGGGTCTGGGAACCTTTATAAATGCCCTGAGGGGCATTAGAAGGGTCTGAGGGCCTTTAGAAAGGTCCTGAGGGGCATTAGAAGGGTCTTGTGGCCTTCATAAGGGTCCTGAAAGGCATTAGAAGGGTCTGGGGGCTTTTAGATGGGTCCTGAGGCAATCTAGAAGGGTCTAGGGGCCTTTACATGGGTCTTGAGGGTCATTAGAAGGGTGTGGAGGCCTTTAGAAAGGCCCTGAAAGGCATTAGAAGGGTCTGGGGGCTTTAAGATGGGTCCTGAGGCATTCTACAAGGGTCTGGGGGCATTTACATGGGTCTTGAGGGTCATTAGAAGGGTGTGGATGCCTTTAGAAAGGCCCTGAGGGGCTCTAGAAGGGTCTGGGGGCTATTAGAAGCGTCCTGAGGGGGTCCAGAAGGGTCTGGGGGCCTTTCTAAAGGCCCTCAGGAGGATTCTAAGGGTCTCGCGGCCTTTAGAAAGGCCCTGAGTGGCATCAGAAGGGTCTGGGTGCCTTTAGAAATGACCTGAGGGGCATTAGAAGGGTCTGGGGGCCTTTAGAATGCTCCTGAGGGGCAGTAGAAGGGTCTGGGGACCTTTTTAAGTGTCCTGACGGGCTCTAGAAGGGTCTGGGAACCTTTATAAATGCCCTGAGGGGCATTAGAAGGGTCTGAGTGCCATTAGAAAGGTCCTGAGTTGCATTAGAATGGTCTGAGGGCCTTTAGAAAGGTCCTGAGGGGCATTAGAAGGGTCTGAGGGCCTTTAGAAAGGTCCTGAGGGGCATTAGAAGGGTCTTGTGGCCTTCATAAGGGTCCTGAAAGGCATTAGAAGGGTCTGGGGGTTTTTAGATGGGTCCTGAGGCAATCTAGAAGGGTCTAGGGGCCTTTACATGGGTCTTGAGGGTCATTAGAAGGGTGTGGAGGCCTTTAGAAAGGCCCTGAAAGGCATTAGAATGGTCTGGGTGCTTTTAGATGGGTCCTGAGGCAATCTAGAAGGGTCTGGGGGCCTTTACATGGGTCTTGAGGGTCATTAGAAGGGTGTGGAGGCCTTTAGAAAGGCCCTGAGGGGCTCTAGAAGGGTCTGGGGGCTATTAGAAGCGTCCTGAGGGGGTCCAGAAGGGTCTGGGGGCCTTTTTAAAGGCCCTCAGGGGGATTATAAGGGTCTCGCTGCCTTTAGAAAGGCCCTGAGTGGCATTACAAGAGCCTGGGGTCATATAGAAAGGCCCTGAGAGGTTCTAGAAGTGTCTGGGGTAATTTAGAAAGGCCCTGAGGGGCATTAGAAGGGTGTGGGTGCCCTTATAAAAGCCCTGAGGGGAATTAGCAGGGTCTGGGGGACTTTAGAAGTGTCCTGAGGGGCTCTATAAGGGTCTGGGGGCCTTTAGAAGGGTCTTCAGGGGCTCTAGAAGGGTCTGGGGTCCTTTAGAAAGGCCCTGTGGGGCATTAGAAGGGTCTGGGGGCCTTTAGAATGCTCCTGAGGGGCAGTAGAAGGGTCTGGGGACCTTTAGAAAGGCCCTGACGGGCATTAGAATGGTCTGCGGAATTTAGAAGTGTCCTGAGGGGCTCTAGAATGGTCTGGGGGCCTTTATAAGGGTCCTGACGTGCTCTAGAAGGGTCTGGGAACCTTTATAAATGCCCTGAGGGGCATTCGAAGGGTCTGAGGGCCTTTAGAAAGGTCCTGAGGGGCTTTAGAAGGGTCTTGTGGCCTTCATAAGGGTCCTGAAAGGCATTAGAAGGGTCTGGGGGCTTTTAGATGGGTCCTGGGGCAATCTAGAAGGGTCTAGGGGCCTTTACATGGGTCTTGAGGATCATTAGAAGGGTGTGGAGGCCTTTAGAAAGGCCCTGAAAGGCATTAGAAGGGTCTGGGGGCTTTTAGATGGGTCCTTATGCAATCTAGAAGGGTCTGGGGGCTTTACATGGGTCTTGAGGGTCATTAGAAGGGTGTGGAGGCCTTTAGAAAGGCCCTGAGGGGCTCTAGAAGGGTCTGGGGGCTATTAGAAGCGTCCTGAGTGGGTCCAGAAGGGTCTGGGGGCCTTTTTAAAGGCCCTCAGGGGGATTATAAGGGTCTCGCGGCCTTTAGAAAGGCCCTGAGTGGCATTACAGGGGTCTGGGTTCATATAGAAAGGCCCTAAGAGGTTCTAGAAGCGTCTGGTTTACTTTAGAAAGGCCCTGAGGGGCATTAGAAGGGTATGGGTGCCTTTAGAATGGTCCTGAGGGGGTCTAGAAGGGTCTGGAGGCATTTAAATCTGTCCTGAGAGGCTCTAGAAGGGTCTGGGTGCCTTTATAAGGGTCCTGAGGGGCATTAGAAGATTCTGGGTGCCCTTATAAAAGCCCTGAGGGGAACTAGCAGGGTCTGGGGGACTTTAGAAGGGTCCTCAGGGGCTCTATAAGGGTCTGGGGGCCTTTAGAAGGGTCTTCAGGGGCTCTAGAAGGGTCTGGAGACCTTTAGAAAGGCCCTGTAGGGCATTAGAAAGGTCTGGGGGCCTTTAGAATGCTCCGGAGGGGCAGGAGAAGGGTCAGGGGACCTTTATAAAGGCCCTGACGGGCATTAGAATGGTCTGCGGGCCTTTAGAAGTGTCCTGAGGGGCTCTAGAATGGTCTGGGGGCCTTTATATGGGTCCTGACGGGCTCTAGAAGGGTCTGGGAACCTTTATAAATGCCCTGAGGGGTATTAGAAGGGTCTGAGGGCCTTTAGAAAGGTCCTGAGGGGTATTAGAAGGGTCTGGGGGCCTTTAGAAAGGTCCTGAGGGGCATTGGAAGGGTCTGAGGGCCTTTAGAAAGGTCCTGAGTGGCATTGGAAGGGTCTGAGGGCCTTTAGAAAGGTCCTGAGGGGCATTAGAAGGGTCTTGTGGCCTTCATAAGGGTCCTGAAAGGCATTAGAAGGGTCTGGGGTCTTTTCGATGGGTCCTGAGGCAATCTAGAAGGGTCTAGGGGCCTTTACATGGGTCTTGAGGGTCATTAGAAGGGTGTGGAGGCCTTTAGAAAGGCCCTGAAAGGCATTAGAAGGGTCTGGAGGTTTTTAGATTGGTCCTGAGGCAATCTAGAAGGGTCTGGGGTCCTTTAAATGGGTCTTGAGTGTCATTAGAAGGGTGTGGAGGCGTTTAGAAAGGCCCTGAGGGGCTCTAGAAATGTCTGGGGGCTATTAGAAGTGTCCAGAGGGGGTGCAGAACGGTCTGGGGTCCTTTTTAAAGGCCCTCAGGGGGATTATAAGGGTCTCGCGGCCTTTAGAAAGGCCCTGAGTTGCATTACAGGGGTCTGGGTTCATATAGAAGGGCCCTAAGAGGTTCTAGAAGCGTCTGGTTTACTTTAGAAAGGCCCTGAGGGGCATTAGAATGGTATGGGTGCATTTAGAATTGTCCTGAGGGGGTCTAGAAGGGTCTGGAGGCATTTAAAACTGTCCTTAGAGGCTCTAGAAGGGTCTGGGTGCCTTTATAAGGGTCCTGAGGGGCATTAGAAGATTCTGGGTGCCCTTATAAAAGCCCTGAGGGGAACTAGCAGGGTCTGGGGGACTTTAGAAGGGTCCTGAGGGGCTCTATAAGGGTCTGGGGGCCTTTAGAAGGGTCTTCAGGGGCTCTAGAAGGGTCTGGGGACCTTTAGAAAGGCCCTGTGGGGCATTAGAAGGGTCTGGGGGCCTTTAGAATGCCCCTGAGGGGCAGGAGAAGGGTCTGGGGACCTTTATAAAGGCGCTGACGGGCATTAGAATGGTCTGCGGTCATTTAGAAGTGTCCTGAGGGGCTCTAGAATGGTCTGGGGGCCTTTATAAGGGTCCTGACAGGCTCTAGAATGGTCTGGGGGCCTTTATAAATGCCCTGAGGGGCATTAGAAGGGTCTGAGGGCCTTTATAAATGCCCTGAGGGGCATTAGAAGGGTCTGAGGGCCTTTAGAAAGGTCCTGAGGGGCATTAGAATGCTCTGAGGGCCTTTAGAAAGGTCCTGAGGGGCATTAGAAGGGTCTTGTGGCCTTCATAAGGGTCCTGAAAGGCATTAGAAGGGTCTGGGGGCTTTTAGATGGGTCCTGAGGCAATCTAGAAGGGTCTAGGGGCATTTACATGGGTCTTGAGGGTCATTAGAAGGGTGTGGAGGCCTTTAGAAAGGCCCTGAAAGGCATTAGAAGGGTCTGGGTGCTTTTAGATGGGTCCTGAGGCAATCTAGAAGGGTCTGGCGGCCTTTACATGGGTCTTGAGGGTCATTAGAAGGGTGTGGAGGCCTTTAGAAAGGCCCTGAGGGGCTCTAGAAGGGTCTGGGGGCTATTAGAAGCGTCCTGAGGGGTCCAGAAGGGTCTGGGGGCCTTTTTAAAGGCGCTCAGGGGGATTATAAGGGTCTCGCGGCCTTTAGAATGGCCCTGAGTGGCATTACAAAGGCCTGGGGTCATATAGAAAGGCCCTGAGAGGTTCTAGAAGCGTCTGGTTTACTTTAGAAAGGTCCTGAGGGGCATTAGAAGGGTCTGGGTGCCTTTAGAATGGTCCTGAGTGGGTCTAGAAGGGTCTGGAGGCATTTAAAACTGTCCTGAGAGGCTCTAGACGGGTCTGGGGGCCTTTTTAAGGCTCCTGAGTGGCATTAGAAGATTCTGGGTGCCCTTATAAAAGCCCTGAGGGGAACTAGCAGGGTCTGGGGGACTTTAGAAGGGTCCTGAGGGGCTCTATAGGGGTCTGGGGGCCTTTAGAAGGGTCTTGAGGGGCTCTAGAAGGGTCTGGGGACCTTTAGAAAGGCCCTGTGTGGCATTAGAATGGTCTGGGGGCCTTTAGAATGCTCCTGAGGGGCAGGAGAAGGGTCTGGGGACCTTTATAAAGGCCCTGACGGGCATTAGAATGGTCTGCGGGCCTTTAGAAGTGTCCTGAGGGGCTCTAGAATGGTCTGGGGGCCTTTATAAGGGTCCTGACGGGCTCTAGAAGGGTCTGGGAACCTTTATAAATGCCCTGAGGGGCATTAGAAGGGTCTGAGGGCCTTTAGAAAGGTCCTGAGGGGCATTAGAAGGGTCTGAGGGCCTTCATAAGGGTCCTGAAAGGCATTAGAAGGGTCTGGGGGCTTTTAGATGGGTCCTGAGGCAATCTAGAAGGGTTTAGGGGCCTTTACATGGGCCTTGAGTGTCATTAGAAGGGTGTGGAGGCCTTTAGAAAGGCCCTGAAAGGCATTAGAAGGGTCTGGGGGCTTTTAGATGGTTCCTGAGGCATTCTAGAAGGGTCTAGGGGCCTTTACATGGGTCTTGAGGGTCATTAGAAGGGTGTGGAGGCCTTTAGAAAGGCCCTGAAAGGCATTAGAAGGGTCTGGGGGCTTTTAGATGGGTCCTCAGGCATTCTACAAGGGTCTGGGGTCCTTTACATGGGTCTTGAGGGTCATTAGAAGGGTGTGGAGGCCTTTAGAAAGGCCCTGAGGGGCTCTAGAAGGGTCTGGGGTCTATTAGAAGCGTCCTGAGGGGGTCCAGAAGGGTCTGGGGGCCTTTTTAAAGGCCTTCAGGGGGATTCTAAGGGTCTCGTGGCCTTTAGAAAGGCCCTGAGTGGCATTAGAAGGGTCTGGGTGCCTTTAGAAATGACCTGAGGGGCATTAGAAGGGTCTGGTGGCCTTTATAATGCTCCTGAGGGGCAGTAGAAGGGTCTGGGGACCTTTGTAAGTGTCCTGACGGGCTCTAGAAGGGTCTGGGAACCTTTATAAATGCCCTGAGGGGCATTAGAAGGGTCTGAGGGCATTTAGAAAGGTCCTGAGGGGCATTAGAAGGGTCTTGTGGCCTTCATAAGGGTCCTGAAAGACATTAGAAGGGTCTGGGGGCCTTTAGAATGCTCCTGAGGGTCAGGAGAAGGGTCTGGGGACCTTTATAAAGGCCCTGACCGGCATTAGAATGGTCTGCGGGCCTTTAGAAGTGTCCTGAGGGGCTCTAGAATGGTCTGGGGGCCTTTATAAGGGTCCTGACGGGCTCTAGAAGGGTCTGGGAACCTTTATAAATGCCCTGAGGGGCATTAGAAGGGTCTGAGGGCCTTTAGAAAGGTCCTGAGGGGCATTAGAAGGGTCTTGTGGCCTTCATAAGGGTCCTGAAAGGCATTAGAAGGGTCTGGGGGCTTTTAGATGGGTCCTGAGGCAATCTAGAAGGGTCTAGGTGCCTTTACATGTGTCTTGAAAGTCATTAGAAGGGTGTGGAGGCCTTTAGAAAGGCCCTGAAAGGCATTAGAAAGGTCTGGGGGCTTTTAGATGGGTCCTGAGGCATTCTAGAAGGGTCTGGGGGCCTTTACATGGGTCTTGAGGGTCATTAGAAGGGTGTGGAGGCCTTTAGAAAGGCGCTGAGGGGCTCTAGAAGGGTCTGGGGTCTATTAGAAGCATCCTGAGGGGGTCCAGAAGGGTCTGGGGGCATTTTAAAGGCCCTCAGGGGGATTATAAGGGTCTCGCGGCCTTTAGAAAGGCCCTGAGTGGCATTAGAAGGGTCTGGGTGCCTTTAGAAATGACCTGAGGGGCATTAGAAGGGTATGGGGGCCTTTAGAAAGGCCCTGAGGGGCATTAGAAGGGTCTGGGGGCCTTTAGAATGGTCCTGAGTGGGTCTAGAATGGTCTGGACGCATTTAAAACTGTCCTGAGAGGCTCTAGAAGGGTCTGGGTGCCTTTATAAGGGTCCTGAGGGGCATTAGAAGATTCTGGGTGCCCTTATAAAAGCCCTGAGGGGAATTAGCAGGGTCTGGGGGACTTTAGAAGGGTCCTGAGGGGCTCTATAAGGGTCTGGGGGCCTTTAGAATGGTCTTCAGGATCTCTAGAAGGGTCTGGGGACCTTTAGAATGGCCCTGTGGGGCATTAGAAGGGTCTGGGGGCCTTTAGAATGCTCCTGAGGGGCAGTAGAAGGGTCTGGGGACCTTTATAAAGGCCCTGACGTGCATTATAATGGTCTGCGGGATTTAGAAGTGTCCTGAGGGGCTCTAGAATGGTCTGGGGGCCTTTATAACGGTCCTGACTGGCTCTAGAAGGGTCTGGGAACCTTTATAAATGCCCTGAGGGGCATTAGAAGGATCTGAGGGCCTTTAGAAAGGTCCTGAGGGGCATTAGAAGGGTCTTGTGGCCTTCATAAGGGTCCTGAAAGGCATTAGAAGGGTCTGAGGGCTTTTAGATGGGTCCTGAGGCAATCTAGAAGGGTCTAGGTGCCTTTACATGTGTCTTGAAAGTCATTAGAAGGGTGTGGAGGCTTTAGAAAGGCCCTGAAAGGCATTAGAAAGGTCTGGGGGCTTTTAGATGGGTCCTGAGGCATTCTAGAAGGGTCTGGGGGCCTTTACATGGGTCTTGAGGGTCATTAGAAGGGTGTGGAGGCCTTTAGAAAGGCGCTGAGGGGCTCTAGAAGGGTCTGGGGTCTATTAGAAGCATCCTGAGGGGGTCCAGAAGGGTCTGGGGGCATTTTAAAGGCCCTCAGGGGGATTATAAGGGTCTCGCGGCCTTTAGAAAGGCCCTGAGTGGCATTAGAAGGGTCTGGGTGCCTTTAGAAATGACCTGAGGGGCATTAGAAGGGTATGGGGGCCTTTAGAAAGGCCCTGAGGGGCATTAGAAGGGTCTGGGGGCCTTTAGAATGGTCCTGAGTGGGTCTAGAATGGTCTGGACGCATTTAAAACTGTCCTGAGAGGCTCTAGAAGGGTCTGGGTGCCTTTATAAGGGTCCTGAGGGGCATTAGAAGATTCTGGGTGCCCTTATAAAAGCCCTGAGGGGAATTAGCAGGGTCTGGGGGACTTTAGAAGGGTCCTGAGGGGCTCTATAAGGGTCTGGGGGCCTTTAGAATGGTCTTCAGGATCTCTAGAAGGGTCTGGGGACCTTTAGAATGGCCCTGTGGGGCATTAGAAGGGTCTGGGGGCCTTTAGAATGCTCCTGAGGGGCAGTAGAAGGGTCTGGGGACCTTTATAAAGGCCCTGACGTGCATTATAATGGTCTGCGGGATTTAGAAGTGTCCTGAGGGGCTCTAGAATGGTCTGGGGGCCTTTATAACGGTCCTGACTGGCTCTAGAAGGGTCTGGGAACCTTTATAAATGCCCTGAGGGGCATTAGAAGGATCTGAGGGCCTTTAGAAAGGTCCTGAGGGGCATTAGAAGGGTCTTGTGGCCTTCATAAGGGTCCTGAAAGGCATTAGAAGGGTCTGAGGGCTTTTAGATGGGTCCTGAGGCAATCTAGAAGGGTCTAGGGGCCTTTACATGGGTCTTGAGAGTCATTAGAAGGGTGTGGAGGCCTTTAGAAAGGCCCTGAAAGGCATTAGAAGGGTCTGGGGGCTTTTGGATGGGTCCTGAGGCAATCTAGAAGGGTCTGGGGGCCTTTACATGGGTCTTGAGGGTCATTAGAAGGGTGTGGAGGCCTTTAGAAAGGCCCTGAGGGGCTCTAGAAGGGTCTGGGGGCTATTAGAAGCGTCCTAAGGGGGTTCAGAATGGTCTGGGGGCATTTTAAAGGCCCTCAGGGGGATTATAAGGGTCTCGCGGCCTTTAGAAAGGCCCTGAGTGGCATTAGAAGGGTCTGGGTGCCTTTAGAAATGACCTGAGGGGCATTAGAAGGGTCTGGGCGCCTTTAGAATGCTCCTGAGGGGCAGTAGAATGGTCTGGGGACCTTTATAAGTGTCCTGACGGGCTCTAGAAGGGTCTGGGAACCTTTATAAATGCCCTGAGGGGCATTAGAAGGGTCTGAGGGCCTTTAGAAAGGTCCTGAGGGGCATTAGAAGGGTCTTGTGGCCTTCATAAGGATCCTGAAAGGCATTAGAAGGCTCTGGGGGCTTTTAGATGGGTCCTGAGGCAATCTAGAAGGGTCTGGGGGCCTTTACATGGGTCTTGAGGGTCATTAGAAGGGTGTGGATGCCTTTAGAAAGGCCCTGAGGGGCTCTAGAAGGGTCTGGGGGCTATTAGAAGTGTCCAGAGGGGATCCAGAATGGTCTGGGGGCCTTTTTAAAGGCCCTCAGGGGGATTATAAGGGTCTCGCGGCCTTTAGAAAGGCCCTGAGTGGCATTACAGGGGTCTGGGTTCATATAGAAAGGCCCTAAGAGGTTCTAGAAGCGTCTGGTTTATTTTAGAAAGGCCCTGAGGGGCATTAGAAGGGTATGGGTGCCTTTAGAATGGTCCTGAGGGGGTCTAGAAGGGTCTGGAGGCATTTAAAACTGTCCTGAGAGGCTCTAGAAGGGTCTGGGTGCCTTTATAAGGGTCCTGAGGAGCATTAGAATATTCTGGGTGCCCTTATAAAAGCCCTGAGTGGAACTAGCAGGGTCTGGGGGACTTTAGAAGGGTCCTCAGGGGCTCTATAAGGGTCTGGGGGCCTTTAGAAGGGTCTTCAGGGGCTCTAGAAGGGTCTGGGGACCTTTAGAAAGGCCCTGTGGGGCATTAGAAAGGTCTGGGGGCCATTAGAATGCTCCTGAGGGGCAGTAGAAGGGTCTGGGGACCTTTATAAAGGCCCTGACGGGCATTAGAACGGTCTGCGGGCCTTTAGAAGTGTCCTGAGGGGCTCTAGAATGGTCTGGAGGCCTTTATAAGGGTCCTGACGGGCTCTAGAAGGGTCTGGGAACCTTTATAAATGCCCTGAGGGGTATTAAAAGGGTCTGAGGGCCTTTAGAAAGGTCCTGAGGGGCATTAGAAGGGTCTGGGGGCCTTTAGAAAGGTCCTGAGGGGCATTAGAAGGGTCTGAGGGCCTTTAGAAAGGTCCTGAGGGGCATTAGAAGGGTCTTGTGGCCTTCATAATGGTCCTGAAAGGCATTAGAAGGGTCTGGGGTCTTTTCGATGGGTCCTGAGGCAATCTAGAAGGGTCTAGGGGCCTTTACATGGGTCTTGAGGGTCATTAGAAGGGTGTGGAGGCCTTTAGAAAGGCCCTGAAAGGCATTAGAAGGGTCTGGGGGCTTTTAGATGGGTCCTTATGCAATCTAGAAGGGTCTGGGGGCCTTTACATGGGTCTTGAGGGTCATTAGAAGGGTGTGGAGGCCTTTAGAAAGGCCCTGAGGGGCTCTAGAAGGGTCTGGGGGCTATTAGAAGCGTCCTGAGTGGGTCCAGAAGGGTCTGGGGTCCTTTTTAAAGGCCCTCAGGGGGATTATAAGGGTCTCGCGGCCTTTAGAAAGGCCCTGAGTTGCATTACAGGGGTCTGGGTTCATATAGAAGGGCCCTAAGAGGTTCTAGAAGCGTCTGGTTTACTTTAGAAAGGCCCTGAGGGGCATTAGAATGGTATGGGTGCATTTAGAATTGTCCTGAGGGGGTCTAGAAGGGTCAGGAGGCATTTAAAACTGTCCTGAGAGGCTCTAGAAGGGTCTGGGTGCCTTTATAATGGTCCTGAGGGGCATTAGAAGATTCTGGGTGCCCTTATAAAAGCCCTGAGGGGAACTAGCAGGGTCTGGGGGACTTTAGAAGGGTCCTGAGAGGCTCTATAAGGGTCTGGGGGCCTTTAGAAGGGTCTTCAGGGGCTCTAGAAGGGTCTGGGGACCTTTAGAAAGGCCCTGTGGGGCATTAGAAGGGTCTGGGGGCCTTTAGAATGCCCCTGAGGGGCAGGAGAAGGGTCTGGGGACCTTTATAAAGGCGCTGACGGGCATTAGAATGGTCTGCGGTCATTTAGAAGTGTCCTGAGGGGCTCTAGAATGGTCTGGGGGCCTTTATAAGGGTCCTGACAGGCTCTAGAATGGTCTGGGGGCCTTTATAAATGCCCTGAGGGGCATTAGAAGGGTCTGAGGGCCTTTATAAATGCCCTGAGGGGCATTAGAAGGGTCTGAGGGCCTTTAGAAAGGTCCTGAGGGGCATTAGAATGCTCTGAGGGCCTTTAGAAAGGTCCTGAGGGGCATTAGAAGGGTCTTGTGGCCTTCATAAGGGTCCTGAAAGGCATTAGAAGGGTCTGGGGGCTTTTAGATGGGTCCTGAGGCAATCTAGAAGGGTCTAGGGGCATTTACATGGGTCTTGAGGGTCATTAGAAGGGTGTGGAGGCCTTTAGAAAGGCCCTGAAAGGCATTAGAAGGGTCTGGGTGCTTTTAGATGGGTCCTGAGGCAATCTAGAAGGGTCTGGCGGCCTTTACATGGGTCTTGAGGGTCATTAGAAGGGTGTGGAGGCCTTTAGAAAGGCCCTGAGGGGCTCTAGAAGGGTCTGGGGGCTATTAGAAGCGTCCTGAAGGGTCCAGAAGGGTCTGGGGGCCTTTTTAAAGGCCCTCAGGGGGATAATAAGGGTCTCGCGGCCTTTAGAATGGCCCTGAGTGGCATTACAAAGGCCTGGGGTCATATAGAAAGGCCCTGAGAGGTTCTAGAAGCGTCTGGTTTACTTTAGAAAGGTCCTGAGGGGCATTAGAAGGGTCTGGGTGCCTTTAGAATGGTCCTGAGTGGGTCTAGAAGGGTCTGGAGGCATTTAAAACTGTCCTGAGAGGCTCTAGACGGGTCTGGGGGCCTTTTTAAGGCTCCTGAGGGGCATTAGAAGATTCTGGGTGCCCTTATAAAAGCCCTGAGGGGAACTAGCAGGGTCTGGGGGACTTTAGAAGGGTCTTCAGGGGCTCTATAAGGGTCTGGGGGCCTTTAGAAGGGACTTGAGGGGATCTAGAAGGGTCTGGGGACCTTTAGAAAGGCCCTGTGTGGCATTAGAATGGTCTGGGGGCCTTTAGAATGCTCCTGAGGGGCAGGAGAAGGGTCTGGGGACCTTTATAAAGGCCCTGACGGGCATTAGAATGGTCTGCGGGCCTTTAGAAGTGTCCTGAGGGGCTCTAGAATGGTCTGGGGGCCTTTATAAGGGTCCTGACGTGCTCTAGAAGGGTCTGGGAACCTTTATAAATGCCCTGAGGGGCATTAGAAGGGTCTGAGGGCCTTTAGAAAGGTCCTGAGGGGCATTAGAAGGGTCTGAGGGCCTTCATAAGGGTCCTGAAAGGCATTAGAAGGGTCTGGGGGCTTTTAGATGGGTCCTGAGGCAATCTAGAAGGGTCTATGGGCCTTTACATGGGTCTTGAGTGTCATTAGAAGGGTGTGGAGGCCTTTAGAAAGGCCCTGAAAGGCATTAGAAGGGTCTGGGGGCTTTTAGATGGTTCCTGAGGCATTCTAGAAGGGTCTAGGGGCCTTTACATGGGTCTTGAGGGTCATTAGAAGGGTGTGGAGGCCTTTAGAAAGGCCCTGAAAGGCATTAGAAGGGTCTGGGGGCTTTTAGATGGGTCCTCAGGCATTCTACAAGGGTCTGGGGTCCTTTACATGGGTCTTGAGGGTCATTAGAAGGGTGTGGAGGCCTTTAGAAAGGCCCTGAGGGGCTCTAGAAGGGTCTGGGGTCTATTAGAAGCGTCCTGAGGGGGTCCAGAAGGGTCTGGGGGCCTTTTTAAAGGCCTTCAGGGGGATTCTAAGGGTCTCGTGGCCTTTAGAAAGGCCCTGAGTGGCATTAGAAGGGTCTGGGTGCCTTTACAAATGACCTGAGGGGCATTAGAAGGGTCTGGTGGCCTTTATAATGCTCCTGAGGGGCAGTAGAAGGGTCTGGGGACCTTTGTAAGTGTCCTGACGGGCTCTAGAAGGGTCTGGGAACCTTTATAAATTCCCTGAGGGGCATTAGAAGGGTCTGAGGGCATTTAGAAAGGTCCTGAGGGGCATTAGAAGGGTCTTGTGGCCTTCATAAGGGTCCTGAAAGACATTAGAAGGGTCTGGGGGCCTTTAGAATGCTCCTGAGGGTCAGGAGAAGGGTCTGGGGACCTTTATAAAGGCCCTGACCGGCATTAGAATGGTCTGCGGGCCTTTAGAAGTGTCCTGAGGGGCTCTAGAATGGTCTGGGGGCCTTTATAAGGGTCCTAACGGGCTCTAGAAGGGTCTGGGAACCTTTATAAATGCCCTGAGTGGCATTAGAAGGGTCTGAGGGCCTTTAGAAAGGTCCTGAGGGGCATTAGAAGGGTCTTGTGGCCTTCATAAGGGTCCTGAAAGGCATTAGAAGGGTCTGGGGGCTTTTAGATGGGTCCTGAGGCAATCTAGAAGGGTCTAGGTGCCTTTACATGGGTCTTGAAAGTCATTAGAAGGGTGTGGAGGCCTTTAGAAAGGCCCTGAAAGGCATTAGAAAGGTCTGGGGGCTTTTAGATGGGTCCTGAGGCATTCTAGAAGGGTCTGGGGGCCTTTACATGGGTCTTGTGGGTCATTAGAAGGGTGTGGAGGCCTTTAGAAAGGCGCTGAGGGGCTCTAGAAGGGTCTGGGGTCTATTAGAAGCATCCTGAGGGGGTCCAGAAGGGTCTGGGGGCATTTTAAAGGCCCTCAGGGGGATTATAAGGGTCTCGCGGCCTTTAGAAAGGACCTGAGTGGCATTAGAAGGGTCTGGGTGCCTTTAGAAAGGCCCTGAGGGGCATTAGAAGAGTCTGGGGGCCTTTAGAATGGTCCTGAGTGGGTCTAGAATGGTCTGGACGCATTTAAAACTGTCCTGAGAGGCTCTAGAAGGGTCTGGGTGCCTTTATAAGGGTCCTGAGGGGCATTAGAAGATTCTGGGTGCCCTTATAAAAGCCCTGAGGGGAATTAGCAGGGTCTGGGGGACTTTAGAAGGGTCCTGAGGGGCTCTATAAGGGTCTGGGGGCCTTTAGAATGGTCTTCAGGATCTCTAGAAGGGTCTGGGGACCTTTAGAATGGCCCTGTGGGGCATTAGAAGGGTCTGGGGGCCTTTAGAATGCTCCTGAGGGGCAGTAGAAGGGTCTGGGGACCTTTATAAAGGCCCTGACGTGCATTATAATGGTCTGCGGGATTTAGAAGTGTCCTGAGGGGCTCTAGAATGGTCTGGGGGCCTTTATAAGGGTCCTGACTGGCTCTAGAAGGGTCTGGGAACCTTTATAAATGCCCTGAGGGGCATTAGAAGGATCTGAGGGCCTTTAGAAAGGTCCTGAGGGGCATTAGAAGGGTCTTGTGGCCTTCATAAGGGTCCTGAAAGGCATTAGAAGGGTCTGAGGGCTTTTAGATGGGTCCTGAGGCAATCTAGAAGGGTCTAGGGGCCTTTACATGGGTCTTGAGAGTCATTAGAAGGGTGTGGAGGACTTTAGAAAGGCCCTGAAAGGCATTAGACGGGTCTGGGGGCTTTTGGATGGGTCCTGAGGCAATCTAGAAGGGTCTGGGGGCCTTTACATGGGTCTTGAGGGTCATTAGAAGGGTGTGGAGGCCTTTAGAAAGGCCCTGAGGGGCTCTAGAAGGGTCTGGGGGCTATTAGAAGCGTCCTAAGGGGGTCCAGAATGGTCTGGGGGCATTTTAAAGGCCCTCAGGGGGATTATAAGGGTCTCGCGGCCTTTAGAAAGGCCCTGAGTGGCATTAGAAGGGTCTGGGTGCCTTTAGAAATGACCTGAGGGGCATTAGAAGGGTCTGGGGGCCTTTAGAATGCTCCTGAGGGGCAGTAGAATGGTCTGGGGACCTTTATAAGTGTCCTGACGGGCTCTAGAAGGGTCTGGGAACCTTTATAAATGCCCTGAGGGGCATTAGAAGGGTCTGAGGGCCTTTAGAAAGGTCCTGAGGGGCATTAGAAGGGTCTTGTGGCCTTCATAAGGGTCCTGAAAGGCATTAGAAGGCTCTGGGGGCTTTTAGATGGGTCCTGAGGCAATCTAGAAGGGTCTGGGGGCCTTTACATGGGTCTTGAGGGTCATTAGAAGGGTGTGGATGCCTTTAGAAAGGCCCTGAGGGGCTCTAGAAGGGTCTGGGGGCTATTAGAAGTGTCCAGAGGGGATCCAGAAGGGTCTGGGTGCCTTTTTAAAGGCCCTCAGGGGGATTATAAGGGTCTCGCGGCCTTTAGAAAGGCCCTGAGTGGCATTACAGGGGTCTGGGTTCATATAGAAAGGCCCTAAGAGGTTCTAGAAGCGTCTGGTTTATTTTAGAAAGGCCCTGAGTGGCATTAGAAGGGTATGGGTGCCTTTAGAATGGTCCTGAGGGGGTCTAGAAGGGTATGGGGGCCTTTAGAAAGGCCCTGAGGGGCATTAGAAGGGTCTGGGGGCCTTTAGAATGGTCCTGAGCGGGTCTAGAAGGGTCTGGAGGCATTTAAAACTGTCCTGAGAGGCTCTAGAAGGGTCTGGGTGCGTTTATACGGGTCCTGAGGGGCATTAGAAGATTCTGGGTGCCCTTATAAAAGACCTGAGGGGAACTAGCAGGGTCTGGGGGACTTTAGAAGGGTCCTGAGGGGCTCTATAAGGGTCTGGGGGCCTTTAGAAGGGTCTTCAGGGGCTCTAGAAGGGTCTGGGGACCTTTATAAAGGCCCTGACGGGCATTAGAATGGTCTGCGGGCCTTTAGAAGTGTCCTGAGGGGCTCTAGAATGGTCTGGGGGCCTTTATAAGGGTCCTGACGGGCTCTAGAAGGGTCTGGGAACCTTTATAAATGCCCTGAGGGGCATTAGAAGGGTCTGAGGGCCTTTAGAAAGGTCCTGAGGGGCATTAGAAGGGTCTTGTGGCCTTCATAAGGGTCCTGAAAGGCATTAGAAGGGTCTGGGGGCTTTTAGATGGGTCCTGAGGCAATCTAGAAGGGTCTAGGGGCCTTTACATGAGTCTTGAGGGTCATTAGAAGGGTGTGGAGGCCTTTAGAAAGGCCCTGAAGGGCATTAGAAGGGTCTGGGGGCTTTTAGATGGGTCCTGAGGCATTCTAGAAGGGTCTGGGGGCCTTTACATGGGTCTTGAGGGTCATTAGAAGGGTGTGGAGGCCTTTAGAAAGGCCCTGAGGGGCTCTACAAGGGTCTGGGGGCTATTAGAAGCGTCCTGAGGGGGTCCAGAAGGGTCTGGGGGCATTTTAAAGGCCCTCAGGGGGATTATAAGGGTCTCGCGGCCTTTAGAAAGGCCCTGAGTGGCATTAGAAGGGTCTGGGTGCCTTTAGAAATGACCTGAGGGGCATTAGAAGGGTATGGGGGCCTTTAGAAAGGCCCTGAGGGGCATTAGAAGGGTCTGGGTGTCTTTAGAATGGTCCTGAGGGGGTTTAGGAGGGTCTGGACGCATTTAAAACTGTCCTGAGAGGCTCTAGAAGGGTCTGGGTGCCTTTATAAGGGTCCTGAGGGGCATTAGAAGATTCTGGGTGCCCTTATAAAAGCCCTGAGGGGAATTAGCAGGGTCTGGGGGACTTTAGAAGGGTCCTGAGGGGCTCTATAAGGGTCTGGGGGCCTTTAGAAGGGTCTTCAAGGGCTCTAGAAGGGTCTGGGGGCCTTTAGAATGCTCCTGAAGGGCAGTAGAAGGGTCTGGGGACCTTTATAAAGGCCCTGACGGGCATTAGAATGGTCTGCGGGATTTAGAAGTGTCCTGAGGGGCTCTAGAATGGTCTGGGGGCCTTTATAAGGGTCCTGACGGGCTCTAGAAGGGTCTGGGAACCTTTATAAATGCCCTGAGGGGCATTAGAAGGGTCTGAGGGCCTTTAGAAAGGTCCTGAAGGGCATTAGAAGGGTCTTGTGGCCTTCATAAGGGTCCTGAAAGGCATTAGAAGGGTCTGAGGGCTTTTAGATGGGTCCTGAGGCAATCTAGAAGGGTCTAGGGGCCTTTACATGGGTCTTGAGAGTCATTAGAAGGGTGTGGAGGCCTTTAGAAAGGCCCTGAAATGCATTAGAAGGGTCTGGGGGCTTTTGGATGGGTCCTGAGGCAATCTAGAAGGGTCTGGGGGCCTTTACATGGGTCTTGAGGGTCATTAGATGGGTGTGGAGGCCTTTAGAAAGGCCCTGAGGGGCTCTAGAAGGGTTTGGGGTCTATTAGAAGCGTCCTGAGGGGGTCCAGAAGGGTCTGGGGGCCTTTTTAAAGGTCCTCAGGGGGATTATAATGGTCTCGCAGCCTTTAGAAAGGTCCTGAGTGGCATTAGAAGGTTCTGGGTGCCTTTAGAAATGTCCTGAGGGGCTCTTGAAGGGTCTGGGGGCCTTTAGAAATGTCCTGAGGGGCATTAGAAGGGTATGGGGGCCTTTAGAAAGGCCCTGAGGGGCATTACAAGGGTCTGGGGTCATATAGAAAGGCCCTGAGAGGTTCTAGAAGTGTCTGGGGTACTTTAGAAAGGCCCTGAGGGGCATTAGAAGGGTCTGGGGGCCTTTAGAAGGGTCCTGAGCGGCATTAGAAGGGTCTGGGGGCTTTTAGAATGGTCCTGAGGGGGTCTAGAAGGGTCTGGAGGCATTTAAAACTGTCCTGAGAGGCTCTAGAGGGGTCTGGGTGCCTTTATAAGGGTCCTGAGGGGCATTACAAGGGTCTTGTGGCCCTTATAAAAGCCCTGAGGGGAATTAGCAGGGTCTGGGGGACTTTAGAAGGGTCCTGAGGGGCACTCTAAGGGTCTGGGGGACCTTTAGAAAGGACCTGTGGGGCATTAGAAGGGTCTGGGTGCCTTTAGAATGCTCCTGAGGGGCAGTAGAAGGGTCTGGGGACCTTTATAAAGGCCCTGACGGGCATTAGAATGGTCTGCGGGCCTTTAGAAGTGTCCTGAGGGGCTCTAGAATGGTCTGGGGGCCTTTATAAGGGTCCTGACGGGCTCTAGAAGGGTCTGGGAACCTTTATAAATGCCCTGAGGGGCATTAGAAGGGTCTGAGGGCCTTTAGAAAGGTCCTGAGGGGCATTAGAAGGGTCTTGTGACCTTCATAAGGGTCCTGAAAGGCATTAGAAGGGTCTGGGGTCTTTTAGATGGGTCCTGAGGCAATCTAGAAGGGTCTGGGGGCCTTTACATGGGTCTTGAGAGTCATTAGAAGGGTGTGGAGGCCTTTAGAAAGGCCCTGAAAGGCATTAGAATGGTCTGGGGGCTTTTAGATGGGTCCTGAGGCATTCTAGAAGGGTCTGGGGGCCTTTACATGGGTCTTGAGGGTCATTAGAAGGGTGTGGAGGCCTTTAGAAAGGCCCTGAGGGGCTCTAGAATGGTCTGGGGGCTATTAGAAGCTTCCTGAGGGGGTCCAGAATGGTCTGGGGGCATTTTAAAGGCCCTCAGGGGGATTATAAGGGTCTCGCGGCCTTTAGAAAGGCCCTGAGTAGCATTAGAAGGGTCTGGGTGCCTTTAGAAATGACCTGAGGGGCATTAGAAGGGTATGGGGGCCTTTAGAAAGGCCCTGAGGGGCATTAGAAGGGTCTGGGGGCCTTTAGAATGGTCCTGAGGGTGTCTAGAAGGGTCTGGACGCATTTAAAACTGTCCTGAGAGGCTCTAGAAGGGTCTGGGTGGCATTATAAGGGTCCTGAGGGGCATTAGAAGATTCTGGGTGCCCTTATAAAAGCCCTGAGGGGAATTAGCAGGGTCTGGGGGACTTTAGAAGGGTCCTGAGAAGCTCTATAAGGGTCTGGGGGCCTTTAAAATGGTCTTCAGGGGCTCTAGAAGGGTCTGGGGACCTTTAGAATGGCCCTGTGGGGCATTAGAAGGGTCTGGGGGCCTTTAGAATGCTCCTGAGGGGCAGTAGAAGGGTCTGGGGACCTTTATAAAGGCCCTGACGGGCATTAGAATGGTCTGCGGGATTTAGAAGTGTCCTGAGGGGCTCTAGAATGGTCTGGGGGCCTTTATAAGGGTCCTGACGGGCTCTAGAAGGGTCTGGGAACCTTTATAAATGCCCTGAGGGGCATTAGAAGGGTCTGAGGGCCTTTAGAAAGGTCCTGAGGGGCATTAGAAGGGTCTTGTGGCCTTCATAAGGGTCCTGAAAGGCATTAGAAGGGTCTGAGGGCTTTTAGATGGGTCCTGAGGCAATCTAGAAGTGTCTAGGGGCCTTTACATGGGTCTTGAGAGTCATTAGAAGGGTGTGGAGGCCTTTAGAAAGGCCCTGAAGGGCATTAGAAGGGTCTGGGGGCTTTTGGATGGGCCCTGAGGCAATCTAGAAGGGTCTGGGGGCCTTTACATTGGTCTTGAGGGTCATTAGAAGGGTGTGGAAGCCTTTAGAAATCCCTGAGGGGCTCTAGAAGGGTCTGGGGTCTATTAGAAGCGTCCTGAGGGGGTCCAGAAGGGTCTGGGGGCCTTTTTAAAGGCCCTCAGGGGGATTATAAGGGTCTCGCGGCCTTTAGAAAGGCCCTGAGTGGCATTAGAAGGTTCTGGGTGCCTTTAGAAATGACCTGAGGGGCATTAGAAGGGTATGGGGGCCTTTAGAAAGGCCCTGAGGGGCATTAGAAGGGTCTGGGGGCCTTTAGAATGGTCCTGAGCGGGTCTAGAAGGGTCTGGAGGCATTTAAAACTGTCCTGAGAGGCTCTAGAAGGGTCTGGGTGCCTTTATAAGGGTCCTGAGGGGCATTAGAAGATTCTGGGTGCCCTTATAAAAGACCTGAGGGGAACTAGCAGGGTCTGGGGGACTTTAGAAGGGTCCTGAGGGGCTCTATAAGGGTCTGGGGGCCTTTAGAAGGGTCTTCAGGGGCTCTAGAAGGGTCTGGGGACCTTTAGAAAGGCCCTGTGGGGCATTAGAAGGGTCTGGGGGCCTTTAGAATGCTCCTGAGGGGCAGGAGAAGGGTCTGGGGACCTTTATAAAGGCCCTGACGGGCATTAGAATGGTCTGCGGGCCTTTAGAAGTGTCCTGAGGGGCTCTAGAATGGTCTGGGGGCCTTTATAAGGGTCCTGACGGGCTCTAGAAGGGTCTGGGAACCTTTATAAATGCCCTGAGGGGCATTAGAAGGGTCTGAGGGCCTTTAGAAAGGTCCTGAGGGGCATTAGAAGGGTCTTGTGACCTTCATAAGGGTCCTGAAAGGCATTAGAAGGGTCTGGGGTCTTTTAGATGGGTCATGAGGCAATCTAGAAGGGTCTGGGGGCCTTTACATGGGTCTTGAGAGTCATTAGAAGGGTGTGGAGGCCTTTAGAAAGGCCCTGAAAGGCATTAGAAGGGTCTGGGGGCTTTTGGATGGGTCCTGAGGCAATCTAGAAGGGTCTGGGGGCTTTTACATGGGTCTTGAGGGTCATTAGAAGGGTGTGGAGGCCTTTAGAAAGGCCCTGAAAGGCATTAGAAGGGTCTGGGGGCTTTTAGATGGGTCCTGAGGCATTCTAGAAGGGTCTGGGGGCCTTTACATGGGTCTTGAGGGTCATTAGAAGGGTGTGGAGGCCTTTAGAAAGGCCCTGAGGGGCTCTAGAATGGTCTGGGGGCTATTAGAAGCGTCCTGAGGGGGTCCAGAAGGGTCTGGGGTCATTTTAAAGGCCCTCAGGGGGATTATAAGGGTCTCGCGGCCTTTAGAAAGGCCCTGAGTGGCATTAGAAGGGTCTGGGTGCCTTTAGAAATGACCTGAGGGGCATTAGAACGGTATGGGGCCTTTAGAAAGGCCCTGAGGGGCATTAGAAGGGTCTGGGTGCCTTTAGAATGGTCCTGAGGGGGTCTAGAAGGGTCTGGACGCATTTAAAATTGTCCTGGGAGGCTCTAGAAGGGTCTGGGTGGCTTTATAAGGGTCCTGAGGGGCATTAAAAGATTCTGGGTGCCCTTATAAAAGCCCTGAGGGGAATTAGCAGGGTCTGGGGGACTTTAGAAGGGTCCTGACGGGCTCTAGAAGGGTCTGGGGGCCTTTAGAATGGTCTTCAGGGGCTCTAGAAGGGTCTGGGGACCTTTAGAATGGCCCTGTGGGGCATTAGAAGGGTCTGGGGGCCTTTAGAATGCTCCTGAGGGGCAGTAGAAGGGTCTGGGGACCTTTAGAAAGGCCCTGACGGGCATTAGAATGGTCTGCGGGATTTAGAAGTGTCCTGAGGTGCTCTAGAATGGTCTGGGGGCCTTTATAAGGGTCCTGACGAGCTCTAGAAGGGTCTGGGAACCTTTATAAATGCACTGAGGGGCATTAGAAGGATCTGAGGTCCTTTAGAAAGGTCCTGAGGGGCATTAGAAGGGTCTTGTGGCCTTCATAAGGGTCCTGAAAGGCATTAGAAGGGTCTGAGGGCTTTTAGATGGGTCCTGAGGCAATCTAGAAGGGTCTAGGGGCCTTTACATGGGTCTTGAGAGTCATTAGAAGGGTGTGGAGGCCTTTAGAAAGGCCCTGAAAGGCATTAGAAGGGTCTGGGGGCTTTTGGATGGGTCCTGAGGAAATCTAGAAGGGTCTGGGGGCCTTTACATGGGTCTTGAGGGTCATTAGAAGGGTGTGGAGGCCTTTAGAAAGGCCCTGAGGGGCTCTAGAGGGGTCTGGGGGCTATTAGAAGCGTCCTGAGGGTGTCCAGAAGGGACCCATTAGAAGGGTCTTGTGGCCTTCATAAGGGTCCTGAAAGGCATTAGAAGGGTCTGGGTGCTTTTAGATGGGTCCTGAGGCAATCTAGAAGGGTCTAGGGGCCTTTACATGGGTCTTGAGGGTCATTAGAAGGGTGTGGAGGCCTATAGAAAGGCCCTGAGGGGCATTACAAGGGTCTGGGGGCTTTTAGATGGGTCCTCAGGAATTCTAGAAGGGTCTGGGGGCCTTTACATTGGTCTTGAGGGTCATTAGAAGGGTGTGGAGGCCTTTAGAAAGGCCCTGAGGGGCTCTAGAATGGTCTGGGGGCCTTTAGAAGGGTCCTGAGCGGCATTAGAAGGGTCTGGGGGCTTTTAGAATGGTCCTGAGGGGGTCTAGAAGGGTCTGGAGGCATTTAAAACTGTCCTGAGAGGCTCTAGAGGGGTCTGGGTGCCTTTATAAGGGTCGTGAGGGGCATTAGAAGGGTCTTGTGGCCCTTATAAAAGCCCTGAGGGGAATTAGCAGGGTCTGGGGGACTTTAGAAGGGTCCTGAGGGGCTCTATAAGGGTCTGGGGGACCTTTAGAAAGGCCCTGTGGGGCATTAGAAGGGTCTGGGGGCCTTTAGAATGCTCCTTAGGGGCAGTAGAAGGGTCTGGGGACCTTTATAAAGGCCCTGACAGGCATTGGAATGGTCTACGGGCCTTTAGAAGTGTCCTGAGGGGCTCTAGAATGGTCTGGGGGCCTTTATAAGGGTCCTGACGGGCTCTAGAAGGGTCTGGGAACCTTTATAAATGCCCTGAGGGGCATTAGAAGGGTCTGAGGGCCTTTAGAAAGGTCCTGAGGGGCATTAGAAGGGTCTTGTGGCCTTCATAAGGGTCCTGAAAGGCATTAGAAGGGTCTGGGGTCTTATAGATGGGTCCTGAGGCAATCTAGAAGGGTCTGGGGGCCATTACATGGGTCTTGAGGGTCATTAGAAGGGTGTGGAGGCCTTTAGAAAGGCCCTGAAAGGCATTGGAAGGGTCTGGGGGCTTTTAGATGGGTCCTGATGCAATCTAGAAGGGTCTGGGGGCCTTTTTACAGGTCCTCAGGGGGATTATAAGGGTCTCGCAGCCTTTAGAAAGGCCCTGAGTGGCATTAGAAGGTTCTGGGTGCCTTTAGAAATGTCCTGAGGGGCTCTTGAAGGGTCTGGGGGCCTTTAGAAATGTCCTGAGGGGCATTAGAAGGGTATGGGGGCCTTTAGAAAGGCCCTGAGGGGCATTACAAGGGTCTGGGGTCATATAGAAAGGCCCTGAGAGGTTCTAGAAGTGTCTGGGGTACTTTAGAAAGGCCCTGAGGGGCATTAGAAGGGTCTGGGGGCCTTTAGAAGGGTCCTGAGCGGCATTAGAAGGGTCTGGGGGTTTTTAGAATGGTCCTGAGGGGGTCTAGAAGGGTCTGGAGGCATTTAAAACTGTCCTGAGAGGCTCTAGAGGGGTCTGGGTGCCTTTATAAGGGTCCTGAGGGGCATTAGAAGGGTCTTGTGGCCCTTATAAAAGCCCTGAGGGGAATTAGCAGGGTCTGGGGGACTTTAGAAGGGTCCTGAGGGGCTCTATAAGGGTCTGGGGGACCTTTAGAAAGGACCTGTGGGGCATTAGAAGGGTCTGGGTGCCTTTAGAATGCTCCTGAGGGGCAGTAGAAGGGTCTGGGGACATTTATAAAGGCCCTGACGGGCATTAGAATGGTCTGCGGGCCTTTAGAAGTGTCCTGAGGGGCTCTAGAATGGTCTGAGGGCCTTTATAAATGCCCTGAGGGGCATTAGAAGGGTCTGAGGGCCTTTAGAAAGGTCCTGAGGGGCATTAGAAGGGTCTTGTGGCCTTCATAAGGGTCCTGAAAGGCATTAGAAGGGTCTGGGGGCCTTTAGATGGGTCCTGAGGCAATCTAGAAGGGTCTAGGGGACTTTACATGGGTCTTGAGGGTCATTAGAAGCGTGTGGAGGCCTTTAGAAAGGCCCTGAAAGGCATTAGAAGGGTCTGGGGGCTTTTAGATGGGTCCTGAGGCATTCTAGAAGCGTCTGGGGGCCTTTACATGGGTCTTGAGGGTCATTGGAAGGGTGTGGAGGCCTTTAGAAAGGCCCTGAGGGGCTCTAGAATGGTCTGGGGGCTATTAGAAGCATCCTGAGTGGGTCCAGAAGGGTCTGGGGTCATTTTAAAGGCCCTCAGGGGGATTATAAGGGTCTCGCGGCCTTTAGAAAGGCCCTGAGTGGCATTAGAAGGGTCTGGGTGCCTTTAGAAATGACCTGAGGGGCATTAGAAGGGTATGGGGGCCTTTAGAAAGGCCCTGAGGGGCATTAGAAGGGTCTGGCTGCCTTTAGAATGGTCCTGAGGGGGTCTAGAAGGGTCTGGACGCATTTAAAACTGTCCTGAGAGGCTCTAGAAGGGTCTGGGTGGTTTTATAAGGGTCCTGAGGGGCATTAGAAGATTCTGGATGCCCTTATAAAAGCCCTGTGGGGAATTAGCAGGGTCTGGGGGACTTTAGAAGGGTCCTGAGGGGCTCTATAAGTGTCTGGGGGGCCTTTAGAATGGTCTTCAGGGGCTCTAGAAGGGTCTGGGGACCTTTAGAATGGCCCTGTGGGGCATTAGAAGGGTCTGGGGGCCTTTAGAATGCTCCTGAGGGGCAGTAGAAGGGTCTGGGGACCTTTATAAAGGCCCTGACAGGCATTAGAATGGTCTGCGGGATTTAGAAGTGTCCTGAGGGGCTCTAGAATTGTCTGGGGGCCTTTATAAGGGTCCTGTCGAGCTCTAGAAGTGTCTGGGAACCTTTATAAATGCACTGAGGGGCATTAGAAGGATCTGAGGGCCTTTAGAAAGGTCCTGAGGGGCATTAGAAGGGTCTTGTGGCCTTCATAAGGGTCCTGAAAGGCATTAGAAGGGTCTGAGGGCTTTTAGATGGGTCCTGAGGCAATCTAGAAGGGTCTAGGGGCCTTTACATGGGTCTTGAGAGTCATTAGAAGGGTGTGGAGGCCTTTAGAAAGGCCCTGAAAGGCATTAGAAGGGTCTGGGGGCTTTTGGATGGGTCCTGAGGCAATCTAGAAGGGTCTGGGGGCCTTTACATGGGTCTTGAGGGTCATTAGAAGGGTGTGGAGGCCATTAGAAAGGCCCTGAGGGGCTCTAGAAGGGCCTGGGGGCTATTAGAAGCGTCCTGAGGGGGTCCAGAAGGGTCTGGGGGCCTTTTTAAAGGCCTTCAGGGGGATTATAAGGGTCTCGCGGCCTTTAGAAAGGCCCTGAGTTGCATTAGAAGGGTCTGGGTGCCTTTAGAAATGACCTGAGGGGCATTAGAAGGGTATGGGGGCCTTTAGAAAGGCCCTGAGGGGCATTAGAAGGGTCTGGGGGCCTTTAGAATGGTCCTGAGCGGGTCTAGAAGGGTCTGGAGGCATTTAAAACTGTCCTGAGAGGCTCTAGAAGGGTCTGGGTGCCTTTATAAGGGTCTTGAGGGGCATTACAAGGGTCTTGTGGCCCTTATAAAAGCCCTGAGGGAAATTAGCAGGGTCTGGGGGACTTTAGAAGGGTCCTGAGGGGCTCTATAAGGGTCTGGGGGACCTTTAGAAAGGGCCTGTGGGGCATTAGAAGGGTCTGGGTGCCTTTAGAATGCTCCTGAGGGGCAGTAGAAGGGTCTGGGGACCTTTATACAGGCCCTGACGGGCATTAGAATGGTCTGCGGGATTTAGAAGTGTCCTGAGGGGCTCTAGAATGGTCTGGGGGCCTTTATAAGGGTCCTGACGGGCTCTAGAAGGGTCTGGGAACCTTTATAAATGCCCTGAGGGGCATTAGAAGGGTCTGAGGGCCTTTAGAAAGGTCCTGAGGGGCATTAGAAGGGTCTTGTGGCCTTCATAAGGGTCCTGAAAGGCATTAGAAGGGTCTGAGGGCTTTTAGATGGGTCCTGAGGCAATCTAGAAGGGTCTAGGGTCCTTTACATGGGTCTTGAGAGTCATTAGAAGGGTGTGGAGGCCTTTAGAAAGGCCCTGAAGGGCATTAGAAGGGTCTGGGGGCTTTTGGATGGGTCCTGAGGCAATCTAGAAGGGTCTGGGGGCCTTTACATGGGTCTTGAGGGTCATTAGAAGGGTGTGGAAGCCTTTAGAAAGGCCCTGAGGGGCTCTAGAAGGGTCTGGGGTCTATTAGAAGCGTCCTGAGGGGGTCCAGAAGGGTCTGGGGGCCTTTTTAAAGGCCCTCAGGGGGATTATAAGGGTCTCGCGGCCTTTAGAAAGGCCCTGAGTGGCATTAGAAGGTTCTGGGTGCCTTTAGAAATGACCTGAGGGGCATTAGAAGGGTATGGGGGCCTTTAGAAAGGCCCTGAGGGGCATTAGAAGGGTCTGGGGGCCTTTAGAATGGTCCTGAGCGGGTCTAGAAGGGTCTGGAGGCATTTAAAACTGTCCTGAGAGGCTCTAGAAGGGTCTGGGTGCCTTTAGAAGGGTCCTGAGGGGCATTAGAAGATTCTGGGTGCCCTTATAAAAGACCTGAGGGGAACTACCAGGGTCTGGGGGACTTTAGAAGGGTCCTGAGGGGCTCTATAAGGGTCTGGGGGCCTTTAGAAGGGTCTTCAGGGGCTCTAGAAGGGTCTGGGGACCTTTAGAAAGGCCCTGTGGGGCATTAGAAGGGTCTGGGGGCCTTTAGAATGCTCCTGAGGGGCAGGAGAAGGGTCTGGGGACCTTTATAAAGGCCCTGACGGGCATTAGAATGGTCTGCGGGCCTTTAGAAGTGTCCTGAGGGGCTCTAGAATGGTCTGGGGGCCTTTATAAGGGTCCTGACGAGCTCTAGAAGGGTCTGGGAACCTTTATAAATGCCCTGAGGGGCATTAGAAGGGTCTTGTGACCTTCATAAGGGTCCTGAAAGGCATTAGAAGGGTCTGGGGTCTTTTAGATGGGTCCTGAGGCAATCTAGAAGGGTCTGGGGGCCTTTACATGGGTCTTGAGAGTCATTAGAAGGGTGTGGAGGCCTTTAGAAAGGCCCTGAAAGGCATTAGAAGGGTCTGGGGGCTTTTGGATGGGTCCTGAGGCAATCTAGAAGGGTCTGGGGGCCTTTACATGGGTCTTGAGGGTCATTAGAAGGGTGTGGAGGCCTTTAGAAAGGCCCTGAGGGGCTCTAGAAGGGTCTGGGTGCCTTTAGAAGGGTCCTGAGGGGCATTAGAAGATTCTGGGTGCCCTTATAAAAGACCTGAGGGGAACTAGCAGGGTCTGGGGGACTTTAGAAGGGTCCTGAGGGGCTCTATAAGGGTCTGGGGGCCTTTAGAAGGGTCTTCAGGGGCTCTAGAAGGGTCTGGGGACCTTTAGAAAGGCCCTGTGGGGCATTAGAAGGGTCTGGGGGCCTTTAGAATGCTCCTGAGGGGCAGTAGAATGGTCTGGGGACCTTTATAAAGGCCCTGACGGGCATTAGAATGGTCAGCGGGATTTAGAAGTGTCCTGAGGGGCTCTAGAATGGTCTGGGGGCCTTTAGAAAGGCCCTGAGGGGCATTACAAGGGTCTGGGGTCATATAGAAAGGCCCTGAGAGGTTCTAGAAGTGTCTGGGGTACTTTAGAAAGGCCCTGAGGGGGATTAGAAGTGTCTGAGGGCTTTTAGATGGGTCCTGAGGCAATCTAGAAGGGTCTAGGGGCCTTTACATGGGTTTTGAGAGTCATTAGAAGGGTGTGGAGGCATTTAGAAAGGCCCTGAAAGGCATTAGAAGGGTCTGGGGGCTTTTGGATTGGTCCTGAGGCAATCTAGAAGGGTCTGGGGGCCTTTACATGGGTCTTGAGGGTCATTAGAAGGGTGTGGAGGCCTTTAGAAAGGCCCTGAGGGGCTCTAGAAGGGTCTGGGGTCTATTAGAAGCGTCCTGAGGGGGTCCAGAAGGGTCTGGGGTCATTTTAAAGGCTCTCAGGGGGATTATAAGGGTCTCGCGGCCTTTAGAAAGGCCCTGAGTGGCATTAGAAGGGTCTGGGTGCCTTTAGAAATGACCTGAGGGGCATTAGAAGGGTATGGGGGCCTTTAGAAAGGCCCTGAGGGGCATTAGAAGGGTCTGGGTGCCTTTAGAATGGTCCTGAGGGGGTCTAGAAGGGTCTGGACGCATTTAAAACTGTCCTGGGAGGCTGTAGAAGGGTCTGGGTGGTTTTATAAGGGTCCTGAGGGGCATTAGAAGATTCTGGGTGCCCTTATAAAAGCCCTGAGGGGAATTAGCAGGGTCTGGGGGACTTTAGAAGGGTCCTGAGGGGCTCTATAAGTGTCTGGGGGGCCTTTAGAATGGTCTTCAGGGGCTCTAGAAGGGTCTGGGGACCTTTAGAATGGCCCTGTGGGGCATTAGAAGGGTCTGGGGGCTTTTAGAATGCTCCTGAGGGGCAGTAGAAGGGTCTGGGGACCTTTATAAAGGCCCTGACAGGCATTAGAATGGTCTGCGGGCTTTCGAAGTGTCCTGAGGGGCTCTAGAATTGTCTGGGGGCCTTTATAAGGGTCCTGACGAGCTCTAGAAGGGTCTGGGAACCTTTATAAATGCACTGAGGGGCATTAGAAGGATCTGAGGGCCTTTAGAAAGGTCCTGAGGGGCATTAGAAGGGTCTTGTGGCCTTCATAAGGGTCCTGAAAGGCATTAGAAGGGTCTGAGGGCTTTTAGATGGGTCCTGAGGCAATCTAGAAGGGTCTAGGGGCCTTTACATGGGTCTTGAGAGTCATTAGAAGGGTGTGGAGGCCTTTAGAAAGGCCCTGAAAGGCATTAGAAGGGTCTGGGGGCTTTTGGATGGGTCCTGAGGCAATCTAGAAGGGTCTGGGGGCCTTTACATGGGTCTTGAGGGTCATTAGAAGGGTGTGGAGGCCTTTAGAAAGGCCCTGAGGGGCTCCAGAAGGGTCTGGGGGCTATTAGAAGCGTCCTGAGGGGGTCCAGAAGGGTCTGGGGGCCTTTTTAAAGGCCCTCAGGGGGATTATAAGGGTCTCGCGGCCTTTAGAAAGGCCCTGAGTGGCATTACAAGGGTCTGGGTGCCTTTAGAAATGACCTGAGGGGCATTAGAAGGGTATGGGGGCCTTTAGAAAGGCCCTGAGGGGCATTAGAAGGGTCTGGGGGCCTTTAGAATGGTCCTGAGCGGGTCTAGAAGGGTCTGGACGCATTTAAAACTGTCCTGGGAGGCTGTAGAAGGGTCTGGGTGGTTTTATAAGGGTCCTGAGGGGCATTAGAAGATTCTGGGTGCCCTTATAAAAGCCCTGAGGGGAATTAGCAGGGTCTGGGGGACTTTAGAAGGGTCCTGAGGGGCTCTATAAGTGTCTGGGGGGCCTTTAGAATGGTCTTCAGGGGCTCTAGAAGGGTCTGGGGACCTTTAGAATGGCCCTGTGGGGCATTAGAAGGGTCTGGGGGCCTTTAGAATGCTCCTGAGGGGCAGTAGAAGGGTCTGGGGACCTTTATAAAGGCCCTGACAGGCATTAGAATGGTCTGCGGGCTTTAGAAGTGTCCTGAGGGGCTCTAGAATGGTCTGGGGGCCTTTATAAGGGTCCTGACGAGCTCTAGAAGGGTCTGGGAACCTTTATAAATGCCCTGAGGGGCATTAGAAGGATCTGAGGGCCTTTAGAAAGGTCCTGAGGGGCATTAGAAGGGTCTTGTGGCCTTCATAAGGGTCCTGAAAGGCATTAGAAGGGTCTGAGGGCTTTTAGATGGGTCCTGAGGAAATCTAGAAGGGTCTAGGGGCCTTTACATGGGTCTTGAGAGTCATTAGAAGGGTGTGGAGGCCTTTAGAAAGGCCCTGAAGGGCATTAGAAGGGTCTGGGGGCTTTTGGATGGGTCCTGAGGCAATCTAGAAGGGTCTGGGGGCCTTTACATGGGTCTTGAGGGTCATTAGAAGGGTGTGGAAGCCTTTAGAAAGGCCCTGAGGGGCTCTAGAAGGGTCTGGGGTCTATTAGAAGTGTCCTGAGGGGGTCCAGAAGGGTCTGGGGGCCTTTTTAAAGGCCCTCAGGGGGATTATAAGGGTCTCGCGGCCTTTAGAAAGGCCCTGAGTTGCATTAGAAGGTTCTGGGTGCCTTTAGAAATGACCTGAGGGGCATTAGAAGGGTATGGGGGCCTTTAGAAAGGCCCTGAGGGGCATTAGAAGGGTCTGGGGGCCTTTAGAATGGTCCTGAGCGGGTCTAGAAGGGTCTGGAGGCATTTAAAACTGTCCTGAGAGGCTCTAGAAGGGTCTGGGTGCCTTTCTAAGGGTCCTGAGGGGCATTAGAAGATTCTGGGTGCCCTTATAAAAGACCTGAGGGGAACTAGCAGGGTCTGGGGGACTTTAGAAGGGTCCTGAGGGGCTCTATAAGGGTCTGGGGGCCTTTAGAAGGGTCTTCAGGGGCATTACAAGGGTCTGGGGTCATATAGAAAGGCCCTGAGAGGTTCTAGAAGTGTCTGGGGTACTTTAGAAAGGCCCTGAGGGGCATTAGAAGGGTCTGGGGACCTTTATAAAGGCCCTGACGGGCATTAGAATGGTCTGCGGGCCTTTAGAAGTGTCCTGAGGGGCTCTAGAATGGTCTGAGGGCCTTTATAAATGCCCTGAGGGGCATTAGAAGGGTCTGAGGGCCTTTAGAAAGGTCCTGAGGGGCATTAGAAGGGTCTTGTGGCCTTCATAAGGGTCCTGAAAGGCATTAGAAGGGTCTGGGGGCTTTTAGATGGGTCCTGAGGCAATCTAGAAGGGTCTAGGGGCCTTTACATGGGTCTTGAGGGTCATTAGAAGGGTGTGGAGGCCTTTAGAAAGGCCCTGAAAGGCATTAGAAGGGTCTGGGGGCTTTTAGATGGGTCCTGAGGCATTCTAGAATGGTCTGGGGGCCTTTACATGGGTCTTGAGGGTCATTAGAAGGGTGTGGAGGCCTTTAGAAAGGCCCTGAGGGGCTCTAGAATGGTCTGGGGGCTATTAGAAGCGTCCTGAGTGGGTCCAGAAGGGTCTGGGGTCATTTTAAAGGCCCTCAGGGGGATTATAAGGGTCTCGCGGCCTTTAGAAAGGCCCTGAGTGGCATTAGAAGGGTCTGGGTGCCTTTAGAAATGACCTGAGGGGCATTAGAAGGGTATGGGGGCCTTTAGAAAGGCCCTGAGGGGCATTAGAAGGGTCTGGGTGCCTTTAGAATGGTCCTGAGGGGGTCTAGAAGGGTCTGGACGCATTTAAAACTGTCCTGGGAGGCTGTAGAAGGGTCTGGGTGGTTTTATAAGGGTCCTGAGGGGCATTAGAAGATTCTGGGTGCCCTTATAAAACCCTGAGGGAAATTAGCAGGGTCTGGGGGACTTTAGAAGGGTCCTGCGGGGCTCTATAAGTGTCTGGGGGGCCATTAGAATGGTCTTCAGGGGCTCTAGAAGGGTCTGGGGACCTTTAGAATGGCCCTGTGGGGCATTAGAAGGGTCTGGGGGCCTTTAGAATGCTCCTGAGGGGCAGTAGAAGGGTCTGGGGACCTTTATAAAGGCCCTGACAGGCATTAGAATGGTCTGCGGGCTTTAGAAGTGTCCTGAGGGGCTCTAGAATGGTCTGGGGGCCTTTATAAGGGTCCTCACAGGCTCTAGAAGGGTCTGGGAACCTTTATAAATGCACTGAGGGGCATTAGATGGATCTGAGGGCCTTTAGAAAGGTCCTGAGGGGCATTAGAAGGGTCTTGTGGCCTTCATAAGGGTCCTGAAAGGCATTAGAAGGGTCTGAGGGCTTTTAGATGGGTCCTGAGGCAATCTAGAAGGGTCTAGGGGCCTTTACATGGGTCTTGAGAGTCATTAGAAGGGTGTGGAGGCCTTTAGAAAGGCCCTGAGGGGCATTAGAAGGGTCTGGGGGCCTTTAGAATGGTCCTGAGCGGGTCTAGAAGGGTCTGGAGGCATTTAAAACTGTCCTGAGAGGCTCTAGAAGGGTCTGGGTGCCTTTATAAGGGTCCTGAGGGGCATTAGAAGATTCTGGGTGCCTTTAGAAATGTCCTGAGGGGCTCTTGAAGGGTCTGGGGGCCTTTAGAAATGTCCTGAGGGGCATAAGAAGGGTATGGGGGCCTTTAGAAAGGCCCTGAGGGGCATTACAAGGGTCTGGGGTCATATAGAAAGGCCCTGAGAGGTTCTAGAAGTGTCTGGGGTACTTTAGAAAGGCCCTGAGGGGCATTTGAAGGGTCTGGGGGCCTTTAGAAGGGTCCTGAGCGGCATTAGAAGGGTCTGGGGGCTTTTAGAATGGTCCTGAGGGGGTCTAAAAGGGTCTGGAGGCATTTAAAACTGTCCTGAGAGGCTCTAGAGGGGTCTGGGTGCCTTTATAAGGGTCCTGAGGGGCATTACAAGGGTCTTGTGGCCCTTATAAAAGCCCTGAGGGGAATTAGCAGGGTCTGGGGGACTTTAGAAGGGTCCTGAGGGGCTCTATAAGGGTCTGGGGGACCTTTAGAAAGGCCCTGTGGGGCATTAGAAGGGTCTGGGTGCCTTTAGAAATGACCTGAGGGGCATTAGAAGGGTATGGGGGCCTTTAGAAAGGCCCTGAGGGGCATTAGAAGGGTCTGGGGGCTTTTGGATGGGTCCTGAGGCAATCTAGAAGGGTCTGGGGGCCTTTACATGGGTCTTGATGGTCATTAGAAGGGTGTGGAAACCTTTAGAAAGGCCCTGAGGGGCTCTAGAAGGGTCTGGGGTCTATTAGAAGCGTCCTGAGGGGGTCCAGAAGGGTCTGGGGGCCTTTTTAAAGGCCCTCAGGGGGATTATAAGGGTCTCGCGGCCTTTAGAAAGGCCCTGAGTGGCATTAGAAGGTTCTGGGTGCCTTTAGAAATGACCTGAGGGGCATTATAAGGGTCTCGCAGCCTTTAGAAAGGCCCTGAGGGGCATTAGAAGGGTCTGGGTGCCTTTAGAATGGTCCTGAGTGGGTCTAGAAGGGTCTGGACGCATTTAAAACTGTCCTGAGAGGCTCTAGAAGGGTCTGCGTGGCTTTATAAGGGTCCTGAGGGGCATTAGAAGATTCTGGGTGCCCTTATAAAAGCCCTGAGGGGAATTAGCAGGGTCTGGGGGACTTTAGAAGGGTCCTGAGGGGCTCTATAAGGGTCTGGGGGCCTTTAAAATGGTCTTCAGGGGCTCTAGAAGGGTCTGGGGACCTTTAGAATGGCCCTGTGGGGCATTAGAAGGGTCTGGGGGCCTTTAGAATGCTCCTGAGGGGCAGTAGAAGGGTCTGGGGACCTTTATAAAGGCCCTGACAGGCATTAGAATGGTCTGCGGGATTTAGAAGTGTCCTGAGGGGCTCTAGAATGGTCTGGGGGCCTTTATAAGGGTCCTGACGGGCTCAAGAAGGGTCTGGGAACCTTTATAAATGCCCTGAGGGGCATTAGAAGGGTCTGAGGGCCTTTAGAAAGGTCCTGAGGGGCATTAGAAGGGTCTTGTGGCCTTCATAAGGGTCCTGAAAGGCATTAGAAGGGTCTGGGGGCTTTTAGATGGGTCCTGAGGCAATCTAGAAGGGTCTCGGGGCCTTTACATGGGTCTTGAGGGTCATTAGAAGGGTGTGGAGGCCTTTAGAAAGGCCCTGAAATGCATTAGAAGGGTCTGGGGGCTTTTAGATGGGTCCTGAGGCAATCTAGAAGGGTCTGGGGGCCTTTACATGGGTCTTGAGGGTCATTAGAAGGGTGTGGAGGCCTTTAGAAAGGCCCTGAGGGGCTCTAGAATGGTCTGGGGGCTATTAGAAGCGTCCTGAGGGGGTCCAGAAGGGTCTGGGGTCATTTTAAAGGCCCTCAGGGGGATTATAAGGGTCTCGCGGCCTTTAGAAAGGCCCTGAGTGGCATTAGAAGGGTCTGGGTGCCTTTAGAAATGACCTGAGGGGCATTAGAACGGTATGGGGGCCTTTAGAAAGGCCCTGAGGGGCATTAGAAGGGTCTGGGTGCCTTTAGAATGGTCCAGAAAGGGGTCTAGAAGGGTCTGGACGCATTTTGAAACTGTCCTGGGAGGCTCTAGAAGGGTCTGGGTGGCTTTATAAGGGTCCTGAGGGGCATTAAAAGATTCTGGGTGCCCTTATAAAAGCCCTGATGGGAATTAGCAGGGTCTGGGGGACTTTAGAAGGGTCCTGAGGGGCTCTATAAGGGTCTGGGGGCCTTTAGAAGGGTCTTCAGGGGCTCTAGAAGGGTGTGGGGACCTTTAGAATGGCCCTGTGGGGCATTAGAAGGGTCTGGGGGCCTTTAGAATGCTCCTGAGGGGCATGAGAAGGGTCTGGGGACCTTTAGAAAGGCCCTGACGGGCATTAGAATGGTCTGCGGGATTTAGAAGTGTCCTGAGGGGCTCTAGAATGGTCTGGGGGCCTTTATAAGGGTCCTGACGGGCTCTAGAAGGGTCTGGGAACCTTTATAAATGCCCTGAGGGGCATTAGAAGGGTCTGAGGGCATTTAGAAAGGTCCTGAGGGGCATTAGAAGGGTCTGGTGGCCTTCATAAGGGTCCTGAAATGCATTAGAAGGGTCTGGGGGCTTTTAGATGGGTCCTGAGGCATTCTAGAAGGGTCTGGGGGCCTTTACATGGGTCTTGAGGGTCATTAGAAGGGTGTGGAGGCCTTTAGAAAGGCCCTGAGGGGCATTACAAGGGTCTGTGGGCTTTTAGATGGGTCCTCAGGCATTCTAGAAGGGTCTGGGGGCCTTTACATGGGTCTTGAGGGTCATTAGAAGGGTGTGGAGGCCTTTAGAAAGGCCCTGAGGGGCTCTAGAATGGTCTGGGGGCCTTTAGAAGGGTCCAGAGGGGCATTAGAAGGGTCGGGGGCTTTTAGAATGGTCCTGAGGGGGTCTAGAAGGGTCTGGAGGCATTTAAAACTGTCCTGAGAGGCTCTATAGGGGTCTGGGTGCCTTTATAAGGGTCCTGAGGGGCATTAGAAGGGTCTTGTGGCCCTTATAAAAGCCCTGAGGGGAATTAGCAGGGTCTGGGGGACATTAGATGGGTCCTGAGGGGCTCTATAAGGGTCTGGGGGACCTAAAAAAAGGCCCTGTGGGGCATTAGAAGGGTCTGGGTGCCTTTAGAATGCTCCTTAGGGGCAGTAGAAGGGTCTGGGGACCTTTATAAAGGCCCTGACCGGCATTAGAATGGTCTACGGGCCTTTAGAAGTGTCCTGAGGGGCTCTAGAATGGTCTGGGGGCCTTTATAAGGGTCCTGACGGGCTCTAGAAGGGTCTGGGAACCTTTATAAATGCCCTGAGGGGCATTAGAAGGGTCTGAGGGCCTTTAGAAAGGTCCTGAGGGGCATTAGAAGGGTCTTGTGGCCTTCATAAGGGTCCTGAAAGGCATTAGAAGGGTCTGGGGGCTTTTAGATGGGTCCTCAGGCAATCTAGAAGGGTCTGGGGGCCTTTACATGGGTCTTGAGCGTCATTAGAAGGGTGTGGAGGCCTTTAGAAAGGCCCTGAGGAGCTCTAGAAGGGTCTGGGGGCTATTAGAAGCGTCCTGAGGGGGTCCAGAAGGGTCTGAGGGCCTTTTTAAAGGCCCTCAGGTGGATAATAAGGGTCTCGCGGCCTTTAGAAAGGCCCTGAGTGGCATTAGAAGGGTCTGGGTGCCTTTAGAAATCACCTGAGGGGCATTAGAAGGGTATGGGAGCCTTTAGAAAGGCCCTGAGGGGCATTAGAAGGGTCTGGGGGCCTTTAGAATGGTCCTGAGGGGGTCTAGAAGGGTCTGGAGGCATTTAAAACTGTCCTGAGAGGCTCTACAAGGGTCTGGGGGCCTTTATAAGGGTCCTGAGGGGCATTAGAAGGGTCTGGGTGCCCTTATAAAAGCCCTGAGGGGAATTAGCAGGGTCTGGGGGACTTTAGAAGGGTCCTGAGGGGCTCTATAAGGGTCTTGGGGCCTTTAGAAGGGTCTTCAGGGGCTCTAGAAGGGTCTGGGGACCTTTAGAAAGGCCCTGTGGGGCATTAGAAGGGTCTGGAGGCCTTTAGAATGCTCCTGAGGGGCAGTAGAAGGGTCTGGGGACCTTTAGAAAGGCCCTGGACGGGCATTAGAATGGTCTGCGGGCCTTTAGAAATGTCCTGAGGGGCTCTAGAATGGTCTGGGGGCCTTTATAAGGGTCCTGACGGGCTCTAGAAGGGTCTGGGAACCTTTATAAATGCCCTGAGGGGCATTAGAAGGGTCTGAGAGCCTTTAGAAAGGTCCTGAGGGGCATTAGAAGGGTCTTGTGGCCTTCATAAGGGTCCTGAGGGGCATTAGAAGGGTCTGGGGGCTTTTAGATGGGTCCTGAGGCAATCTAGAAGGGTCTAGGGGCCTTTACATGGGTCTTGAGGGGCATTAGAAGGGTCTGAGGGCCTTTAGAAGGGTCCTGAGGGGCATTAGAAGGGTCTGGGGGCTTTTAGATGGGTCCTGAGGCAATCTAGAAGGGTCTGGGGGCCTTTACATGGGTCTTGAGGGTCATTAGAAGAGTGTGGATGCCTTTAGAAAGGCGCTGAGGGTCTCTAGAAGGGTCTGGGGGCTATTAGAAGCGTCCTGAGAGGGTCCAGAAGGGTCTGGGGGCCTTTTTAAAGGCCCTCAGGGGGATTATAAGGGTCTCGCGGCTTTTAGAAAGGCCCTGAGTGGCATTACAAGGGTCTGGGGTCATATAGAAAGGCCCTGAGAGGTTCTAGATGTGTCTGGGGTACTTTAGAAATGCCCTGAGGGGCATTAGAATGGTCTGGGGGCCTTTAGAATGGTCCTGAGGGGTTCTAGAAGGGTCTGGAGGCATTTAAAACTGTCCTGAGAGGCTCTAGAAGGGTCTGGGTGCCTTTATAAGGGTCCTGAGGGGCTTTAGAAGGGTCTGTGTGCCCTTATAAAAGACCTGAGGGGAATTAGCAGGGTCTGGGGGACTTTAGAAGGGTCCTGAGGGGCTCTATAAGGCTCTGGGGTCCTTTAGAAGGGTCTTCAGGGGCTCTAGAAGGGTCTGGGGACCTTTAGAAAGGCCCTGTGGGGCATTAGAAGGGTCTGGGGGCCTTTAGAAATGACGTGAGGGGCATTACAAAAGTATGGGGGCCTTTAGAAAGGCCCTGAGGGGCATTAGAAGCGTCTGGGGGCCTTTAGAATGGTCCTGAGGGGCTCTAGAAGGGTCTGGGTGCCTTTATAAGGGTCCTGACGGGCATTAGAAGGGTCTGGGAACCTTTATAAATGCCCTGAGGGGCATTAGAAGGGTCTGAGTGCCTTTAGAAAGGTCCTGAGGGGCATTAGAAGGGTCTTGTGGCCTTGATAAGGGTCCTGTAAGGCATTAGAAGGGTCTGGGGGCTTTTAGATGGGTCCTGAGGCAATCTAGAAGGGTCTGGGGGCCTTTACATGGGTCTTGAGGGTCATTAGAAGGGTGTGGAGGCCTTTAGAAAGGCCCTGAGGAGCTCTAGAAGGGTCTGGGGTCTATTAGAAGCGTCCTGAGGGGGTCCAGAAGGGTCTGGGGGCCTTTTTAAAGGCCCTCAGGGGGATTATAAGGGTCTCGCGGCCTTTGGAAAGGCCCTGAGTGGCATTAGAAGGGTCTGGGTGCCTTTAGAAATGACGTGAGGGGCATTACAAAAGTATGGGGGCCTTGAGAAAGGCCCTGAGGGGCATTAGAAGCGTCTGGGGGCCTTTAGAATGGTCCTGAGGGGAGTCTAGAAGGGTCTGGAGGCATTTAAAACTGTCCTGAGAGGCTCTAGAAGGGTCCTGGTGCCTTTATAAGGGTCCTGAGGGGCATTAGAAGATTCTGGGTGCCCTTATAAAAGCCCTGAGGGGAACTAGCAGGGTCTGGGGGACTTTAGAAGGGTCCTGAGGGGCTCTATAAGGCTCTGGGGCCCTTTAGAAGGGTCTTCAGGGGCTCTAGAAGGGTCTGGGGACCTTTAGAAAGGCCCTGTGGGGCATTAGAAGGGTCTGGGGGCCTTTAGAATGCTCCTGAGGGGCAGTAGAAGGGTCTGGGGACCTTTATAAAGGACCTGACGGGCATTAGAATGGTCTGCGGGCCTTTAGAAGTGTCCTGAGGGGCTCTAGAATGGTCTGGGGGCCTTTATAAGGGTCCTGACAGGCTCTAGAAGGGTCTGGGAACCTTTATAAATGCCCTGAGGGGCATTAGAAGGGTCTGAGGGCCTTTAGAAAGGTCCTGAGGGGCATTAGAAAGGTCTTGTGGCCTTCATAAGGGTCCTGAAAGGCATTAGAAGGCTCTGGGGGCTTTTAGATGGGTCCTGAGGCAATCTAGAAGGGTCTAGGGGCCTTTACATGGGTCTTGAGGGTCATTAGAAGGGTGTGGAAACCTTTAGAAAGGCCCTGAAAGGCATTAGAAGGGTCTGGGGGCTATTAGATGGGTCCTTAGGCAATCTAGAAGGGTCTGGGGGCCTTTACATGGGTCTTGAGTGTCCTTAGAAGGGTGTGGAGGCCTTTAGAAAGGCCCTGATGGGCTCTAGAAGGGTCTGGGGGCTATTAGAAGCGTCCTGAGGGGGTCCAGAAGGGTCTGGGGGCCTTTTTAAAGGCCCTCAAGGGGAATTATAAGGGTCTCGCGGCCTTTAGAAAGGCCCTGAGTGGCATTACAAGGGTCTGGTGTCATATATAAAGGCCCTGAGAGGTTCTAGAATTGTCTGGGGTACTTTAGAAAGGCCCTGAGGGGCATTAGAAGGGTCTGGGGGCCTTTAGAATGGTCCTGAGGGGGTCTAGAAGGGTCTGGAGGCATTTAAAACTGTCCTGAGAGGCTCTAGAAGGGTCTGGGTGCCTTTATAAGGGTCCTGAGGGGCATTAGAAGGGTCTGGGTGCCTTTATAAAAGCCCTGAGGGGAATTAGCAGGGTCTGGGGGACTTTAGAAAGGTCCTGAGGGGCTCTATAAGGGTCTGGGGGCCTTTAGAAGGGTCTTCAGGGGCTCTAGAGGGGTCTGGGGACCTTTAGAAAGGCCCTGTGGGGCATTAGAAGGGTCTGGGCGCCTTTAGAATGCTCCTGAGGGGCAGTAGAAGGGTCTGGGGACCTTTATAAGGGTCCTGACGGGCTCTAGAAGGGTCTGGGGACCTTTATAAGGGTTCTGACGGGCTCTAGAAGGGTCTGAGGGCCTTTAGAAAGGCCCTGAGGGGCATTAGAAGGGTCTGGGGGCATTCAGAATGCTCCTGAGGGGCAGTAGAAGGATCTGGGGACCTTTATAAATGCCCTGAGGGGCATTAGAAGGGTCTGAGGGCCTTTAGAAACGTCCTGAGGGGCACTAGAAGGGTCTTGTGGCCTTCATAAGGGTCCTTAAAGGCATTAGAAGGGTCTGGGGGCTTTTAGATGGGTCCTGAGGCAATCTAGAAGGGTCTGGGGGCCTTTACATGGGTCTTGAGGGTCATTAGAAGGGTGTGGATGCCTTTAGAAAGGCCCTGAGGGGCACTAGAAGGGTCTGGGGGCTATTAGAAGCGTCCTGAGGGGGTCTAGAAGGGTCTGGGGGCCTTTAGAAATGACCTGAGGGGCATTAGAATGGTATGGGGGCCTTTAGAAAGGCCCTGATGGGCATTAGAAGGGTCTGGGGGCCTTTAGAATGGTCCTAAGAGGGTCTAGAAGGGTCTGGAGGCATTTAAAACTGTCCTGAGAGGCTCTAGAAGAGTCTGAGTGCCTTTATAAGGGTCCTGAGGGGCATTAGAAGGGTCTGGGTGCCCTTATAAAAGCCCTGAAAGGAATTAACAGGGTCTGCGGGCCTTTAGAAGGGTCCTGAGGGGCTCTATAAGGGTCTGGTGGCATTTAGAAGGGTCTTCAGGGGCTCTAGAAGGGTCTGGGGACCTTTAGAAAGGCCCTGTGAGGCATTTGAAGGGTCTGGGGGCCTTTAGAATGCTCCTGAGGGGCAGTAGAAGGGTCTGGGGACCTTTAGAAAGGCCCTGACGGGCATTAGAATGGTCTGCGGGATTTAGAAGTGTCCTGAGGGGCTCTAGAATGGTCTCGGGGCCTTTATAAGTGTCCTGACGGTCTCTAGAAGGGTCTGGGAACCTTTATAAATGCCCTTAGGGGCATTAGAAGGGTCTGAGGGCCTTTAGAAAGGTCCTGAGGGGCATTAGAAGGGTCTTGTGGCCTTGATAAGGGTTCTGAAAGGCATTAGAAGGGTCTGGGGGCTTTTAGATGGGTCCTGAGGCAATCTAGAAGGGTCTGGGGGCCTTTACATGGGTCTTGAGGGTCATTAGAAGGGTGTGGATGCCTTTAGAAAGGTCCTGAGGGGCACTAGAAGGGTCTGGGGGCTATTAGAAACGTCCTGAGGGGGTCTAGAAGGGTCTGGGGGCCTTTAGGAGTGACCTGAGGGGAATTAGAAGGGTATGGTGGCCTTTAGAAAGGCCGTGAGGGGCATTAGAAGGGTCTGGGGGCCTTTAGAATGGTCCTGAGAGGGTCTAGAAGGGTCTGGAGGCATTTAAAACTGTCCTGAGAGGCTCTAGAAGAGTCTGGGTGCCTTTATAAGGGTCCTGAGGGGCATTAGAAGGGTCTGGGTGCCCTTATAAAAGCCCTGAAAGGAATTAACAGGGTCTGGGGGCCTTTAGAAGGGTCCTGAGGGGCTCTATAAGGGTCTGGGGGCCTTTAGAAGGGTCTTCAGGGGCTCTAGAAAGGTCTGGGGACCTTTAGAAAGGCCCTGTGGGGCATTAGAAGGGTCTGGGGGCCTTTAGAATGCTCCTGAGGGGCAGTAGAAGGGTCTGGGGACCTTTAGAAAGGCCCTGACGGGCATTACAATGGTCTGCGGAATTTAGAAGTGTCCTGAGGGGCTCTAGAATGGTCTGGGGGCCTTTATAAGTGTCCTGACGGGCTCTAGAAGGGTCTGGGAACCTTTATAAATGCCCTGAGGGGCATTAGAAGGGTCTGAGGGCCTTTAGAAAGGTCCTGAGGGGCATTAGAAGGGTCTTGTGGCCTTCATAAGGGTCCTGAAAGGCATTAGAAGGGTCTGGGGGCTTTTAGATGGGTCCTGAGGCAATCTAGAAGGGTCTGGGGGCCTTTACATGGGTCTTGAGGGTCATTAGAAGGGTGTGGAGGCCTTTAGAAAGGCCCTGAAGAGCTCTAGAAGGGTCTGGGGGCTATTAGAAGCATCCTGAGGGGGTCCAGAAGGGTCTGGGGGCCTTTTTAAAGGCCCTCAGGGGGATTATAAGGGTCTCGCGGCCTTTAGAAAGGCCCTGAGTGGCATTAGAAGGGTCTGGGTGCCTTTAGAAATTACCTGAGGGGCATTAGAAGGGTATGGGAGCCTTTAGAAAGGCCCTGAGGGGCATTAGAAGGGTCTGGGGGCCTTTAGAATGGTCCTGAGGGGGTCTAGAAGGGTCTGGAGGCATTTAAAACTGTCCTGAGAGGCTCTAGAAGGGTCTGGGTGCCTTTATAAGGGTCCTGAGGGGCATTAGAAGGGTCTGGGTGCCCTTAATAAAAGCCCTGAGGGGAATTAGCAGGGTCTGGGGGACTTTAGAAGGGTCCTGAGGGGCTCTATAAGGGTCTGGGGGCCTTTAGAAGGGTCTTCAGGGGCTCTAGAGGGGTCTGGGGACCTTTAGAAAGGCCCTGTGGGGCATTAGAAGGGTCTGGGGTCCTTTAGAATGCTCCTGAGGGGCAGTAGAAGGGTCTGGGGACCTTTATAAGGGTCCTGACTGGCTCTAGAAGGGTCTGGGGACCTTTATAAGGGTCCTGACTGGCTCTAGAAGGGTCTGAGGGACTTTAGAAAGGTCCTGAGGGGCATTAGAAGGGTCTGGGGGCTTTTAGATGGGTCCTGAGGCAATCTAGAATGGTCTGGGGGCCTTTACATGGGTCTTGAGGGTCATTAGAAGGGTGTGGAGGCCTTTAGAAAGGCGCTGAGGGGCTCTAGAAGGGTCTTGCGGCTATTAGAAGCGTCCTGAGGGGGACTATAAGGGTCTGGGGGCCTATTTAAAGGCCCTCAGGGGGATTATAAGGGTCTCGCGGCTTTTAGAAAGGCCCTGAGTGCCATTAGAAGGGTCTGGGTGCCTTTAGAAACGTCCTGAGGGGCATTAGAAGGGTCTTCTGGCCTTCATAAGGGTCCTGAAAGGCATTAGAAGGGTCTGGGGGCTTTTAGATGGGTCCTGAGGCAATCTAGAAGTGTCTAGGGGCCTTTACATGGGTCTTGAGGGTCATTAGAAGGGTGTGGAGGCCTTTAGAAAGGCCCTGAAAGGCATTAGAAGGGTCTGGGGGCTTTTAGATGGGTCCTGAGGCAATCTAGAAGGGTCTGGGGGCCTTTACATGGGTCCTGAGCATCATTAGAAGGGTGTGGAGGCCTTTAGAAAGGCCCTGAAGCGCTCTAGAAGGGTCTGGGGGCCTTTAGAAACGTCCTGAGGGGTATTAGAAGGGTCTTGTGGCCTTCATAAGGGTCCTGAAAGGCATTAGAAGGCTCTGGGGCTTTTAGATGGGTCCTGAGGCAATCTAGAAGGGTCTAGGGGCCTTTACATGGGTCTTGAGGGTCATTAGAAGGGTGTGGAGGCCTTTAGAAAGGCCCTGAAAGGCATTAGAAGGGTCTGGGGGCTTTTAGATGGGTCCTTAGGCAATCTAGAAGGGTCTGGGGGCCTTTACATGGGTCCTGAGCATCATTATAAGGGCGTGGAGGCCTTTAGAAAGGCCCTGAAATGCATTAGAAGGGTCTGGGGGCTTTTAGATGGGTCCTGAGGCAATCTAGAAGGGTCTGGGGGCCTTTACATGGGTCTTGAGGGTCATTAGAAGGGTGTGGAGGCCTTTAGAAAGGCCCTGAGGAACTCTAGAAGGGTCTGGGGGCTATTAGAAGCGTCCTGAGGGGGTCCAGAAGGGTCTGGGGGCCTTTTTAAAGGTCCTCAGGGGGATTATAAGGGTCTCGCGGCCTTTAGAAAGGCCCTGAGTGGCATTAGAAGGGTCTGGGTGCCTTTAGAAATGACGTGAGGGGCATTACAAAAGTATGGGGGCCTTTAGAAAGGCCCTGAGGGGCATTAGAAGGGTCTGGGGGCCTTTAGAATGGTCCTCAGGAGGGTCTAGAAGGGTCTGGACGCATTTAAAACTGTCCTGAGAGGCTCTAGAAGGGTCTGGCTGCCCTTATAAAAGCCCTGAGGGCAATTAGCAGGGTCTGGGGGACTTTAGAAGGGTCCTGAGCGGCTCTATAAGGGTCTGGGGGCCTTTAGAAGGGTGTTCAGGTGCTCTAGAAGGGTCTGGGGACCTTTAGAAAGGGCCTGTGAGGCATTAGAAGGGTCTGGGGGCCTTTAGAATGCTCCTGAGGGGCAGTAGAAGGGTCTGGGGACCTTTATAAAGGCCCTGACGGGCATTAGAATGGTCTGCGGGCCTTTAGAAGTGTCCTGAGGGGCTCTAGAATGGTCTGGGGGCCTTTATATGGGTCCTGACGGGCTCTAGAAGGGTCTGGGAACCTTTATAAATGCCCTGAGGGGCATTAGAAGGGTCTGAGGGCCTTTAGAAAGGTCCTGAGGGGCATTAGAAGGGTCTTGTGGCCTTCATAATGGTCCTGAAAGGCATTAGAAGGGTCTGGGGGCTTTTAGATGGGTCCTGAGGCAATCTAGAAGGGTCTGGGGGCCTTTACATGGGTCTTGAGGGTCATTAGAAGGGTGTGGAGGCCTTTAGAAAGGCCCTGAAATGCACTAGAAGGGTCTGGGGGCTATTAGAAGCATCCTGAGGGGGTCCCGGAGGGTCTGGGGGCCTTTTTAAAGGCCCTCAGGGGGATTATAAGGGTCTAGCGGCCTTTAGAAAGGCCCTGAGTGGCATTAGAAGGGTCTGGGTTCCTTTAGAAATGTCCTGAGCGGGTCTAGAAGGGTCTGGGGGCCTTTAGAAATGTCCTGAGGGGCATTAGAAGGGTCTGGGGGCCTTTAAAAAGGCCCTGAGGGGCATTACAAGGGTCTGGGGGCCTTTAGAAAGGCCCTGATGGGCATTAGAAGGGTCTGGGGGCCTTTAGAATGGTCCTGAGGGGGTCTAGAAGGGTCTGGAGGCATTTAAAACTGTCCTGAGAGGCTCTAGAAGGGTCTGGGTTCCTTTATAAGGGTCCTGAGGGGCATTAGAAGGGTCTGGGTGCCCTTATAAAAGCCCTGAGAGGAATTAGCAGGGTCTGGGGGACTTTAGAAGGGTCCTGAGTGGCTCTATAATGGTCTGGGGGCCTTTTGAAGGGTCTTCAGGGGCTTTAGAAGGGTCTGGGGAACTTTAGAAAGGACCTGTGGGGCATTAGAAGGGTCTGTGGGCCTTTAGAAAGGTCCTGAGGGGCATTAGAAGGGTCTTGTGGCCTTCATAAGGGTCCTGAAAGGCATTAGAAGGGTCTGGGGGCTTTTAGATGGGTCCTGAGGCAATCTAGAAGGGTCTGGGGGCCTTTACATGGGTCTTGAGGGTCATTAGAAGGTTGTGGAGGCCTTTAGAAAGGCCCTGAGGGGCTCTAAAAGGGTCTGGGGGCTATTAGAAGCGTCCTGAGGGGGTCCAGAAGGGTCTGGGTGCCTTTTTCAAGGACCTCAGGGGGATTATAAGGGTCTCGCGGCCTTTAGAAAGGCCCTGACAGGCATTAGGAATGGTCTCGGGTCATATAGAAAGGTCCTGATAGTTTCTAGAAGTGTCTCGCGTACTTTAGAAAGGCCTTGAGGGGCATTACAAGGGTCTGGGGGCCTTTAGAAGGGTCTTCAGGTGCTCTAGAAGGGTCTGGGGACCTTTAGAAAGGCCCTGTGGGGCATTAGAAGGGTCTGGGGGCCTTTAGAATGCTCCTGAGAGGCATTAGAAGGGTCTGGGGACCTTTATAAGTGTCCTGACGGGCTCTAGAAGGGTCTGGGAACCTTTATAAATGCCCTGAGGGGCATTAGAAGGGTCTGAGGGCCTTTAGAAAGGTCCTGAGGGGCTCTAGAAGGGTCTTGTTGCCTTCATAAGGGTCCTGAAAGGCATTAGAAGGGTCTGGGGGCTTTTAGATGGGTCCTGAGGCAATCAAGTAGGGTCTAGGGGCCTTTACATGGGTCTTGAGGGTCATTAGAAGGGTGTGGAGGCCTTTAGAAAGGCCCTGAGGGGCTCTAGAAGGGTCTGGGGGCTATTAGAAGAGTCCTGAGGGGGTCCAGAAGGGTCTGGGGGCCTTTTTAAAGGCCCTCAGGGGGATTATACGGGTCTCGCAGCCATTAGAAAGGCCCTGAGTTGCATTAGAAGGTTCTGGGTGCCTTTAGAAATGTCCTGAGGGGCTCTTGAAGGGTCTGGGGGCCTTTAGAAATGTCCTGAGGGTCATTAGAAGGGTGTGGGGGCCTTTAGAAAGGCCCTGAGGGGCATTACAAGGGTCTGGTGTCATATAGAAAGGCCCTGAGAGGTTCTAGAAGTGTCTGGGGTACTTTAGAAAGGCCCTGAGGTGCATTAGAAGGGTCTGGGGGCCTTTAGAAGGGTCCTGAGGGGCATTAGAAGGGTCTGGGGACCTTTAGAATGGTCCTGAGGGGGTCTAGAAGGGTCTGGAGGCATTTAAAACTTTCCTGAGAGGCTCTAGAAGGGTCTGGGTGCCTTTATAAGGGTCCTGAGGGGCATTTGAAGGGTCTTATGGCCCTTATAATAGCCCTGAGTGGAATTAGCAGGGTCTGGGGGACTTTAGAAGGGTCCTGAGGGGCATTAGAATGGTCTGGGCGCCTTTAGAAGGGTCCTGAGGGGCATTAGAAGGGTCTGGGGGCTTTTAGATGGGTCCTGCGGCAATCTAGAAGGGTCTTGGGGCCTTTACATGGGTCTTGAGGGTCATTAGAAGGGTGTGGAGGCCTTTAGAAAGGCCCTGAGAGGCTCTAGAAGGGTCTGGGGGCTATTAGAAGCGTCCTGAGGGGGTCCAGAAGGGTCTGGGGGCCTTTTTAAAGGCCCTCAGGGGGATTATAAGGGTCTCGCAGCCTTTAGAAAGGCCCTGAGTGGCATTAGAAGGCTCTGGGTGCCTTTAGAAATGTCCTGAGGGGCTCTAGAAGGGTCTGGGGGCCTTTAGATATGTCCTGAGGGGCTCTAGAAGGGTCTGGGGGCCTTTAGAAATGTCCAGAGGAGCATTAGAAGGGTATGGGGGTCTTTAGAAAGGCCCTGAGGGGCATTACAAGGGTCTCAGATCATATAGAAAGGGCCTGAGAGGTTCTAGAAGTGTCTGGGGTACTTTAGAAAGGCCCTGATGGGCATTAGAAGGGTCTGGGGGCCTTTAGAAATGTCCTGAGGGGCATTAGAAGGGTCTGTGGGCCTTTAGAATTGTCCTGAGGGTGTCTAGAAGGGTCTAGAGGCATTTAAAACTGTCCTGAGAGGCTCTAGAAGGGTCTGGGTGCCTTTATAAGGGTCCTGAGGGGCCTTAGAAGGGTCTGGGTGCCCTTATAAAAGCCCTGAAAGGAATTAGCAGGGTCTGGGGGACTTTAGAAGGGTCCTGAGGGGCTCTATAAGGGTCTGGGGGCCTTTAGAAGGGTCTTCAGGGGCTCTAGAAGGGTCTGGGGACCTTTAGAAAGGCCCTGTGGGGCATTAGAAGGGTCTGGGGGCCTGTAGAATGCTCCTGAGGGGCAGTAGAAGGTTCTGAGGACCTTTATAAAGGTCCTGACGGGCATTAGAATGGTCTGTGGGCCTTTAGAAGTGTCCTGAGGGGCTCTAGAATGGTCTGGGGGCCTTTATAAGGGTCCTGACGGGCTCTAGAAGGGTCTGGGAACCTTTATAAATGCCCTGAGGGGCATTAGAAGGGTCTGAGGGCCTTTAGAAAGGTCCTGAGGGGCATTAGAAGGGTCTTGTGGCCTTCATAATGGTCCTTAAAGGCATTAGAAGGGTCTGGGGGCTTTTAGATGGGTCCTGAGGCAATCTAGAAGGGTCTGGGGGCCTTTACATGGGTCTTGAGGGTCATTAGAAGGGTGTGGAGGCCTTTAGAAAGGCCCTGAAATGCATTAGAAGGGTCTGGGGGCTATTAGAAGCATCCTGAGGGGGTCCCGGAGGGTCTGGGGGCCATTTTAAAAACCCTCAGGCGGATTATAAGGGTCTCGCGGCCTTTAGAAAGGCCCTGAGTGGCATTAGAAGGGTCTGGGTGCCTTTAGAAATGTCCTGAGCGGGTCTAGAAGGGTCTGGGGGCCTTTAGAAATGTCCTGAGGGGCATTAGAAGGGTCTGGGGGCCATTAAAAAGGCCCTGAGGGGCATTACAAGGGTCTGGGGGCCTTTAGAAAGGCCCTGAGGGGCATTAGAAGGGTCTGGGGGCCTTTAGAATGGTCCTGAGGTGGTCTAGAAGGGTCTGGAGGCATTTAAAACTGTCCTGAGAGGCTCTAGAAGGGTCTGGGTGCCTTTATAAGGGTCCTGAGGGGCATTAGAAGGGTCTGGGTGCCCTTATAAAAGCCCTGAGAGGAATTAGCAGGGTCTGGGGGACTTTAGAAGGGTCCTGAGTGGCTCTATAATGGTCTGGGGGCCTTTTGAAGGGTCTTCAGGGGCTCTAGAAGGGTCTGGGGACCTTTATACATGCCCTGAGGGGCTCTAGAACGGTCTGGGGGCCTTTATAAGGGTATTGACAGGCTCTCGAAGGGTCTGGGAACCTTTATACATGCCCTGAGGGGCACTAGAAGGGTCTGTGGGCCTTTAGAAAGGTCCTGAGGGGAATTAGAAGGGTCTTGTGGCCTTCATAATGGTCATGAAAGGCATTAGAAGGGTCTGGGGGCTTTTAGATGGGTCCTCAGGCAATCTAGAAGGGTCTGGGGGCCTTTACATGGGTCTTGAGGGTCATTAGAAGGTTGTGGAGGCCTTTAGAAAGGCCCTGAGGGGCTCTAAAAGGGTCTGGGGGCTATTAGAAGCGTCCTGAGGGGGTCCAGAAGGGTCTGGGTGCCTTTTTCAAGGACCTCAGGGGGATTATAAGGGTCTCGCGGCCTTTAGAACGGCCCTGACAGGCATTAGAATGGTCTCGGGTCATATAGAAAGGTCCTGATAGTTTCTAGAAGTGTCTGGCGTACTTTAGAAAGGCCTTGAGGGGCATTACAAGGGTCTGGGGGCCTTTAGAAGGGTCTTCAGGTGCTCTAGAAGGGTCTGGGGACCTTTAGAAAGGCCCTGTGGGGCATTAGAAGGGTCTGGGGGCCTTTAGAATGCTCCTGAGGGGCAGTAGAAGGGTCTGGGGACCTTTAGAAAGGCCCTGACGGGCATTAGAATGGTCTGCGGGCCTGTAGAAGTGTCCTGAGGGGCTCTAGAAGGGTCTGGGAACCTTTATAAATGCCCTGAGGGGCATTAGAAGGGTCTGAGGGCCTTTAGAAAGGTCCTGAGGGGGATTAGAAGGGTCTTGTGGCCTTCATAAGGGTCCTGAAAAGCATTAGAAGGGTCTGGGGTCTTTTAGGTGGGTCTTGAGCAAATCTAGAAGGGTCTAGAGGCCTTTACATGGGTCTTGAGGGTCATTAGAAGGGTGTGGAGGCCTTTAGAAAGGCCCTGAGGGGCTCTAGAATGGTCTGGGGGCTATTAGAAGCGTCCTGAGGGGGTCCAGAAGGGTCTGTGGGCCTTTTTAAAGGCCCTCAGGGGGATTATAAGGGTCTCGCGGCCTTTAGAAAGGCCCTGAGTGGCATTAGAAGAGTCCTGGTGCCTTTAGAAATGTCCTGAGGGGTCTAGAAGGGTCTGGGGGCCTTTAGAAATGTCCTGAGGGGCATTAGAAGGGTATGGGGGCCTTTAGAAAAGCCCTGAGGGGCATTACAAGGGTCTGGGGTCATATAGAAAGGCCCTGAGAGGTTCTAGAAGTGTCTGGGGTACTTTAGAAAGGCCTTGAGGGGCATTAGAAGGGTCTGGGGTCCTTTAGAAGGGCCCTGAGGGGCATTAGAAGGGTCTGAGGGCTTTTAGAAAGGTCCTGAGGGGCATTAGAAGGGTCTTGTGGCCTTCATAAGGGTCCTGAAAAGCATTAGAAGGGTCTGGGGACTTTTAGATGGGTCCCGAGGCAATCTAGAAGGGTCTAGAGGCCTTTACATGGGTCTTGAGGGTCATTAGAATGGTGTGGAGGCCTTTAGAAAGGCCCTGAAATGCATTAGAAGGGTCTGGGGGCTTTTAGATGGGTCCTGCGGCAATCTAGAAGGGTCTGGAGGCCTTTACATGGGTCTTGAGGGTCATTAGAAGGGTGTGGAGGCCTTTAGAAAGGCCCTGAGGGGCTCTAGAAGGGTCTGGGGTCTATTAGAAGCGTCCTGAAAGGGTCCAGAAGGGTCTGGGGGCCTCTTCAAAGGCCCTAAGGGGGATTATAAGGGTCTCGCGGCCTTTAGAAAGGCCCTGAGTGGCATTAGAAGGGTCTGGGTGCCTTTAGAAATGTCCTGAGGGGCTCTAGAATGGTCTGGGGGCCTTTAGAAATGTCCTGAGGGGCATTAGATGGGTCTGGGTGCCCTTATAAAAACCCTGAGGGGAATTAGCAGGGTCTGGGGGACTTTAGAAGGGTCCTGAGGGGCTCTATAAGGGTCTGGGGGCCTTTAGAAGGGTCTTCAGGGGCTCTAGAATGGTCTGGGGGCCTTTATAAATGCCCTGAGGGGCACTAGAAAGGTCTGAGGGCCTTTAGAAAGGTCCTGAGGGGCATTAGAAGGGTCTTGTGGCCTTCATAAGGGTCCTGAAAGGCATTAGAAGGGTCTGGGGGCTTTTAGATGGGTCCTGAGGCAATCTAGAAGGGTCTGGGGGCCTTTACATGGGTCTTGAGGGTCATTAGAAGGGTGTGGAGGCCTTTAGAAAGGCCCTGAAAGGCATTAGAAGGGTCTGGGGGCTTTTAGATGGGTCCTGAGGCAATCTAGAAGGGTCTGGGGGCCTTTACATGGGTCTTGAGGGTCATTAGAAGGGTGTGGAGGCCTTTAGAAAGGCCCTGAAAGGCATTAGAAGGGTCTGGGGGCTTTTAGATGGGTCCTGATGCAATCTAGAAGTGTCTGGGGGACTTTACATGGGTCTTGAGGGTCATTAGAAGGGTGTGGAGGCCTTTAGAAAGGCCCTGAGGGGCAATAGAAGGGTCTGGGGGCTATTAGAAGCGTCCTGAGGGGGTCCAGAAGGGTCTGGGGGCCTTTTTAAAGGTCCTCAGGGGGATTATAAGGGTCTCGCAGCCTTTAGAAAGGCCCTAAGTGGCATTAGAAGGGTCTGGGTGCCTTTAGAAATGTCCTGAGGGGCTCTTGAATGGTCTGGGGGCCTTTAGAAATGTCCTGAGGGTCATTAGAAGGGTGTGGGGGCCTTTAGAAAGGCCCTGAGGGGCAGTACAAGGGTCTGGGGTCATATAGAAAGGCCCTGAGAGGTTCTAGAAGTGTCTGGGGTAATTTAGAAAGGCCCTGCAAGGCATTAGAAGGGTCTGGGGGACTTTAGAAGGGTCCTGAGGGGCATTAGAAGGGTCTGGGGGCCTTTAGAATGGTCCTGAGGGGGTCTAGAAGGGTCTGGAGGCTTTTAAAACTGTCCTGAGAGGCTCTAGAAGGGTCTGGGTGCCTTTATAAGGGTCCTGAGGGGCATTAGAACGGTCTTGTGGCCCTTATAAAAGCCCTGAGGGGAATTAGCAGGGTCTGGGTGACTTTAGAAGGGTCCTGAGGGGCTCTATAAGGGTCTGGGGGCCTTTAGAAGGGTCTTGAGGGGCTCTAGAAGGGTCTGGGGACCTTTAGAAAGGCCCTGTGGAGCATTAGAATGGTCTGGGGGCCTTTAGAATGCTCCTGAGGGGCAGTAGAAGGGTCTGGGGACCTTTATAAAGGCCCTGACGTTCATTAGAATGGTCTGCGGGATTTAGAAGTGTCCTGATGGGCTCTAGAATGGTCTGGGGGCCTTTATAAGGGTCCTGACGGGCTCTAGAAGGGTCTGGGAACCTTTATAAATGCCCTGAGGGGCATTAGAAGGGTCTGAGGGCCTTTAGAAAGGTCCTGAGGGGCATTAGAAGGGTCTTGTGGCCTTCATAAGGGTCCTGAAAGGCATTAGAAGGGTCTGGGGTCTTTTAGGTGGGTCTTGAGCAAATCTAGAAGGGTCTAGAGGCCTTTACATGGGTCTTGAGGGTCATTAGAAGGGTGTGGAGGCCTTTAGAAAGGCCCTGAGGGGCTCTAGAAGGGTCTGGGGGCTATTAGAAGCGTCCTGAAAGGGTCCAGAAGGGTCTGGGGGCCTCTTCAAAGGCCCTAAGGGGGATTATAAGGGTCTCGCGGCCTTTAGAAAGGCCCTGAGTGGCATTAGAAGGGTCTGGGTGCCTTTAGAAGTGTCCTGAGGGGCTCTAGAATGGTCTGGGGGCCTTTATAAGGGTCCTGACGGGCTCTAGAACGGTCTGGGAACCTTTATAAATGCCCTGAGGGGCATTAGAAGGGTCTTGTGGCCTTCATAAGGGTCCTGAAAGGCATTAGAAGGGTCTGAGGGCTTTTAGATGGGTCCTGATGCAATCTAGAAGGGTCTGGGGGCCTTTACATGGGTCTTGAGGGTCATTAGAAGGGTGTGGAGGCCTTTAGAAAGGCCCTGAGGGGCTCTAGAAGGGTCTGGGGGCTATTAGAAGCGTCCTGAGGGGGTCCAGAAGGGTCTGGGGGCCTTTTTAAAGGTCCTCAGGGGGATTATAAGGGTCTCGCAGCCTTTAGAAAGGCCCTGAGTGGCATTAGAAGGGTCTGGGTGCCTTTAGAAATGTCCTGAGCGGCTCTTGAATGGTCTGGGGGCATTTAGAAATGTCCTGAGGGTCATTAGAAGGGTGTGGGGGCCTTTAGAAAGGCCCTGAGGGGCATTACAAGGGTCTGGGGTCATATAGAAAGGCCCTGAGAGGTTCTAGAAGTGTCTGGGGTAATTTAGAAAGGCCCTGCGGGGCATTAGAAGGGTCTGGGGGCCTTTATAAGGGTCCTGAGGGGCATTAGAAGGGTCTGGTGGCCTTTAGAAGGGTCCTGAGGGGCATTAGAAGGGTCTTGTGGCCCTTATAAAAGCCCTGAGGGGAATTAGCAGGGTCTGGGGGACATTAGAAGGGTCCTGAGGGGCTCTATAAGGGTCTGGGGGACCTTTAGAAAGGCCCTGTGGGGCATTAGAAGGGTCTGGGTGCCTTTAGAATGCTCCTGAGGGGCAGTAGAAGGGTCTGGGTACCTTTATAAAGGCCCTGACGTTCATTAGAATGGTCTGCGGGATTTAGAAGTGTCCTGATGGGCTCTAGAATGGTCTGGGGGCCTTTATAAGGGTCCTGACGGGCTCTAGAAGGGTCTGGGAACCTTTATAAATGCCCTGAGGGGCATTAGAAGGGTCTGAGGGCCTTTAGAAAGGTCCTGAGGGGCATTAGAAGGGTCTTGTGGCCTTCATAATGGTCCTGAAAGGCATTAGAAGGGTCTGGGGGCTTTTAGATGGGTCCTGAGGCAATCTAGAAGGGTCTGGGGGCCTTTACACGGGTCTTGAGGGTCATTAGAAGGGTGTGGAGGCCTTTAGAAAGGCCCTGAAATGCATTAGAAGGGTCTGGGGGCTATTAGAAGCATCCTGAGGGGGTCCCGGAGGGTCTGGGGGCCTTTTTAAAGGCCCTCAGGGGGATTATAAGGGTCTCGCGGCCTTTAGAAAGGCCCTGAGTGGCATTAGAAGGGTCTGGGTGCCTTTAGAAATGTCCTGAGCGGGTCTAGAAGGGTATGGGGGCCTTTAGAAATGTCCTGAGGGGCATTAGAAGGGTCTGGGGGCCTTTAAAAAGGCCCTGAGGGGCATTACAAGGGTCTGGAGGCCTTTAGAAAGGCCCTGAGGGGCATTAGAAGGGTCTGGGGGCCTTTAGAATGGTCCTGAGGTGGTCTAGAAGGGTCTGGAGGCATTTAAAACTGTCCTGAGAGGCTCTAGAAGGGTCTGGGTGCCTTTATAAGGGTCCTGAGGGGCATTAGAAGGGTCTGGGTGCCCTTATAAAAGCCCTGAGAGGAATTAGCAGGGTCTGGGGGACTTTAGAAGGGTCCTGAGTGGCTCTATAATGGTCTGGGGGCCTTTTGAAGGGTCTTCAGGGGCTCTAGAAGGGTCTGGGGACCTTTAGAAAGGCCCTGTGGGGCATTAGAAGGGTCTGGGGGCCTTTAGAATGCTCCTGAGGGGCAGTAGAAGGGTCGGGGGCCTTTAGAAAGGCCCTGACGGGCATTAGAATGGTCTGCTGGCCTTTAGAAGTGTCCTGAGGTGCTCTAGAACGGTCTGGGGGCCTTTATAAGGGTATTGACAGGCTCTCGAAGGGTCTGGGAACCTTTATAAATGCCCTGAGGGGCACTAGAAGGGTCTGTGGGCCTTTAGAAAGGTCCTGAGGGGAATTAGAAGGGTCTTCTGGCCTTCATAATGGTCATGAAAGGCATTAGAAGGGTCTGGGGGCTTTTAGATGGGTCCTCAGGCAATCTAGAAGGGTCTGGGGGCCTTTACATGGGTCTTGAGGGTCATTAGAAGGTTGTGGAGGCCTTTAGAAAGGCCCTGAGGGGCTCTAAAAGGGTCTGGGGGCTATTAGAAGCGTCCTGAGGGGGTCCAGAAGGGTCTGGGTGCCTTTTTCAAGGACCTCAGGGGGATTATAAGGGTCTCGCGGCCTTTAGAACGGCCCTGACAGGCATTAGAATGGTCTCGGGTCATATAGAAAGGTCCTGATAGTTTCTAGAAGTGTCTGGCGTACTTTAGAAAGGCCTTGAGGGGCATTACAAGGGTCTGGGGGCCTTTAGAAGGGTCTTCAGGTGCTCTAGAAGGGTCTGGGGACCTTTAGAAAGGCCCTGTGGGGCATTAGAAGGGTCTGGGGGCCTTTAGAATGCTCCTGAGGGGCAGTAGAAGGGTCTGGGGACCTTTAGAAAGGCCCTGACGGGCATTAGAATGGTCTGCGGGCCTGTAGAAGTGTCCTGAGGGGCTCTAGAAGGGTCTGGGAACCTTTATAAATGCCCTGAGGGGCATTAGAAGGGTCTGAGGGCCTTTAGAAAGGTCCTGAGGGGGATTAGAAGGGTCTTGTGGCCTTCATAAGGGTCCTGAAAGGCATTAGAAGGGTCTGGGGTCTTTTAGGTGGGTCTTGAGCAAATCTAGAAGGGTCTAGAGGCCTTTACATGGGTCTTGAGGGTCATTAGAAGGGTGTGGAGGCCTTTAGAAAGGCCCTGAGGGCATCTAGAAGGGTCTGGGGGCTATTAGAAGCGTCCTGAGCGGGTCCAGAAGGGTCTGGGGGCCTTTTTAAAGGCCCTCAGGGGGATTATAAGGGTCTCGTGGCCTTTAGAAAGACCCTGAGTGGCATTAGAAGGGTCTGGGTGCCTTTAGAAATGTCCTGAGGGGCTCTAGAAGGGTCTGGGGGCCTTTAGAAATGTCCTGAGGGTCATTAGAAGGCTGTGGGGGCCTTTAGAAAGGCCCTGAGGGGCATTACAAGGGTCTGGGGTCATATAGAAAGGCCCTGAGAGGTTCTAGACGTGTCTGGGGTACTTTAGAAAGGCCCTGAGGGGCATTAGAAGGGTCTAGGGGCCTTTAGAAGGGCCCTGAGGGGCATTAGAATGGTCTTGTGGCCTTCATAAGGGTCCTGAAAAGCATTAGAAGGGTCTGGGGACTTTTAGATTGGTCCTGAGGCAATCTAGAAGGGTCTAGAGGCATTTACATGGGTCTTGAGGGTCATTAGAATGGTGTGGAGGCCTTTAGAAAGGCCCTGAAAGGCATTAGAAGGGTCTGGGGGCTTTTAGATGGGTCCTGAGGCAATCTAGAAGGGTCTGGGGGCCTTTACATGGGTCTTGAGGGTCATTAGAAGGGTGTGGAGGCCTTTAGAAAGGCGCTGAGGGGCTCTAGAAGGGTCTGGGGGCTATTAGAAGCGTCCTGAAAGGGTCCAGAAGGGTCTGGGGGCCTCTTCAAAGGCGCTAAGGGGGATAAGGGTCTCGCGGCCTTTAGAAAGGCCCTGAGTGGCATTAGAAGGGTCTGGGTGCCTTTAGAAATGTCCTGAGGGGCTCTAGAAGGGTCTGGGGGCCTTTAGAAATGTCCTGAGGGGCATTAGATGGGTCTGGGTGCCCGTATAAAAGCCCTGATGGGAATTAGCAGGGTCTGGGGGACTTTAGAAGGGTCCTGAGGGGCTCTATAAGATTCTGGGGGCCTTTAGAAGGGTCTTCAGGGGCTCTAGAATGGTCTGGGGGCCTTTATAAGGGTCCTCACAGGCTCTAGAAGGGTCTGGGAACCTTTATAAATGCCCTGAGGGGCACTAGAAAGGTCTGCGGGCCTTTAGAAAGGTCCTGAGGGGCATTAGAAGGGTCTTGTGGCCTTCATAAGGGTCCTGAAAGGCATTAGAAGGGTCTGGGGGCTTTTGGATGGGTCCTCAGGCAATCTAGAAGGGTCTGGGGGCCTTTACATGGGTCTTGAGGGTCATTAGAAGGGTGTGGAGGCCTTTAGAAAGGCCCTGAAAGGCATTAGAAGGGTCTGGGGGCTTTTAGATGGGTCCTGATGCAATCTAGAAGGGTCTGGGGGCCTTTACATGGGTCTTGAGGGTCATTAGAAGGGTGTGGAGGCCTTTAGAAAGGCCCTGAGGGGCTCTAGAAGGGTCTGGGGGCTATTAGAAGCGTCCTGAGGGGGTCCAGAAGGGTCTGGGTGCCTTTTTAAAGGTCCTCAGGGGGATTATAAGGGTCTCGCAGCCTTTAGAAAGGCCCTGAGTGGCATTAGAAGGTTCTGGGTGCCTTTAGAAATGTCCTGAGGGGCTCTTGAATGGTCTGGGGACCCTTAGAAATGTCCTGAGGGTCATTAGAAGGGTGTGGGGGCCTTTAGAAAGGCCCTGATGGGCATTACAAGGGTCTGGGGTCATATAGAAAGGCCCTGAGAGATTCTAGAAGTGTCTGGGGTAATTTAGAAAGGCCCTGCGGGGCATTAGAAAGGTCTGGGGGACTTTATAAGGGTCCTGAGGGGCATTAGAAGGGTCTGGGGGCCTTTAGAAGGGTCCTGAGGGGCATTAGAAGGGTCTGGGGGACTTTATAAGGGTCCTGAGGGGCATTAGAAGGTTCTGGGTGCCTTTAGAAATGTCCTGAGGGGCTCTTGAATGGTCTGGGGACCTTTAGAAATGTCCTGAGGGTCATTAGAAGGGTGTGGGGGCCTTTAGAAAGGCCCTGAGGGGCATTACAAGGGTCTGGGGTCATATAGAAAGGCCCTGAGAGATTCTAGAAGTGTCTGGGGTAATTTAGAAAGGCCCTGCGGGGCATTAGAAGGGTCTGGGGGACTTTATAAGGGTCCTGAGGGGCATTAGAAGGGTCTGGGGGCCTTTAGAAGGGTCCTGAGGGGGTCTAGAAGGGTCTGGAGGCTTTTAAAACTGTCCTGAGAGGCTCTAGAAGGGTCTGGGTGCCTTTATAAGGGTCCTGAGGGGCATTAGAAGGGTCTTGTGGCCCTTATAAAAGCCCTGAGGGGAATTAGCAGGGTCTGGGGGACTTTAGAAGGGTCCTGAGGGGCTCTATAAGGGTCTGGGGGCCTTTAGAAGGGTCTTCAGGGGCTCTAGAAGGGTCTGGGGACCTTTAGAAAGTTCGTGTGGGGCATTAGAAGGGTCTGGGGGCCTTTAGAATGCTCCTGAGGGGCAGTAGAAGGGTCTGGGGACCTTTATAAAGGCCCTGACGGGCATTAGAATGGTCTGCGGGCCTTTAGAAGTGTCCTGAGGGGCTCTAGAATGGTCTGGGGGCCTTTAGAAAGGCCCTGAGGGGCATTACAAGGGTCTGGGGTCATTTAGAAAGGCCCTGAGAGGTTCTAGAAGTGTCTGGGGTAATTTAGAAAGGCCCTGCGGGGTATTAGAAGGGTCTGGGTGCCTTTATAAGGGTCCTGAGGGGCATTAGAAGGGTCTGGGGGCCTTTAGAAGGGTCCTGAGGGGCATTAGAAGGGTCTTGTGGCCCTTATAAAAGCCCTGAGGGGAATTAGCAGGGTCTGGGGGACATTAGAAGGGTCCTGAGGGGCTCTATAAGGGTCTGGGGGACCTTTAGAAAGGTCCTGTGGGGCATTAGAAGGGTCTGGGTGCCTTTAGAATGCTCCTGAGGGGCAGTAGAAGGGTCTGGGGACCTTTAGAAAGGCCCTGACGGGCATTAGAATGGTCTGCGGGCCTTTAGAAGTGTCCTGAGGGGCTCTAGAATGGTCTGGGGGCCTTTATAAGGGTCCTGACGGGCTCTAGAAGGGTCTGGGAACCTTTATAAATGCCCTGAGGGGCATTAAAAGGGTCTGAGGGCCTTTAGAAAGGTCCTGAGGGGCATTAGAAGGGTCTTGTGGCCTTGATAAGGGTCCTGAAAGGCATTAGAAGGGTCTGGGGGCTTTTAGATGGGTCCTGATGCAATCTAGAAGGGTCTGGGGGCCTTTACATGGGTCTTGAGGGTCATTAGAAGGGTGTGGAGGCCTTTAGAAAGGCCCTGAGGGGCTCTAGAAGGGTCTGGGGGCTATTAGAAGCGTCCTGAGGGGGTCCAGAAGGGTCTGGGGGCCTTTTTAAAGGTCCTCAGGGGGATTATAAGGGTCTCGTGGCTTTTAGAAAGGCCCTGAGTGGCATTAGAAGGTTCTGGGTGCCTTTAGAAATGTCCTGAGGGGCTCTTGATGGGTCTGGGGGCCTTTAGAAATGTCCTGAGGGGCATTATAAGCGTCTCGTGTCTTTTAGAAAGGCCCTGAGTGGCATTACAAGGCTCTGGGGTCATATAGAAAGGCCCTGAGAGGTTCTAGAAGTGTCTGGGGTACTTTAGAAAGGCCCTGAGGGGCATTAGAATGGTCTGGGGGCCTTTAGAAGGGTCCTGAGGGGCATTAGAAGGGTCTGGGGGCCTTTAGAAAGGCCCTCAGGGGCATTAGAAGGGTCTGGGGGCCATGAGAATGGTCCTGAGGGGCATTAGAAGGGTCTGGGGGCCTTTAGAATGGTCCTGAGGGGGTCTAGAAGGGTCTGGAGGCATTTAAAACTGTCCTGAGAGGCTCTAGAAGGGTCTGGGTGCCTTTATAAGGGTCTTGAGGGGCATTAGAAGGGTCTGGGTGCCCTTATAAAAGCCCTGAGGTGAATTAGCAGGGTCTGCAGGCCTTTAGAAGTGTCCTGAGGGGCTCTAGAATGTTCTGGGGGCCTTTATAAGGGTCCTGACGGGCTCTAGAAGGGTCTGGGAACCTTTATAAATGCCCTGAGGGGCATTAGAAGGGTCTGAGGGCCTTTAGAAAGGTCCTGAGGGGCATTAGAAGGGTCTGGTGGCCTTCATAAGGGTCCTGAAAGGCATTAGAAGGGTCTGGGGGCTTTTAGATGGGTCCTGAGGCAATCTAGAAGGGTCTAGGGGCCTTTACATGGGTCTTGAAAGTCATTAGAAGGGTGTGGAGGCCTTTAGAAAGGCCCTGAAAGGCATTAGAAGGGTCTGGGGGCTTTTAGATAGGTCCTGAGGCAATCTAGAAGGGTCTGGGGGCCTTTACATGGGTCTTGAGTGTCATTAGAAGGGTGTGGAGGCCATTAGAAAGGCCCTGAGGGGCTCTAGAAGGGTCTGGGGGCTATTAGAAGCGTCCAGAGGGGGTCCAGAAGGGTCTGGGGGCCTTTTTAAAGGCCCTCAGGGGGATTATAAGGGTCTCGCGGCCTTTAGAAAGGCCCTGAGTGGCATTAGAAGGGTCTGGGTGCCTTTAGAAATGTCCTGAGGGGCATTAGAAGGGTCTGGGGGCCTTTAGAAAGGCCCTGAGGGGCATTGGAAGGGTCTGGGGTCATATAGAAAGGCCCTGAGGGGCATTAGAAGGGTCTGGGGTCATATAGAAAGGCCCTGAGGGGCATTAGAAGGGTCTGGGGGCTTTTAGAAGGGTCCTGAGGGGCATTAGAAGGGTCTGGGGGCATTTAAAATGGTCCTGAGGGGGTCTAGAATGGTCTGGAGGCATTTAAAACTGTCCTGAGAGGCTCTAGAAGGGTCTGGGTGCCTTTATAAGGGTCCTGAGGGGCATTAGAAGGGTCTTGTGGCCCTTATAAAAGCCCTGAGGGGAATTAGCAGGGTCTGGGGGACTTTAGAAGGGTCCTGAGGGGCTCTAGAAGGGTCTGGGGACCTTTAGAAAGGCCCTGTGGGGCATTAGAAGGGTCTGGGGGCCTTTAGAATGCTCCTGAGGGGCAGTAGAAGGGTCTGGGGACCTTTAGAAAGGCCCTGACGGGCATTAGAATGGTCTGCGGGATTTAGAAGTGTCCTGAGGGGCTCTATAAGGGTCTGGGGGCCTTTATAAGGGTGCTGACGGGCTCTAGAAGGGTCTGGGAACCTTTATAAATGCCCTGAGGTGCATTAGAAGGGTCTGAGGGCCTTTAGAAAGGTCCTGAGGGGCATTAGAAGGGTCTTGTGGCCTTCATAAGGGTCCTGAAAGGCATTAGAAGGGTCTGGGGGCTTTTAGATGGGTCCTGAGGCAATCTAGAAGGGTCTAGGGGCCTTTACATGGGTCTTGAGGGTCATTAGAAGGGTGTGGAGTCCTTTAGAAAGGCCCTGAAAGGCATTAGAAGGGTCTGGGGGCTTTTAGAAAGGCCCTGAGGGGCATTAGAAGGGTCTGAGGGCCTTTAGAAGGGTCTTCAGGGGCTCTAGAAGGGTCTCGGGACCTTTAGAAAGGCCCTGTGGGGCATTAGAATGGTCTGGGGGCCTTTAGAATGCTCCTGAGGGGCAGTAGAAGGGTCTGGGGTCCTTTATAAAGGCCCTGACGTGCATTAGAATGGTCTGCGGGCCTTTAGAAGTGTCCTGATGGGGTCTAGAATGATCTGGGGGCCTTTATAAGGGTCCTGACTGGCTCTAGAAGGGTCTGGGAACCCTTATAAATGCCCTTAAAGGCATTAGAAGGGTCTGAGGGCCTTTAGAAAGGTCCTGAGGGGCATTAGAAGGGTCTTGTGGCCTTCATAATTGTCCTGAAAGGCATTGGAAGGGTCTGGAGGCTTTTAGATGGGTCCTGAGGCAATCTAGAAGGGTCTGGGGGCCTTTACATGGGTCTTGAGGGTCATTAGAAGGGTGTGGAGGCCTTTAGAAAGGCCCTGAGGGGCTCTAGAAGGGTCTGGGGTCTATTAGAAGCGTCCTTAGGGGGTCCAGAAGGGTCTGGGGGCCTTTTTAAAGGTCCTCAGGGGGATTATAAGGGTCTCGCAGCCTTTAGAAAGGCCCTGAGTGGCATTAGAAGGTTCTGGGTGCCTTTAGAAATGTCCTGAGGGGCTCTTGAAGGGTCTGGGGGCCATTAGAAATGTCCTGAGGGTCATTAGAATGGTATGGGGGCCTTTAGAAAGGCCCTGAGGGGCATTACAAGGGTCTGGGGTCATATAGAAAGGCCCTGAGAGGTTCTAGAAGTGTCTGGGGTACTTTAGAAAGGCCTTGAGGGGCATTAGAAGGGTCTGGGGGCCTTTAGAAGGGTCCTGAGGGGCATTAGAAGTGTATGGGGGCCTTTAGAAAGGCCCTTAGGGTCATTACAAGGGTCTGGGGTCATATAGAAAGGCCCTGAGAGGTTCTAGAAGTGTCTGGGGTACTTTAGAAAGGCCATGAGGTGAATTTCAAGGGTCTGGGGGCTATTAGAAGGGTCCTGAGGGGCATTGGAAGGGTCTGGGGGCCTTTAGAATGGTCCTCAGGGGGTCTAGAATGGTCTGGAGGCATTTAAAACTGTCCTGAGATGCTCTAGAAGGTTCTGGGTGCCTTTAGAAATGTCCTGAGGGGCTCTTGAAGGGTCTGGGGGCCTTTAGAAATGTCCTCAGGGTCATTAGAAGGGTATGGGGGCCTTTAGAAAGGCCCTGAGGGGCATTACAAGGGTCTGGTGTCATATAGAAAGGCCCTGAGAGGTTCTAGAAGTGTCTGGGGTACTTTAGAAAGGCCCTGAGGTGCATTAGAAGGGTCTGGGGGCCTTTAGAAGGGTCCTGAGGTGCATTGGAAGGGTCTGGGGGCCTTTAGAATGGTCCTGAGGGGGTCTAGAAGGGTCTGGAGGCATTGAAATCTGTCCTGAGAGGCTCTAGAAGGGTCTGGGTGCCTTTATAAGGGTCCTAAGGGGCATTTGAAGGGTCTTGTGGCCCTTATAATAGCAATGAGAGGAATTAGCAGGGTCTGGGGTCTTTAGAAGGGTCCTGAGGGGCTCTATAAGGGTCTGGGGGCCCTTAGAAGGGTCTTCAGGGGCTCTAGAAGGGTCTGGGGACCTTTAGAAAGGCCCTGTGGGGCATTAGAAGGGTCTGGGGGCCTTTAGAATGCTCCTGAGGGGCTCTATAAGGGTCTGGGGACCTTTATAAGTGTCCTGACTGGCTCTAGAAGGGTCTGGGAAGCTTTATAAATGCCCTGAGGGGCATTAGAAGGGTCTAAGGGCCTATAGAAAGGTCCTGAGGGGCATTAGAAGGTTCTTGTGGCCTTCATAAGGGTCCTGAAAGGCATTAGAAGGGTCTGGGGGCTTTTAGATGGGTCCTGAGGCAATCTAGAAGGGTCTAGGGGCCTTTACATGGGTCTTGAGGGTCATTAGAAGGGTGTGGAGGCCTTTAGAAAGGCCCTGAAAGGCATTAGAAGGGTCTGGGGGCTTTTAGAAAGGCCCTGTGAGGCATTAGAATGGTCTGGGGGCCTTTAGAATGCTCCTGAGGGGCAGTAGAAGGGTCTGGGGTCCTTTATAAAGGCCCTGACGTGCATTAGAATGGTTTGCGGGCCTTTAGAAGTGTCCTGATGGGCCCTAGAATGATCTGGGGGCCTTTATAAGGGTCCTGACTGGCTCTAGAAGGGTCTGGGAACCCTTATAAATGCCCTTAAAGGCATTAGAAGGGTCTGAGGGCCTTTAGAAAGGTCCTGAGGGGCATTAGAAGGGTCTTGTGGCCTTCATAATTGTCCTGAAAGGCATTGGAAGGGTCTGGAGGCTTTTAGATGGGTCCTGAGGCAATCTAGAAGGGTCTAGGGGCCTTTACATGGGTCTTGAGAGTCATTAGAAGGGTGTGGAGGCCTTTAGAAAGGCCCTGAGGGGCTCTAGAAGGGTCTGGGGTCTATTAGAAGCGTCCTTAGGGGGTCCAGAAGGGTCTGGGGGCCTTTTTAAAGGTCCTCAGGGGGATTATAAGGGTCTCGCAGCCTTTAGAAAGGCCCTGAGTGGCATTAGAAGGTTCTGGGTGCCTTTAGAAATGTCCTGAGGGGCTCTTGAAGGGTCTGGGGGCCTTTAGAAAGGCCCTGAGGGGCATTAGAAGGGTCTGGGGTCATATAGAAAGGCCCTGAGGGGCATTAGAAGGGTCTGGGGTCATATAGAAAGGCCCTGAGGGGCATTAGAAGGGTCTGGGGTCATATAGAAAGGCCCTGAGGGGCATTAGAAGGGTCTGGGGGCTTTTAGAAGGGTCCTGAGGGGCATTAGAAGGGTCTGGGGGCATTTAAAATGGTCCTGAGGGGGTCTAGAATGGTCTGGAGACATTTAAAACTGTCCTGAGAGGCTCTAGAAGGGTCTGGGTGCCTTTAGTAGGGTCCTGAGGGGCATTAGAAGGGTCTGGGTGCCCTTATAAAAGCCCTGAGGGGAATTAGCAGGGTCTGGGGGACTTTAGAAGGGTCCTGAGGGGCTCTATAAGGGTCTGGGGGCCTTTAGAAGGGTCTTGAGGGGCTCTAGAAGGGTCTGAGGGCCTTTAGAAAGGGCCTGTGGGGCATTAGAAGGGTCTGGGGGCCTTTAGAATGCTCCTGAGGGGCAGTAGAAGGGTCTGGGGACCTTTAGAAAGGCCCTGACGGGCATTAGAATGGTCTGCGGGATTTAGAAGTGTCCTGAGGGGCTCTATAAGGGTCTGGGGGCCTTTATAAGGGTCCTGACGGGCTCTAGAAGGGTCTGGGAACCTTTATAAATGCCCTGAGGTGCATTAGAAGGGTCTGAGGGCCTTTAGAAAGGTCCTGAGGGGCATTAGAAGGGTCTTGTGGCCTTCATAAGGGTCCTGAAAGGCATTAGAAGGGTCTGGGGGCTTTTAGATGGGTCCTGAGGCAATCTAGAAGGGTCTAGGGGCCTTTACATGGGTCTTGAGGGTCATTAGAAGGGTGTGGAGGCCTTTAGAAAGGCCCTGAAAGGCATTAGAAGGGTCTGGGGGCTTTTAGAAAGGCCCTGAGGGGCATTAGAAGGGTCTGGGGGCCTTTAGAAGGGTCTTCAGGGGCTCTAGAAGGGTCTCGGGACCTTTAGAAAGACCCTGTGGGGCATTAGAATGGTCTGGGGGCCTTTAGAATGCTCCTGAGGGGCAGTAGAAGGGTCTGGGGTCCTTTATAAAGGCCCTGACGTGCATTAGAATGGTCTGCGGGCCTTTAGAAGTGTCCTGATGGGCTCTAGAATGATCTGGGGGCCTTTATAAGGGTCCTGACTGGCTCTAGAAGGGTCTGGGAACACTTATAAATGCCCTTAAAGGCATTAGAAGGGTCTGAGGGCCTTTAGAAAGGTCCTGAGGGGCATTAGAAGGGTCTTGTGGCCGTCATAATTGTCCTGAAAGGCATTGGAAGGGTCTGGAGGCTTTTAGATGGGTCCTGAGGCAATCTAGAAGGGTCTGGGGGCCTTTACATGGGTCTTGAGGGTCATTAGAAGGGTGTGGAGGCCTTTAGAAAGGCCCTGAGGGGCTCTAGAAGGGTCTGGGGTCTATTAGAAGCGTCCTTAGGGGGTCCAGAAGGGTCTGGGGGCCTTTTTAAAGGTCCTCAGGGGGATTATAAGGGTCTCGCAGCCTTTAGAAAGGCCCTGAGTGGCATTAGAAGGTTCTGGGTGCCTTTAGAAATGTCCTGAGGGGCTCTTGAAGGGTCTGGGGGCCATTAGAAATGTCCTGAGGGTCATTAGAATGGTATGGGGGCCTTGAGAAAGGCCCTGAGGGGCATTACAAGGGTCTGGGGTCATATAGAAAGGCCCTGAGAGGTTCTAGAAGTGTCTGGGGTACTTTAGAAAGGCCCTGAGGGGCATTAGAAGGGTCTGGGGGCCTTTAGAAAGGCCCTGAGTGGCATTAGAAGGTTCTGGGTGCCTTTAGAAATGTCCTGAGGGGCTCTTGAAGGGTCTGGGGGCCTTTAGAAATGTCCTGAGGGGCATTATAAGCGTCTCGTGGCTTTTAGAAAGGCCCTGAGTGGCATTACAAGGGTCTGGGGTCATATAGAAAGGCCCTGAGAGGTTCTAGAAGTGTCTGGGGTACTTTAGAAAGGCCCTGAGGGGCATTAGAATGGTCTGGGGGCCTTTAGAAGGGTCCTGAGGGGCATTAGAAGGGTCTGGGGGCCTTTAGAAAGGCCCTGAGGGGCATTAGAAGGGTCTGGGGGCCATTAGAATGGTCCTGAGGGGCATTAGAAGGGTCTGGAGGCCTTTAGAATGGTCCTGAGCGGGTCTAGAAGGGTCTGGAGGCATTTAAAACTGTCCTGAGAGGCTCTAGAAGGGTCTGGGTGCCTTTATAAGGGTCTTGAGGGGCATTAGAAGGGTCTGGGTGCCCTTATAAAAGCCCTGAGGTGAATTAGCAGTGTCTGCAAGCCTTTAGAAGTGTCCTGAGGGGCTCTAGAATGTTCTGGGGGCCTTTATAAGGGTCTTGACGGGCTCTAGAAGGGTCTGGGAACCTTTATAAATGCCCTGAGGGGCATTAGAAGGGTCTGAGGGCCTTTAGAAAGGTCCTGAAGGGCATTAGAAGGGTCTGGTGGCCTTCATAAGGGTCCTGAAAGGCATTAGAAGGGTCTGGGGGCTTTTAGATGGGTCCTGAGGCAATCTAGAAGGGTCTAGGGGCCTTTACATGGGTCTTGAAAGTCATTAGAAGGGTGTGGAGGCCTTTAGAAAGGCCCTGAAAGGCATTAGAAGGGTCTGGGGGCTTTTAGATGGGTCCTGAGGCAATCTAGAAGGGTCTGGGGGCCTTTACATGGGTCTTGAGTGTCATTAGAAGGGTGTGGAGGCCATTAGAAAGGCCCTCAGGGGCTCTAGAAGGGTCTGGGGGCTATTAGAAGCGTCCAGAGGGGGTCCAGAAGGGTCTGGGGGCCTTTTTAAAGGCCCTCAGGGGGGTTTATAAGGGTCTCGCGGCCTTTAGAAAGGCCCTGAGTGGCATTAGAAGGGTCTGGGTGCCTTTAGAAATGTCCTGAGGGGCTCTAGAAGGGTCTGGGGGCCTTTAGAAATGTCCTGAGGGGCATTAGAAGGGTCTGGGGGCCTTTAGAAAGGCCCTGAGGGGCATTAGAAGGGTCTGGGGTCATATAGAAAGGCCCTGAGGGGCATTAGAAGGGTCTGGGGTCATATAGAAAGGCCCTGAGGGGCATTAGAAGGGTCTGGGGGCTTTTAGAAGGGTCCTGAGGGGCATTAGAAGGGTCTGGGGGCATTTAAAATGGTCCTGAGGGGGTCTAGAATGGTCTGGAGGCATTTAAAACTGTCCTGAGAGGCTCTAGAAGGGTCTGGGTGCCTTTATAAGGGTCCTGACGGGCATTAGATGGGTCTGGGTGCCCTTATAAAAGCCCTGAGGGGAATTAGCAGGGTCTGGGGGACTTTAGAAGGGTCCTGAGGGGCTCTATAAGGGTCTGGGGGCCTATAGAAGGGTCTTGAGGGGCTCTAGAAGGGTCTGGGGACCTTTAGAAAGGCCCTGTGGGGCATTAGAAGGGTCTGAGGGCCTTTAGAAAGGTCCTGAGGGGCATTAGAAGGGTCTTGTGGCCTTCATAAGGGTCCTGAAAGGCATTAGAAGGGTCTGGGGGCTTTTAGATGGGTCCTGAGGCAATCTAGAAGGGTCTAGGGGCCTTTACATGGGTCTTGAGGGTCATTAGAAGGGTGTGGAGGCCTTTAGAAAGGCCCTGAAAGGCATTAGAAGGGTCTGGGGGCTTTTAGAAAGGCCCTGAGGGGCATTAGAAGGGTCTGGGGGCCTTTAGAAGGGTCTTCAGGGGCTCTAGAAGGGTCTCGGGACCTTTAGAAAGGCCCTGTGGGGCATTAGAATGGTCTGGGGGCCTTTAGAATGCTCCTGAGGGGCAGTAGAAGGGTCTGGGGTCCTTTATAAAGGCCCTGACGTGCATTAGAATGGTCTGCGGGCCTTTAGAAGTGTCCTGATGGGCTCTAGAATGATCTGGGGGCCTTTATAAGGGTCCTGACTGGCTCTAGAAGGGTCTGGGAACCCTTATAAATGCCCTTAAAGGCATTAGAAGGGTCTGAGGGCCTTTAGAAAGGTCCTGAGGGGCATTAGAAGGGTCTTGTGGCCTTCATAATTGTCCTGAAAGGCATTAGAATGGTCTGGAGGCTTTTAGATGGGTCCTGAGGCAATCTAGAAGGGTCTAGGGGCCTTTACATGGGTCTTGAGGGTCATTAGAAGGGTGTGGAGGCCTTTAGAAACGCCCTGAGGGGCTCTAGAAGGGTCTGGGGTCTATTAGAAGCGTCCTTAGGGGGTCCAGAAGGGTCTGGGGGCCTTTTTAAAGGTCCTCAGGGGGATTATAAGGGTCTCGAAGCCTTTAGAAAGGCCCTGAGTGGCATTAGAAGGTTCTGGGTGCCTTTAGAAATGTCCTGAGGGGCTCTTGAAGGGTCTGGGGGCCATTAGAAATGTCCTGAGGGTCATTAGAATGGTATGGGGGCCTTTAGAAAGGCCCTGAGGGGCATTACAAGGGTCTGGGGTCATATAGAAAGGCCCTGAGAGGTTCTAGAAGTGTCTGGGGTACTTTAGAAAGGCCATGAGGTGAATTTGAAGGGTCTGGGGGCTATTAGAAGGGTCCTGAGGGGCATTAGAAGGGTCTGGGGGCCTTTAGAATGGTCCTGAGGGGGTCTAGAATGGTCTGGAGGCATTTAAAACTGTCCTGAGATGCTCTAGAAGGTTCTGGGTGCCTTTAGAAGGGTCCTTAGGGGGTCTAGAAGGGTCTGGAGGCATTGAAATCTGTCCTGAGAGGCTCTAGAAGGGTCTGGGTGCCTTTAGAAGGGTCCTGAGGGGCTCTATAAGGGTCTGGGGGCCCTTAGAAGGGTCTTCAGGGGCTCTAGAAGGGTCTGGGGACCTTTAGAAAGGCCCTGTGGGGCATTAGAAGGGTCCGGGGGCCTTTAGAATGCTCCTGAGGGGCTCTATAAGGGTCTGGGGACCTTTATAAAGGCCCTGACGGGCATTAGAATGGTCTGCGGGCCTTTAGAAGTGTCCTGAGGGGCTCTAGAATGGTCTGGGGGCCTTTATAAGGGTCCTGAAGGGCTCTAGAAAGGTCTGGGAACCTTTATAAATGCCCTGAGGGGCATTAGAAGGGTCTTGTGGCCTTCATAAGCATCCTGAAAGGCATTAGAAGGGTCTGGGGGCTTTTAGATGGGTCCAGAGGCAATCTAGAAGGGTCTGGGGGCCTTTACATGGGTCTTGAGGGTCATTAGAAGGGTGTGGAGGCCTTTAGAAAGGCCCTGAAATGCATTAGAAGGGTCTGGGGGCTATTAGAAGCATCCTGAGGGGGTCCTGGAGGGTCTGGGGGCCTTTTTAAAGGCCCTCAGGGGGATTATAAGGGTCTCGCGGCCTTTAGAAAGGCCCTGAGTGGCATTAGAAGGGTCTGGGTGCCTTTAGAAATGTCCTGAGCGGGTCTAGAAGGGTCTGGGGGCCTTTAAAAAGGCCCTGAGGGGCATTTCAAGGGTCTGGGGGCCTTTAGAAAGGCCCTGAGGGGCATTAGAAGGGTCTGGGGGCCTTTAGAAAGGCCCTGAGGGGCATTAGAAGGGTCTAGGGGCCTTTAGAATGGTCCTGAGGGGGTCTAGAAGGGTCTGGAGGCATTTAAAACTGTCCTGAGAGGCTCTAGAAGGGTCTGGGTGCCTTTATAAGGGTCCTGAGGGGCATTAGAAGGGTCTGGGTGCCATTATAAAAGACCTGAGAGGAATTAGCAGGGTCTGGGGGACTTTAGAAGTGTCCTGAGTGGCTCTATAATGGTCTGGGGGCCTTTTGAAGGGTCTTCAGGGGCTCTAGAAGGGTCTGGGGACCTTTAGAAAGGCCCTGTTGGGCATTAGAAGGGTCTGGGGGCCTTTAGAATGGTCCTGAGGGGCATTAGAATGGTCTGGGGGCCTTTATAAGGGTCCTGACGGCCTCTAGAAGGGTCTGGGAACCTTTATAAATGCCCTGAGGGGCATTAGAAGGGTCTGAGGGCCTTTAGAAAGGTCCTGAGGGGCATTAGAAGGGTCTTGTGGCCTTCATAAGGGTCCTGAAAGGCATTAGAAGGGTCTGGGGTCTTTTAGATGGGTCCTGAAGGCAATCTAGAAGGGTCTGGGGGCCTTTACATGGGTCTTGAGGGTCATTAGAAGGGTGTGGATGCCTTTAGAAAGGCCCTGAAAGGCATTAGAAGGGTCTGGGGGATTTTAGATGGGTCCTGATGCAATCTAGAAGGGTCTGGGGGCCTTTACATGGGTCTTGAGGGTCATTAGAAGGGTGTGGAGGCCTTTAGAAAGGCCCTGAGGGGCTCTAGAAGGGTCTGGGGGCTATTAGAAGCGTCCTGAGGGGGTCCAGAAGGGTCTGGGGGCCTTTTTAAAGGCCCTCAGGGGGATTATAAGGGTCTCGCAGCCTTTAGAAAGGCCCTGAGTGGCATTAGAAGGTTCTGGGTGCCTTTAGAAATGTCCTGAGGGGCTCTTGAAGGGTCTTAGGGCCTTTAGAAATGTCCTGAGGGGCATTATAAGCGTCTCGTGGCTTTTAGAAAGGCCCTGAGTGGCATTACAAGGGTCTGGGGTCATATAGAAAGGCCCTGAGAGGTTCTAGATGTGTCTGGGGTACTTTAGAAAGGCCCTGAGGGGCATTAGAAGGGTCTGGGGGCCTTTAGAAGGGTCCTGAGGGGCATTAGAAGGGTCTGGGGGCCTTTAGAAAGGCCCTGAGGGGCATTAGAAGGGTCTGGGGGCCTTTAGAATGGTCCTGAGGGGCATTAGAAGGGTATTGGGGCCTTTAGAATGGTCCTGAGGGGGACTAGAAGGGTCTGGAGGCATTTAAAACTGTCCTGAGAGGCTCTAGAAGGGTCTGGGTGCCTTTATAAGGGTCTTGAGGGGCATTAGAAGGGTGTGGGTGCCCTTATAAAAGCCCTGAGGGGAATTAGCAGGGTCTGCAGGCCTTTAGAATTGTCCTGAGGGGCTCTAGAATGTTCTGGGGGCCTTTATAAGGGTCCTGACGGGCTCTAGAAGGGTCTGGGAACCTTTATAAATGCCCTGAGGGGCATTAGAAGGGTCTGAGGGCCTTTAGAAAGGTCCTGAGGGGCATTAGAAGGGTCTGGTGGCCTTCATAAGGGTCCTGAAAGGCATTAGAAGGGTCTGGGGGCTTTTAGATGGGTCCTGAGGCAATCTAGAAGGGTCTAGGTGCCTTTACATGGGTCTTGAAAGTCATTAGAAGGGTGTATAGGCCTTTAGAAAGGCGCTGAAATGCATTAGAAGGGTCTGGGGGCTTTTAGATGGGTCCTGAGGCAATCTAGAAGGGTCTGGGGGCCTTTACATGGGTCTTGAGTGTCATTAGAAGGGTGTGGAGGCCTTTAGAAAGGCCCTGAGGGGCTCTAGAAGGGTCTGGGGGCTATTAGAAGCGTCCAGAGGGGGTCCAGAAGGGTCTGGGGGCCTTTTTAAAGGCCCTCAGGGGGATTATAAGGGTCTCGCGGCCTTTAGAAAGGCCCTGAGTGGCATTAGAAGGGTCTGGGTGCCTTTAGAAATGTCCTGAGGGGCTCTTGAAGGGTCTGGGGGCTTTTAGAAATGTCCTGATGGGCATTATAAGCGTCTCGTGGCTTTTAGAAAGGCCCTGAGTGGCATTACAAGGGTCTGGGTGCCTTTAGAAATGTCCTGAGGGGCTCTAGAAGGGTCTGGGGGCCTTTAGAAATGTCCTGAGGGGCTCTTGAAGGGTCTGGGGGCTTTTAGAAATGTCCTGATGGGCATTATAAGCGTCTCGTGGCTTTTAGAAAGGCCCTGAGTGGCATTAGAAGGGTCTGGGTGCCTTTAGAAATGTCCTGAGGGGCTCTAGAAGGGTCTGGGGGCCTTTAGAAATGTCCTGAGGGGCATTAGAAGGGTCTGGGGGCCTTTAGAAAGGCCCTGAGGGGCATTAGAACGGTCTGGGGTCATATAGAAAGGCCCTGAGAGGTTCTAGAAGTGTCTGGGGTACTTTAGAAAGGGCCTGAGGGGCATTAGAAGGGTCTGGGGGCCTTTAGAAGGGTCCTGAGGGGCATTAGAAGGGTCTGGGGGCCTTTAAAATGGTCCTGAGGGGGTCTAGAATGGTCTGGAGGCATTTAAAACTGTCCTGAGAGGCTCTAGAAGGGTCTGGGTGCCTTTATAAGGGTCCTGAGGGGCATTTGAAGGGTCTGGGTGCCCTTATAAAAGCCCTGAGGGGAATTAGCAGGGTCTGGGGGACTTTAGAAGGGTCCTGAGGGGCTCTATAAGGGTCTGGGGGCCTTTAGAAGGGTCTTCAGGGGCTCTAGAAGGGTCTGGGGACCTTTAGAAAGGCCCTGTGGGGAATTAGAAGGGTCTGGGGGCCTTTAGAATGATCCTGAGGGGCAGTAGAAGGGTCTGGGGACCTTTATAAAGGCCCTGACGGGCATTAGAATGGTCTGCGGGCCTTTAGAAGTGTCCTGAGGGGCTCTATAAGGGTCTGGGGGCCTTTATAAGGGTCCTGACGGGCTCTAGAAGGGTCTGGGAACCTTTATAAATGCCCTGAGGTGCATTAGAAGGGTCTGAGGGCCTTTAGAAAGGTCCTGAGGGGCATTAGAAGGGTCTTGTGGCCTTCATAAGGGTCCTGAAAGGCATTAGAAGGGTCTGGGGGCTTTTAGATGGGTCCTGAGGCAATCTAGAAGGGTCTAGGGGCCTTTACATGGGTCTTGAGGGTCATTAGAAGGGTGTGGAAGCCTTTAGAAAGGCCCTGAAAGGCATTAGAAGGGTCTGGGGGCCTTTAGAAGGGTCTTCAGGGGCTCTAGAAGGGTCTCGGGACCTTTAGAATGCTCCTGAGGGGCAGTAGAAGGGTCTGGGGTCCTTTATAAAGGCCCTGACGTGCATTAGAATGGTCTGCGGGCCTTTAGAAGTGTCCTGATTGGCTCTCGAATGATCTGGGGGCCTTTATAAGGGTCCTGACTGGCCTTAGAAGGGTCTTGGAACCTTTATAAATGCCCTGAGGGGCATTAGAAGGGTCTGGAGGCTTTTAGATGGGTCCTGAGGCAATCTAGAAGGGTCTAGGGGCCTTTACATGGGTCTTGAGGGTCATTAGAAGGGTGTGGAGGCCTTTAGAAACGCCCTGAAAGGCATTAGAAGGGTCTGGGGGCTTTTAGATGGGTCCTGAGGCAATCTAGAAGGGTCTGGGGGCCTTTACATGGGTCTTGAGGGTCATTAGAAGGGTGTGGATGCCTTTAGAAAGGCCCTGGGGGGCACTAGAAGGGTCTGGGGGCTATTAGAAGCGTCCTGAGGGGGTCTAGAAGGGTCTGGAGGCATTTAAAACTGTCCTGAGAGGCTCTAGAAGAGTCTGGGTGCCTTTATAAGGGTCCTGAGGGGCATTAGAAGGGTCTGGGTGCCCTTATATAAGCCCTGAAAGGAATTAACATGGTCTGGGGGCATTTAGAAAGGTCCTGAGGGGCTCTATAAGGGTCTGGGGGCCTTTAGAAGGGTCTTCAGGGGCTCTGGAAGGGTCTGGGGACCTTTAGAAAGGCCCTGTGGGGCATTAGAAGGGTCTGGGAGCCTTTAGAATGCTCCTGAGGGGCAGTAGAAGGGTCTGGGGACCTTTAGAAAGGCCCTGACGGGCATTAGAATGGTCTGCGGGATTTAGAAGTGTCCTGAGGGGCTCTAGAATCGTCTGGGGGCCTTTATCAGTGTCCTGACGGGCTCTAGAAGGGTCTGGGAACCTTTATAAATGCCCTGAGGGGCATTAGAAGGGTCTGAGGGCCTTTAGAAAGGCCCTGAAAGGCATTAGAAGGGTCTGGGGGCTTTTAGATGCGTCCTGAGGCAATCTAGAAGGGTCTGGGGGCCTTTACATGGGTCTTGAGGGTCATTAGAAGGGTGTGGAGGCCTTTAGAAAGGCGCTGAGGGGCTCTAGAAGGGTCTTGGGGCTATTAGAAGCGTCCTGAGGGGGTCTATAAGGGTCTGGGGGCCTTTTTAAAGGCCCTCAGGGGGATTATAAGGGTCTCGCGGCTTTTAGAAAGGCCCTGAGTGGCATTAGAAGGGTCTGGGTGCCTTTAGAAATGACCTGAGGGGCATTAGAAGGGTATGGGGGCCTTTAGAATGGTCCTGAGGGGGTCTAGAAGGGTCTGGAGGCATTTAAAACTGTCCTGAGAGGCTCTAGAAGGGTCTGGGTGCCTTTATAAGGGTCCTGAGGGGCATTAGAAGGGTCTGGGTGCCCTTATGAAAGCCCTGAGGGGAATTAGCAGGGTCTGGGTGCCTTTAGAAGGGTCCTGAGGGGCTCAGTAATGGTCTGGGGGCCTTTAGAAGGGTCTTCAGGGGCTCTAGAAGGGTGTCGGGACCTTTAGAAAGGCCCTGTGGGGCATTAGAAGGGTCTGGGGGCATTCAGAATGCTCCTGAGGGGCAGTAGAAGGGTCTGAGGGCCTTTAGAAACGTCCTGAGGGGCATTAGAAGGGTCTTGTGGCCTTCATAAGGGTCCTGAAAGGCATTAGAAGGGTCTGGGGGCTTTTAGATGGGTCCTGAGGCAATCTATAAGGATCTAGGGGCCTTTACATGGGTCTTGAGGGTCATTAGAAGGGTGTGGAGGCCTTTAGAAAGGCCCTGAGGGGCTCTAGAAGGGTCTGGGGGCCTTTAGAAGGGTCTTCAGGGGCTCTAGAGGGGTCTGGGGACCTTTAGAAAGGCCCTGTGGTGCATTAGAAGGGTCTGGGGGCCTTTAGAATGCTCCTGAGGGGCAGTAGAAGGGTCTGGGAACATTTATAAATGCCCTGAGGGGCATTAGAAGGGTCTGAGGGCCTTTAGAAAGGTCCTGAGGGGCATTAGAAGGGTCTTGTGGCCTTCATAAGGGTCCTGAAAGGCATTAGAAGGGTCTGGGGGCTTTTAGATGGGTCCTGAGGCAATCTAGAAGGGTCTAGGGGCCTTTACATGGGTCTTGAGGGGCATTAGAAGGGTCTGAGGGCCTTTAGAAGGGTCCTGAGGGGGCATTTGAAGGGTCTGGGGGCTTTTAGATGGGTCCTGAGGCAATCTAGAAGGGTCTGGGGGCCTTTACATGGGTCTTGAGGGTCATTAGAAGGGTGTGGAGGCCTTTAGAAAGGCGCTGAGGGGCTCTAGAAGGGTCTGGGGGCTATTAGAAGCGTCCTGAGGGGGTCCAGAAGGGTCTGGGGGCCTTTTTAAAGGCCCTCAGGGGGATTATAAGGGTCTCGCGGCTTTTAGAAAGGCCCTGAGTGGCATTACAAGGGTCTGGGGTCATATAGAAAGGCCCTGAGAGGTTCTAGAAGTGTCTGGGGTACTTTAGAAATGCCCTGAGGGGCATTAGAAGGGTCTGGGGGCCTTTAGAATGGTCCTGAGGGGTTCTAGAAGGGTCTGGAGGCATTTAAAACTGTCCTGAGAGGCTCTAGAAGGGTCTGGGTGCCTTTATAAGGGTCCTGAGGGGCTTTAGAAGGGTCTGGGTGCCCTTATAAAAGCCCTGAGGGGAATTAGCAGGGTCTGGGGGACTTTAGAAGGGTCCTGAGGGGCTCTATAAGGGTCTGGGGTCTTTAGAAGGGTCTTCAGGGGCTCTAGAAGGGTCTGGGGACCTTTAGAAAGGCCCTGTGAGGCATTAGAAGGGTCTGGGGGCCTTTAGAATGCTCCTGAGGGGCAGTAGAAGGGTCTGGGGACCTTTATAAAGGCCCTGACGGGCATTAGAATGGTCTGCGGGCCTTTAGAAGTGTCCTGAGGGGCTCTAGAATGGTCTGGGAACCTTTATAAATGCCCTGAGGGGCATTAGAAGGGTCTGAGGGCCTTTAGAAAGGTCCTGAGGGGCATTAGAAGGGTCTTGTGGCCTTCATAAGGGTCCTGAAAGGCATTAGAAGGGTCTGGGGGCTTTTAGATGGGTCCTGAGGCAATCTAGAAGGGTCTAGGGGCCTTTACATGGGTCTTGAGGGGCATTAGAAGGGTCTGAGGGCCTTTAGAAGGGTCCTGAGGGGGCATTAGAAGGGTCTGGGGGCTTTTAGATGGGTCCTGAGGCAATCTAGAAGGGTCTGGGGGCCTTTACATGGGTCTTGAGGGTCATTAGAAGGGTGTGGAGGCCTTTAGAAAGGCCCTGAGGAGCTCTAGAAGGGTCTGGAGGCTATTAGAAGCGTCCTGAGGGGGTCCAGAAGGGTCTGGGGGCCTTTTTAAAGGCCCTCAGGGGGATTATAAGGGTCTCGCGGCCTTTAGAAAGGCCCTGAGTGGCATTAGAAGGGTCTGGGTGCCTTTAGAAATGACGTGAGGGGCATTACAAAAGTATGGGGGCCTTTAGAAATGCCCTGAGGGGCATTAGAAGGGTCTGGGGGCCTTTAGAATGGTCCTGAGGGGTTCTAGAAGGGTCTGGAGGCATTTAAAACTGTCCTGAGAGGCTCTAGAAGGGTCTGGGTGCCTTTATAAGGGTCCTGAGGGGCTTTAGAAGGGTCTGGGTGCCCTTATAAAAGCCCTGAGGGGAATTAGCAGGGTCTGGGGGACTTTAGAAGTGTCCTGAGGGGCTCTATAAGGGCTGGGGGCCCTTAGAAGGGTCTTCAGGGGCTCTAGAAGGGTCTGGGGACCTTTAGAAAGGCACTGTGGGGCATTAGAAGGGTCTGGGGGCCTTTAGAATGCTCCTGAGGGGCTCTATAAGGGTCTGGGGACCTTTATAAGTGTCCTGACTGACTCTAGAAGGGTCTGGGAAGCTTTATAAATGCCCTGAGGGGCATTAGAAGGGTCTAAGGGCCTTTAGAAAGGTCCTGAGGGGCATTAGAAGGGTCTTGTGGCCTTCATAAGGGTCCTGAAAGGCATTAGAAGGGTCTGGGGGCTTTTAGATGGGTCCTGAGGCAATCTAGAAGGGTCTGGCGGCCTTTACATGGGTCTTGAGGCTCATTAGAAGGGTGTGGAGGCCTTTAGAAATGCCCTGAGGGGCTCTAGAAGGGTCTGGGGGCCTTTAGAAGGGTCTTCAGGGGCTCTAGAAGGGTCTGGGGACCTTTAGAAAGGCCCTGTCGGGCATTAGAAGGGTCTGGGGGCCTTTAGAATGCTCCTGAGGGGCAGTAGAAGGGTCTGGGAACCTTTATAAATGCCCTGAGGGGCAGTAGAAGGGTCTGGGAACCTTTATAAATGCCCTGAGGGGCATTAGAAGGGTCTGAGGGCCTTTAGAAAGGTCCTGAGGGGCATTAGAAGGGTCTTGTGGCCTTCATAAGGGTCCTTAAAGGCATTAGAAGGGTCTGGGGGCTTTTAGATGGGTCCTGAGGCAATCTAGAAGGGTCTAGGGGCCTTTACATGGGTCTTGAGGGTCATTAGAAGGGTGTGGAGGCCTTTAGAAAGGCCCTGAAATGCATTAGAAGGGTCTGGGGGCTTTTAGATGGGTCCTGAGGCAATCTAGAAGGGTCTGGGGGCCTTTACATGGGTCTTGAGGGTCATTAGAAGGGTGTGGAGGCCTTTAGAAAGGCCCTGAGGAGCTCTAGAAGGGTCTGGAGGCTATTAGAAGCGTCCTGAGGGGGTCCAGAAGGGTCTGGGGGCCTTTTTAAAGGCCCTCAGGGGGATTATAAGGGTCTCGTGGCTTTTAGAAAGGCCCTGAGTGGCATTAGAAAGGTCTGGGTGCCTTTAGAAATGACCTGAGGGGCATTAGAAGTGTATGGGGTCCATTAGAAAGGCCCTGATGGGCATTAGAAGGGTCTGGGGGCCTTTAGAATGGTCCTGAGGGGGTCGAGAAGGGTCTGGAGGCATTTAAAACTGTCCTGAGAGGCTCTAGAAGGGTCTGGGTGCCTTTATAAGGGTCCTGAGGGGCATTAGAAGGGTCTGGGTGCCATTATAAAAGCACTGAAAGGAATTAGCAGGGTCTGGGGGCCTTTAGAAGGGTCCTGAGGGGCTCTATAAGGGTCTGGGGGCGTTTAGAAGGGTCTTCAGGGGCTCTAGAAGGGTCTGGGGACCTTTAGAAAGGCCCTGTGGGGCATTAGAAGGGTCTGGGGGCCTTTAGAATGCTCCTGAGGGGCAGTAGAAGGGTCTGGGGACCTTTATAAGGCCCTGACGGGCATTAGAATGGTCTGCGGGCCTTTAGAAGTGTCCTGAGGGGCTCTAGAATGGTCTGGGGGCCTTTATAAGGGTCCTGACATGCTCTAGAAGAGTCTGGGAACCTTTATAAATGCCCTAAGGGGCATTAGAAGGGTCTGGGGGCCTTTAGAATGGTCCTGAGGGGGTCTAGAAGGGTCTGGAGGCATTTAAAACTGTCCTGAGAGGCTCTAGAAGGGTCTGGGTGCCTTTATAAGGGTCCTGAGGGGCATTAGAAGGGTCTGGGTGCCCTTATAAAAGCCCTGAGGAGAATTAGCAGGGTCTGGGGGCCTTTAGAAGGGTCCTTAGGGGCTCTATAAGGGTCTGGGGGCCTTTAGAAGGGTCTTGAGGGGCTCTAGAAGGGTCTGGGGACCTTTAGAAAGGCCCTGTGTGGCATTAGAAGGGTCTGGGGGCCTTTAGAAGGGTCTTCAGGGGCTCTAGAAGGGTCTGGGGACCTTTAGAAAGGCCCTGTGGGGCATTAGAAGGGTCTGAGGGCCTTTATAATGCTCCTTAGGGTCAGTAGAAGGGTCTGGGGACCTTTGTAAGTGTCCTGACGTGCTCTAGAAGGGTCTGGGAACCTTTATAAATGCCCTGAGGTGCATTAGAAGGGTCTGAGGGCCTTTAGAAAGGTCCTGAGGGGCATTAGAAGGGTCTTGTGGCCTTCATAAGGGTCTTGAAAGGCATTAGAAGGGTCTGGGGGCTTTTAGATGGGTCCTGAGGCAATCTAGAAGGGTCTAGGGGCCTTTACATGGGTCTTGAGGGTCATTAGAAGGGTGTGGAGGCCTTTAGAAAGGCCCTGAAAGGCATTAGAATGGTCTGGGGGCTTTTAGATGGGTCCTGAGGCAATCTAGAAGGGTCTGGGGACCTTTACATGGGTCTTGAGGGTCATTAGAAGGGTGTGGAGGCCTTTAGAAAGGCCCTGAGGGGCTCTAGAAGGGTCTGGGGGCTATTAGAAGCGTCCTGAGGGGGTCTAGAAGGGTCTGGGGGCTTTTTAAAGGCCCTCATAGGGATTATAAGGGTCTCGCGGCCTTTAGAAAAGCCCTGAGTGGCATTAGAAAGGTCTGGGTGCCTTTAGAAATGACCTGAGGGGCATTAGAAGGGTATTGGGGCCTTTAGAAAGGCCCTGATGGGCATTAGAAGGGTCTGGGGGCCTTTAGAATGGTCCTGAGGGGGTCGAGAAGGGTCTGGAGGCATTTAAAACTGTCCTGAGAGGCTCTAGAAGGGTCTGGGTGCCTTTATAAGGGTCCTGAGGGGCATTAGAAGGGTCTGGGTGCCATTATAAAAGCACTGAAAGGAATTAGCAGGGTCTGGGGGCCTTTAGAAGGGTCCTGAGGGGCTCTATAAGGGTCTGGGGGCCTTTAGAAGGGTCTTGAGGGGCTCTAGAAGGGTCTGGGGACCTTTAGAAAGGCCCTGTGGGGCATTAGAAGGGTCTGGGGGCCTTTAGAATGCTCCTGAGGGGCAGTAGAAGGGTCTGGGGACCTTTATAAGGCCCTGACGGGCATTAGAATGGTCTGCGGGCCTTTAGAAGTGTCCTGAGGGGCTCTAGAATGGTCTGGGGGCCTTTATAAGGGTCCTGACATGCTCTAGAAGAGTCTGGGAACCTTTATAAATGCCCTAAGGGGCATTAGAAGGGTCTGGGGGCCTTTAGAATGGTCCTGAGGGGGTCTAGAAGGGTCTGGAGGCATTTAAAACTGTCCTGAGAGGCTCTAGAAGGGTATGGGTGCCTTTATAAGGGTCCTGAGGGGCATTAGAAGGGTCTGGGTGCCCTTATAAAAGCCCTGAGGAGAATTAGCAGGGTCTGGGGGCCTTTAGAAGGGTCCTTAGGGGCTCTATAAGGGTCTGGAGGCCTTTAGAAGGGTCTTGAGGGGCTCTAGAAGGGTCTGGGGACCTTTAGAAAGGCCCTGTGTGGCATTAGAAGGGTCTGGGGGCCTTTATAATGCTCCTTAGGGGCAGTAGAAGGGTCTGGGGACCTTTGTAAGTGTCCTGACGTGCTCTAGAAGGGTCTGGGAACCTTTATAAATGCCCTGAGGTGCATTAGAAGGGTCTGAGGGCCTTTAGAAAGGTCCTGAGGGGCATTAGAAGGGTCTTGTGGCCTTCATAAGGGTCTTGAAAGGCATTAGAAGGGTCTGGGGGCTTTTAGATGGGTGCTGAGGCAATCTAGAAGGGTCTAGGGGCCTTTACATGGGTCTTGAGGATCATTAGAAGGGTGTGGAGGCCTTTAGAAAGGCCCTGAGGGGCATTAGAAGGGTATGGGTGCCTTTAGAATGGTCCTGAGGGGGTCTAGAAGGGTCTGGAGGCATTTAAAACTGTCCTGAGAGGCTCTAGAAGGGTCTAGGTGCCTTTATAAGGGTCCTGAGGGGCATTAGAAGGGTCTGGGTGCCCTTATGAAAGCCCTGAGGGGAATTAGCAGGGTCTGGGGGCCTTTAGAAGGGTCCTGAGGGGCTCTATAAGGGTGTGGGGGCCTGTAGAAGGGTCCTCAGGGGCTCTAGAAGGGTCTGCGGGCCTGTAGAAAGGCCCTGTGGGGCATTAGAAGGGTCTGGGGGCCGTTAGAATGCTCCTGAGGGGCAGTAGAAGGGTCTGGGGACCTTTATAAATGCCCTGAGGGGCATTAGAAGGGTCTGAGGGCCTTTAGAAAGGTCCTGAGGGGCATTAGAAGGGTCTTGTGGCCTTCATTAGGGTCCTGAAAGGCATTAGAAGGGTCTGTGGGCTTTTAGATGGGTCCTGAGGCAATCTAGAAGGGTCTAGGGGCCTTTACATGGGTCTTGAGGGTCATTAGAAGGGTGTGGAGGCCTTTAGAAAGGCGCTGAGGGGCTCTAGAAGGGTCTGGGGGCTATTAGAAGCGTCCTGAGTGGGTCCAGAAGGGTCTGGGGGCCTTTTTAAAGGCCCTCAGGGGGATTATAAGGGTCTCGCGGCTTTTAGAAAGGCCCTGAGTGGCATTAGAAGGGTCTGGGTGCCTTTCGAAATGACGTGAGGGGCATTACAAGGGTATGGGGGCCTTTAGAAAGGCCCTGAGGGGCATTAGAAGGGTCTTGTGGCCATCATAAGGGTCCTGAAAGGTATTGGAAGGGTCTGGGCGCTTTTAGATAGGTCCTGAGGCAATCTAGAAGGGTCTGGGGGCCTTTACATGGGTCTTGAGGGTCATTAGAAGGGTGTGGAGGCATTTAGAAAGGCCCTGAAAGGCATTAGAAGGGTCTGGGTGCTTTTAGATTGGTCCTGAGGCAATCTAGAAGGGTCTGGGGGCCTTTACATGGGTCTTGAGGGTCATTAGAAGGGTGTGGAGGCCTTTAGAAACGGTCTGAGGGGCTCTAGAAGGGTCTGGGGGATATTAGATGCGTCCTGAGGGTGTCCAGAAGGGTCTGGGGGCCTTTTTAAAGGCCCTCAGGGAGATTATAAGGGTCTCGCGGCCTTTAGAAAGGCCCTGAGTGGCATTAGAAGGGTCTGGGTGCCTTTAGAAATGACCTGAGGGGCATTAGAAGGGTATGGGGGCATTTAGAAAGGCCCTGTGGAGCATTAGAAGGGTCTGGGGGCCTTTAGAATGCTCCTGAGGGGCAGTAGAAGGGACTGTGGACCTTTATAAGGCCCTGACGGTCATTAGAATGGTCTGCAGGCCTTTAGAAGTGTCCTGAGGGGCTCTAGAATGGTCTGGGGGCCTTTATAAGGGTCCTGACGGGCTCTAGAAGGGTCTGGGAACCTTTATAAATCCCCTGAGGGGCATTAGAAGGGTCTGAGGGCCTTTAGAAAGGTCCTGAGGGGCATTAGAAGGGTCTTGTGGCCTTCATAAGGGTCCTGAAAGGCATTAGAAGGGTCTGGGGGCTTTTAGATGGGTCCTGAGGCAATCTAGAAGGGTCTAGGGGCCTTTACATGGGTCTTGAGGGTCATTAGAAGGGTGTGGATGCCTTTAGAAAGGCCCTGAGGGGCTCTAGAAGGGTCTGGGGGCTATTAGAAGCGTCCTGAGGGGGTCCAGAAGTGTCTGGGGGCCTTTTTAAAGGCCCTCAGGGGGATTATAAGGGTCTCGCGGCTTTTAGAAAGGCCCTGAGTGGCATTACAAGGGTCTGGGGTCATACAGAAAGGCCCTCAGAGGTTCTAGAAGTGTCTGGGGTACTTTAGAAATGCCCTGAGGGGCATTAGAAGGGTCTGGGGGCCTTTAGAATGGTCCTGAGGGGTTCTAGAAGGGTCTGGAGGCATTTAAAACTGTCCTGAGAGGCTCTAGAAGGGTCTGGGTGCCTTTATAAGGGTCCTGAGGAGATTTAGAAGGGTCTGGGTGCCCTTAGAAAAGACCTGAGGGGAATTAGCAGGGTCTGGGGGACTTTAGAAGGGTCCTGAGGGTCTCTATAAAGGTCTTGGGGCCTTTAGAAGGTTCTTCAGGGGCTCTAGAATGGTCTGGGGACCTTTAGAAAGGCCCTGTGGGGCATTAGAAGGGTCTGGGGGCCTTTAGAATGCTCCTGAGTGGCAGTAGAAGGTTCTGAGGATATTTATAAAGGCCCTCACGGGCATTAGAATGGTCTGTGGGCCTTTAGAAGTGTCCTGAGGGGCTCTAGAATGGTCTGGGGGCCTTTATAAGGGTCCTGACGGGCTCTAGAAGGGTCTGGGAACCTTTATAAATGCCCTGAGGGGCATTAGAAGGGTCTGAGGGCCTTTAGAAAGGTCCTGAGGGGCATTAGAAGGGTCTTGTGGCCTTCATAAGGGTCCTGAAAGGCATTAGAAGGGTCTGGGGGCTTTTAGATGGGTCCTGATGCAATCTAGAAGGGTCTAGGGGCCTTTACATGGGTCTTGAGTGTCATTAGAAGGGTGTGGATGCCTTTAGAAAGGCCCTGAGGGGCTCTAGAAGGGTCTGGGGGCTATTAGAATCGTCCTGAGGGGGTCCAGAAGGGTCTGGGGGCCTTTTTAAAGGCCCTCAGGGGGATTATAAGGGTCTCGCGGCTTTTAGAAAGGCCCTGAGTGGCATTACAAGGGTCTGGGGTCATACAGAAAGGCCCTCAGAGGTTCTAGAAGTGTCTGGGGTACTTTAGAAATGCCCTGAGGGGCATTAGAAGGGTCTGGGGGCCTTTAGAATGGTCCTGAGGGGTTCTAGAAGGGTCTGGAGGCATTTAAAACTGTCCTGAGAGGCTCTAGAAGGGTCTGGGTGCATTTATAAGGGTCCTGAGGAGCTTTAGAAGGGTCTGGGTGCCCTTATAAAAGACCTGAGGGGAATTAGCAGGGTCTGGGGGACTTTAGAAGGGTCCTGAGGGGCTCTATAAGGGTCTGGGGGCCTTTAGAAGGGTCGTCAGGGGCTCTAGAAGGGTCTGGGGACCTTTAGAAAGGCCCAGTGGGGCATTAGAAGGGTCTGGGGGCCTTTAGAATGCTCCTGAGGGGAAGTAGAAGGGTCTGGGGACCTTTATAAGGGTCCTGACGGGCTCTAGAAGGGTCTGGGAACCTTTATAAATGCCCTGAGGGGCATTAGAAGGGTCTGAGGGCCTTTAGAAAAGTCCTGAGGGGCTCTAGAAGGGTCTTGTTGCCTTCATAAGGGTCCTGAAAGGCATTAGAATGCTCTGGGGGCTTTTAGATGGGTCCTGAGGCAATCTAGAAGGGTCTGGGGACCTTTACATGGGTCTTGAGGGTCATTAGAAGGGTGTGGAGGCCTTTAGAAAGGCCCTGAGGGGCTCTAGAAGGGTCTGGGGGCTATTAGAAGCGTCCTGAGGGGGTCCAGAAGGGTCTGGGGGCCTTTTTAAAGGCCCTCATAGGGATTATAAGGGTCTCGCGGCCTTTAGAAAAGCCCTGAGTGGCATTAGAAAGGTCTGGGTGCCTTTAGAAATGACCTGAGGGGCATTAGAAGGGTATGGGGGCCTTTAGAAAGGCCCTGATGGGCATTAGAAGGGTCTGGGTGCCTTTATAAGGGTCCTGAGGGGCATTAGAAGGGTCTGGGTGCCCTTATAAAAGCCCTGAGGAGAATTAGCAGGGTCTGGGGGCCTTTAGAAGGGTCCTTAGGGGCTCTATAAGGGTCTGGGGGCCTTTAGAAGGGTCTTGAGGGGCTCTAGAAGGGTCTGGGGACCTTTAGAAAGGCCCTGTGTGGCATTAGAAGGGTCTGGGGGCATTTAGAAGGGTCTTCAGGGGCTCTAGAAGGGTCTGGGGACCTTTAGAAAGGCCCTGTGGGGCATTAGAAGGGTCTGAGGGCCTTTATAATGCTCCTTAGGGGCAGTAGAAGGGTCTGGGGACCTTTGTAAGTGTCCTGACGTGCTCTAGAAGGGTCTGGGAACCTTTATAAATGCCCTGAGGTGCATTAGAAGGGTCTGAGGGCCTTTAGAAAGGTCCTGAGGGGCATTAGAAGGGTCTTGTGGCATTCATAAGGGTCTTGAAAGGCATTAGAAGGGTCTGGGGGCTTTTAGATGGGTGCTGAGGCAATCTAGAAGGGTCTAGGGGCCTTTACATGGGTCTTGAGGATCATTAGAAGGGTGTGGAGGCCTTTAGAAAGGCCCTGAAAGGCATTAGAAGGGTCTGGGGGCTTTTAGATGGGTCCTGAGGCAATCTAGAAGGGTCTGGGGGCCTTTACATGGGTCTTGACGGTCATTAGAAGGGTGTGGAGGCCTTTAGAAAGGCCCTGAGGGGCTCTAGAAGGGTCTGGGGGCTATTAGAAGCGTCCTGAGGGGGTCCAGAATGGTCTGGGGGCCTTTAGAAATGACCTGAGGGGCATTAGAAGGCTATGGGGGCCTTTAGAAAGGCCCTGAGGGGCATTAGAAGGGTATGGGGGCCTTTAGAATGGTCCTGAGGGGGTCTAGAAGGGTCTGGAGGCATTTAAAACTGTCCTGAAAGGCTCTAGAAGGGTCTGGGTGCCTTTATAAGGGTCCTGAGGGGCATTAGAAGGGTCTGGGTGCCCTTATGAAAGCCCTGAGGGGAATTAGCAGGGTCTGGGGGCCTTTAGAAGGGTCCTGAGGGGCTCTATAAGGGTCTGGGGGCCTGTAGAAGGGTCTTCAGGGGCTCTAGAAGGGTCTGGGGGCCTGTAGAAAGGCCCTGTGGGGCATTAGAAGGGTCTGGGGGCCGTTAGAATGCTCCTGAGGGGCAGTAGAAGGGTCTGGGGACCTTTATAAATGCCCTGAGGGGCATTAGAAGGGTCTGAGGGCCTTTAGAAAGGTCCTGAGGGGCATTAGAAGGGTCTTGTGGCCTTCATTAGGGTCCTGAAAGGCATTAGAAGGGTCTGGGGGCTTTTAGATGGGTCCTGAGGCAATCTAGAAGGGTCTAGGGGCCTTTACATGGGTCTTGAGGGTCATTAGAAGGGTGTGGAGGCCTTTAGAAAGGCGCTGAGGGGCTCTAGAAGGGTCTGGGGGCTATTAGAAGTGTCCTGAGTGGGTCCAGAAGGGTCTGGGGGCCTTTTTAAAGGCCCTCAGGGGGATTATAAGGGTCTCGCGGCTTTTAGAAAGGCCCTGAGTGGCATTACAAGGGTCTGGGTGCCTTTCGAAATGACGTGAGGGGCATTACAAGGGTATGGGGGCCTTTAGAAAGGCCCTGAGGGGCATTACAAGGGTCTTGTGGCCTTCATAAGGGTCCTGAAAGGTATTGGAAGGGTCTGGGGGCTTTTAGATGGGTCCTGAGGCAATCTAGAAAGGTCTGGGGGCCTTTACATGGGTCTTGAGGGTCATTAGAAGGGTGTGGAGGCCTTTAGAAAGGCCCTGAAATGCATTAGAAGGGTCTGGGGGCTATTAGAAGCATCCTGAGGGGGTCCCGGAGGGTCTGGGGGCCTTTTTAAAGGCCCTCAGGGGGATTATAAGGGTCTCGCGGCCTTTAGAAAGGCCCTGAGTGGCATTAGAAGGGTCTGGGTGCCTTTAGAAATGTCCTGAGCGGGTCTAGAAGGGTCTGGGAGCCTTTAGAAATGTCCTGAGGGGCATTAGAAGGGTCTGGGGGCCTTTAAAAAGGCCCTGAGGGGCATTACAAAGGTCTGGGGTCCTTTAGAAAGGCCCTGAGGGGCATTAGAAGGGTCTTGGGGCCTTTTAGAATGGTCCTGAGGGGGTCTAGAAGGGTCTGGAGGCATTTAAAACTGTCCTGAGAGGCTCTAGAAGGGTCTGGGGGCCTTTATAAGGGTCCTGAAAGGCATTAGAAGGGTCTGGGTGCCCTTATAAAAGCCCTGAGAGGAATTAGCAGGGTCTGGGGGACTTTAGAAGGGTCCTGAGGGGCTCTATAATGGTCTGGGGGCCTTTTGAAGGGTCTTCAGGGGCTCTAGAAGGGTCTGGGGACCTTTAGAAAGGCCCTGTGGGGCATTAGAAGGGTCTGGGGGCCTTTAGAATGCTCCTGAGGGGCAGTAGAAGGGTCTGGGGACCTTTATAAGCGTCCTGACGGGCTCTAGAATGGTCTGGGAACCTTTATAAATGCCCTGAGGGGCATTAGAAGGGTCTGAGGGCCTTTAGAAAGGTCGTGAGGGGCATTAGAAGGGTCTTGTGGCATTGATAAGGGTCCTGAAAGGCATTAGAAGTGTCTGGGGGCTTTTAGATGGGTCCTGAGGCAATCTAGAAGGGTCTGGGGGCCTTTACATGGGTCTTGAGGATCATTAGAAGGGTGTGGAGGCTTTTAGAAAGACCCTGAGAGGCTCTAGAAGGGTCTGGGGACTATTAGAAGCGTCCTGAGGGGGTCCAGAAGGGTCTGGGGGCCTTTTTAAAGGCCCTCTGGGGGATTATAAGGGTCTCGCGGCCTTTAGAAAGGCCCTGAGTGGCATTAGAAGGGTCTGGGGTCATATAGAAAGGCCCTGAGAGGTTCTAGAAGTGTCTGGGGTACTTTAGAAAGGCCCTGAGGGGCATTAGAAGGGTCTGGGGGCCTTTAGAAGGGCCTTCAGGGGCTCTAGAATGGTCTGGGGACCTTTAGAAAGGCCCTGTGGGGCATTAGAAGGGTCTGGGGGCCTTTAGAATGCTCCTGAGTGGCAGTAGAAGGGTCTGGGGACCTTTAGAAAGGCCCTGACGGGCATTAGAATGGTCTGCGGGCCTTTAGAAGTGTCCTGAGGGGCTCTAGAATGGTCTGGGGGCCTTTATAAGGGTCCTGACGGGCTCTAGAAGGGTCTGGGAACCTTTATAAATGCCCTGAGGGGCATTAGAAGGGTCTGAGGGCCTTTAGAAAGGTCCTGAGGGGCATTAGAAGGGTCTTGTGGCCTTCATAAGGGTCCTGAAAGGCATTAGAAGGGTCTGGGGGCTTTTAGATGGGTCCTGAGGCAATCTAGAAGGGTCTGGGGGCCTTTACATGGGTCTTGAGGGTCATTAGAAGGGTGTGGAGGCCTTTAGAAAGGTCCTGAGGGGCTCTAGAAGGGTCTGAGGGCTATAAGAAGCGTCCTGAGTGGGTCCAGAAGGGTCTGGGGGCCTTTTTAAAGGCCCTTAGGGGGATTATAAGGGTCTCGCGGCCTTTAGAAAGGCCCTGAGTGGCATTAGAAGGGTCTGGGTGCCTTTAGAAATGTCCTGAGGGGCATTAGAAGGGTCCGGGGGCCTTTAGAATGCTCCTGAGGGGCAGTAGAATGGTCTTGGGACCTTTAGAAAGGCCCTGACGGGCATTAGAATGGTCTGCGGGCCTTTAGAAGTGTCCTGAGGGGCTCTAGAATGGTCTGGGGGCCTTTATAAGGGTCCTGACAGGCTCTAGAATGGTCTGGGAACCTTTATAAATGCCCTGAGGGGCACTAAAAGGGTCTGAGGCCCTTTAGAAAGGTCCTGAGGGGCATTAGAAGGGTCTTGTGGCCTTCATAAGGGTCCTGAAAGGCATTAGAAGGGTCTGGGGGCTTTTAGATGGGTCCTGAGGCAATCTAGAAGGGTCTAGGGGCCTTAACATGGGTCTTGAGGGTCATTAGAAGGTTGTGGAGGCCTTTAGAAAGGCAATGAAAGGCATTAGAAGGGTCTGGGGGCTTTTAGATGGGTCCTGAGGCAATCTAGAAGGGTCTGGGGGCGTTTACATGGGTCTTGAGGGTCATTAGAAGGGTGTGGAGGCCTTTAGAATGGCCCTGAGGGGCTCTAGAAGGGTCTGGGGGCTATTAGAAGCGTCCTGAAAGGGTCCAGAAGGGTCTGGGGGCCTTTTTAAAGGCCCTCAGGGGGATTATAAGGGTCTCGCGGCCTTTAGAAAGGCCCTGAGTGGCATTAGAAGGGTCTGGGTGCCTTTAGAAATGTCCTGAGGGGCTCTAGAAGGGTCTGGGGGCCTTTATAAATGTCCTGAGGGGCATTAGAAGGGTCTGGGGGCCTTTAGAATGCTCCTGAGGGGCAGTAGAAGGGTCTTGGGACCTTTAGAAAGGCCCTGACGGGCATTAGAATGGTCTGCGGGCCTTTAGAAGTGTCCTGAGGGGCTCTAGAATGGTCTGGGGGCCTTTAGAAGGGTCCTGACAGGCTCTAGAAGGGTCTGGGAACCTTTATAAATGCCCTGAGGGGCACTAGAAGGGTATGAGGGCCTTTAGAAAGGTCCTGAGGGGCATTAGAAGGGTCTTGTGTCCTTCATAAGGGTCCTGAAAGGCATTAGAAGGGTCTGGGGGCTTTTAGATGGGTCCTGAGGCAATCTAGAAGGCTCTAGGGGCCTTTACATGGGTCTTGAGGGTCATTAGAAGGTTGTGGAGGCCTTTAGAAAGGCCCTGAAAGGCATTAGAAGGGTCTGGGGGCTTTTAGATTGCTCCTGAGGCAATCTAGAAGGGTCTGGGGGCCTTTACATGGGTCTTGAGGGTCATTAGAAGGGTGTGGAGGCCTTTAGAAAGGCCCTGAGGGGCTCTAGAAGGGTCTGGCGGCTATTAGAGGCGTCCTGAGGGGGTCCAGAAGGGTCTGGGGGCCTTTTTAAAGGCCCTCAGGGGGATTATAAGGGTCTCGCGGCCTTTAGAAAGACCCTGAGTGGCATTAGAAGGGTCTGGGTGCCTTTAGAAATGTCCTGAGGGGCTCTAGAAGGGTCTGGGGGCCTTTATAAATGTCCTGAGGGGCTCTAGAAGGTTCTGGGGGCCTTTAGAAATGTCCTGAGGGGCATTAGAAGGGTCTGGGTGCCCTTATAAAAGTCCTGAGGGGAATTAGCAGGGTCCGGGGGACTTTAGAAGGGTCCTGATGGGCTCTATAAAGGTCTGGGGGCCTTTAGAAGGGTCTTGAGGGGCTCTAGAAGGGTCTGGGGACCTTTAGAAAGGCCCTATGGGGCATTAGAAGGGTCTGGGGGCCTTTAGAATGCTCCTGAGGGGCAGTAGAAGGGTCTGGGGACCTTTAGAAAGGCCCTGACGGGCATTAGAATGGTCTGCGGGCCTTTAGAAGTGTCCTGAGGGGCTCTAGAATGGTCTGGGGGCCTTTATAAGGGTCCTGACGGGCTCTAGAAGGGTCTGGGAACCTTTATAAATGCCCTGAGGGGCACTAGAAGGGTCTGAGGGCCTTTAGAAAGGTCCTGAGGGGCATTAGAAGGGTCTTGTGGCCTTGATAAGGGTCCTGAAAGGCATTAGAAGGGTCTGGGGGCTTTTAGATGGGTCCTGAGGCAATCTAGAAGGGTCTGGGGGCCTTTACATGGGTCTTGAGGGTCATTAGAAGGGTGTGGAGGCCTTTAGAAAGGCCCTGAGGGGCTCTAGAAGGGTCTGGGGGCTATTAGAAGCGTCCTGAGGGGGTCTAGAAGGGTCTGGGGGCCTTTTTAAAGGCCCTCAAGGGGATTATAAGGGTCTCGCGGCCTTTAGAAAAGCCCTGAGTGGCATTAGAAGGGTCTGGGTGCCTTTAGAAATGACCTGAGGGGCATTAGAAGGGTATGGGGGCCTTTAGAAAGGCCCTGATGGGCATTAGAAGGGTCTGGGGGCCTTTAGAATGGTCCTGAGGGGTCTAGAAGGGTCTGGAGGCATTTAAAACTGTCCTGAGAGGCTCTAGAAGGGTCTGGGTGCCTTTATAAGGGTCCTGAGGGGCATTAGAAGGGTCTGGGTGCCCTTATAAAAGCACTAAAAGGAATTAGCAGGGTCTGGGGGCCTTTAGAAGGGTCCTGAGGGGCTCTATAAGGGTCTGGGGGCCTTTAGAAGGGTCTTCAGGGGCTCTAGAAGGGTCTGGGGACCTTTAGAAAGGCCCTGTGGGGCATTAGAAGGGTCTGGGGGCCTTTAGAATGCTCCTGAGGGGCAGTAGAAGGGTCTGGGGACATTTATAAGGCCCTGACGGGCATTAGAATGGTCTGCGGGACTTTAGAAGTGTCCTGAGGGGCTCTAGAATGGTCTGGGGGCCTTTATAAGGGTACTGACATGCTCTAGAAGGGTCTGGGAACCTTTATAAATGCCCTAAGGGGCATTAGAAGGGTCTGAGGGCCTTTAGAAAAGTCCTGAGGGGCATTAGAAGGGTCTGGGGGCCTTTAGAATGGTCCTGTGGGGGTCTAGAAGGGTCTGGAGGCATTTAAAACTGTTCTGAGAGGCTCTAGAAGGGTCTGGGTGCCTTTATAAGGGTCCTGAGTGGCATTAGAAGGGTCTGGGTGCCCTTATAAAAGCCCTGAGAAGAATTAGCAGGGTCTGGGGGACTTTAGAAGGGTCCTTAGGGGCTCTATAAGGGTCTGGGGGCCTTTAGAAGGGTCTTGAGGGGCTCTAGAAGGGTCTGGGGACCTTTAGAAAGGCCCTGTGTGGCATTAGAAGGGTCTGGGGGCCTTTAGAAGGGTCTTCAGGGGCTCTAGAAGGGTCTGGGGACCTTTAGAAAGGCCCTGTGGGGCATTAGAAGGGTCTGAGGGCCTTTAGAATGCTCCTGAGGGGCAGTAGAAGGGTCTGGGAACCTTTATAAATGCCCTGAGGGGCATTAGAAGGGTCTGAGGGCCTTTATAAAGGTCCTGAGGGGCATTAGAAGGGTCTGGTGGCCTTCATAAGGGTCCTGAAAGGCATTAGAAGGGTCTGGGGGCTTTTAGATGGGTCCTGAGGCAATCTAGAAGGGTCTAGGGGCCTTTACATGGGTCTCGAGGGTCATTAGAAGGGTGTGGAGGCCTTTAGAAAGGCCCTGAAAGGCATTAGAAGGGTCTGGGGGCTTTTAGATGGGTCCTGAGGCAATCTAGAAGGGTCTGGGGGCCTTTACATGGGTCTTGAGGGTCATTAGAAGGGTGTGGAGGCCTTTAGAAAGGCCTTGAGGAGCTCTAGAAGGGTCTGGGGGCTATTAGAAGCGTCCTGAGGGGGTCCAGAAGGGTCTGGGGGCCTTTTTAAAGGCCCTCAGGGGGATTATAAGGGTCTCGCGGCCTTTAGAAAGGCCCTGAGTGGCATTAGAAGGGTCTGGGTGCCTTTAGAAATGACGTGAGGGGCATTACAAAAGTATGGGGGCCTTTAGAAAGGCCCTGAGGGGCATTAGAAGGGTCTGGGGGCCTTTAGAATGGTCATCAGGAGGGTCTAGAAGGGTCTGGAGGCCTTTAAAACTGTCCTGAGAGGCTCTAGAAGGGTCTGGGTGCCTTTATAAGGGTCCTGAGGGGCATTATAAGGGTCTGGGTGCCCTTATAAAAGCCCTGAGGGCAATTAGCGGGGTCTGGGGGACTTTAGAAGGGTCCTGAGGGGCTCTATAAGGGTCTGGGGGCCTTTAGAAGGGTCTTCAGGCGCTCTAGAAGGGTCTGGGGACCTTTAGAAAGGCCCTGTGAGGCATTAGAAGGGTCTGGGGGCCTTTAGAATGCTCCTGAGGGGCAGTAGAAGGGTCTGGGGACCGTTATAAAGGCCGTGACGGGCATTAGAATGGTCTGCGGGCCTTTAGAAGTGTCCTGAGGGGCTCTAGAATGGTCTGGGGGCCTTTATAAGGGTCCTGACGGGCTCTAGAAGGGTCTGGGAACCTTTATAAATACCCTGAGGGGCATTAGAAGGGTCTGAGGGCCTTTAGAAAAGTCCTGAGGGGCATTAGAAGGGTCTTGTGGCCTTCATAAGGGTCCTGAAAGGCATTAGAAGGGTCTGGGGGCTTTTAGATGGGTCCTGAGGCAATCTAGAAGGGTCTAGGGGCCTTTACATGGGTCTTGAGGGGCATTAGAAGGGTGTGGAGGCCTTTAGAAAGGCCCTGAAAGGCATTAGAAGGGTCTGGGGGTCTTTAGAAGGGTCTTCAAGGGCTCTAGAAGGGTCTGGGGACCTTTAGAAAGGCCCTGTGGGGCATTAGAAGGGTCTGGGGGCCTTTAGAATGCTCCTGAGGGGCAGTAGAAGGGTCTGGGGACCTTTATAAAGGCCCTGACAGGCATTAGAATGGTCTGCAGGCCTTTAGAAGTGTTCTGAGGTGCTCTAGAGGGGTCTGGGGGCCTTTATAAGGGTCCTGACAGGCTCTAGAAGGGTCTGGGAACCTTTATAAATGCCCTGAGGGGCACTAGAAGGGTCTTGTGGCCTTTATAAGGGTCCTGAAAGACAGATACAGGCTGGAACTGCCCTGCCTGGCGCACGCTAGCTTGGGGCTGAAAATTAAACCCTTCTCCAAATCTGTAACGAGGCAAACTCTCCCCGCGCAACCTTCTACCCTACGCTAAATCTCCTCCTTGCTGCTCTCGACATTCTGCCCTCTTCCCGGCAAAAACCACAGCCCTCTTAACTTCCTGAGGACCGAGGACCCAAAGCCATCCCAGGCAAAAAACCTCTAACTGCATCAAGTAACTGGAAAAATCCTGCACTGTCACATTGTCCTGGACTATAATACACACACACAAAAAAAAAAAAAAAGAGACAGCAAACAGAGTGCTAAGTCAGCATCACACTGCTCACTGCCGACATCTTGTACTAAACCCGCTGCAAAACTGTCAGGGCACCTGCCAAACCAAAGGTTCCGTACATAATCGAGATAACAAATGCTACTACTTTACTCTTCGAGACATACTTAGTTTCCTCCTCGCCGCCAGCCCCTTAAGAGTGAGCCCAACTACCTCACAGGCACGCCAAAATGCCACACGGTCCGCTTACCTCTTCTCTCCGCCGCTCCCGTTACAGGAACATAGTAGTGCCGATAGCCGGGACAAAAGACAGATGAGCTGTGCGGATCAAAATTCTAGGAATTTTACTAGACTTTAGTTACAGCAGTAAACAAAAAGAACTTGAAAAATTACAACCTTTACCGGTTCTCAAAAAGAATCGACACAGAAGACCTAAAAAATCAGAACACTTACCAGACAGTAATGGAGACTGGAAGGACAAAGGCAAGCAGCCGATGAAAAGCTCACAACGGTGGGAACTGACTCCTTTAAGACCTAAACTGGAAAGTCTATGAACATAAAAATCCACACAATGGATAACAGGAACGAGGTACCGACCGCTGTGAGCGATAATAGAGCAAATCTCCCCGGTAAGTTTGGAAAAATCCCAAGCTCTTCTAAACGAGGGAGGCTCGTGTGCCCACAGACCGGATGAGGAATGATCGCTCAGCTGTTAACTGTTACGAGGCAAAACGATGACCGTCCTCTTCCCTGAGAAATACAGTGGAAGACAAGGACGGAATCCTGCGCTGCAGATAGGCAGCAAATCCATACTTTCAAGTAGCAAAGTATCCGATATTCAGACAGATGAAGACGGGACGGGTGCAAATAAGTCACTCGAACAATGCAATAAGTAGAAGGGACGAGGGAGCAGAGATCTCAGTCCCAGAGATTACATTTTTAAGGCGACCGAAACTTCTCGAGATCAAATTCCTCTGATACGCAAACTGGCAATTGCCACACGAGAGTCCAAATAATCCATACCTCGTGTCTGAATCTGTGTCTCAATCGCATCGTTACCTCCTACTGGCTGCAGAGAGACTGGAACGACAGAAACCTGAATGACGCTTGCATCTGACCGCCAAACCGATCCGAGAAAGTCTGATGAAGCTATCTTCCTTTCCCAGTTCTAAACCATTAAAGTCCTTCCGCACCCCTGAAAAATCAGACAAAGAACTCTGGTTTTTCCTAACAGAACCTGCACTATATTTTAATCCCTTGACCCTTATGAGCTGATATTCCTCGAGAGCTGTACTTCTCAGCCTTTCCCAGGGTTCCCCTGGTCCCTTGCATCATCTACCGACCCACGGAATCGACTTACTCCTCTAGGCAAGTGTACTAAAATCTAAATTGTTATGTCCCGTAAGGAGCCAACTACAAACTGCAGAGATTCTAGGATAAAAACATCGACCCCACAGAATGAGGAACACCCAGAACTGACCCCATAACCAGAAATGCTAAACAAAGACAAAGCACTGTAAAAGAAAAAAAAAAAATAAGCTTACCTTTCCAGCACACCCTCATCGGCCGCAAGAAGGTAAAGCGGCGGCAGAGCTCTGACCTCGAGGGAAGCCAGAGGCCGAATGAACTCTGTGGGCAAGGCCTGGGGCTTATATACACCCTGGGCCTTCATGCACATCACCTGTGAAGGGGGTGGGGTGAACTATCTCAAAGGTATAAATAGGAAATGGGGAGCACCTGTGTTTTACTGACTATACCTTACATTTTTGCTAAGAACTATGCCGTTATTATGCCCAAAAGCATTCTTATCAGAAATAACAGTATGCAAGCTTTCATTGCGATGCCGCTTCTCGTGACGGTGAGGTGACTAGATAGCAAAGATCTTAGAGCTAGACTTTTCGGTTCCTTTCATTTACTGTACTGCAATACAATTTTTATTTTCTGGCATCCCTATAACCATACTCTTATTTTTCTGTGTTGTTTTCTCTTTCTCCCCACCCCGCCCCGCTTCCCCCCGGTCTTTAGTATCTGTCTTGTGTCCATAGTTCTTTTTTCCTTTTTCATCTTTTTCCCAGTCTGCGGGTGTTTTTTTTTTTTTTTCATTTTCCCCACAATGTTACTAGCCCAGTCCCTGACTCTCTGCAATGACCAAAGAATTCCAAACCTCTTGCCTGCTTTTGCTCACACTGCCTCGACTGCAGAGCACAGCCAAGCCAAGCTAGTCTGCAACCAAACTCAAACATTAAGCTCTGCTTCCTCAGCATTCAACCCCCTCGGCTACTGCTCCGATGGCTTCTCCCACGCTGTTTTGGTTATCCCCCTCCGTGGCTCCAGAGACTAGCAGAAACTACCCTCCTCACCCACCACGCCTAGGGCTGCTATCCCCAAGCTTATCGACTCTGTCCCCTCAACTTAGCTTGCAGAGGGCCACCGCTGAAGCTCTCCTTGGCCAAAGCTGCTTAAGTCAGGTCTGCTTATGGAAATAATCGTGCAGTCACCGGCTCCCTCTTCAGCATCTACAAGAAAAAAAAGAAACAGAAAAGTACAGCATCAAAATATGAGACGGCTGCAGGCTTTAGGAGCTCAATTCAAGAAAAGCAGTGCCCTAGCTAACATAAGTTTTTATCCCCCATATGCTGCCAGCAACAAACTGGAGATACTGTAGGATGAATGCATCACCATCCCCCACCCCCCTGCCCAGAATGAAGAACAGCAACAAGTTGCCTCACAGACAAAGTGCTATTAAAAACCAAAAAAAAAACCCTTACCATTCCAGCCCTCATCCGACACAAGGAGTTAAAACACCAGCAGAGCTCCAATCTCAAGGGAAACCAGAGGCTGAATGACCTCCCCAGGCAAGGCCTGGGGCTTATATACACCCTGGGCCTTCACAAGCATCACCTGTGAATGGGGTGGGGCGAACTCTCTCAAAGGTATAAATATGGTCTGGGGAGCAGCTGCATTTGATTGACTCTCCTTTACATTCTCGGCAAGAGCCCTGCTGTTACTATGCCTGAAAGCATCCTTATGAGAAATAATAGTATGTGTGCTTTCCCTGCTCTGCTGCTTGTTGCGACAGTGATGGGAGGAGATAGCAAACTTTTTAAAGGTGGACTTTTTGGTTCCTTTCATTTATTGTGCTGCTGCTACAATTTTTGTCTCCTGGGATCCCTATAACCCTGCCCTTTTATTTCTCTGTGCTCTTTTCTCTCCTTTTCCCAGTCTTCAGCATCTGTTTTCTGCCCACGCTTTTTTTTTTTTCTTTTCCATCTTTGTCCTATTCTGTATTTCTCATTCTTTCCCCCTACAATTTCACTGGTTTGATCCTTGCAGTTTGTTCTTTCTCTGCACCTGAAAATGCTTTGCTTTTCTTTCTCTCTTTTTTTTCTCTCTTTCCATCTCTCTTTTTCTTTCTCTATCCCTTTGTATTGCTCACTGTTGCTGTTCCAGCTTTTACATTCACTCTGTATCTTGACGCTCCCCTTTACTCCTCTTACTGTTTCTGAATCTTTGTGCTAGTCCCTGCCCTTTTCTATAATCCTCTGCCTGTCTGTAGGGCTCCTTGTGCCTTTCAAACTAGTCAGCTCTTTTTTACGTATACATGTAGCTTTATAACACTCTTAGGCTGAAATGTTCCTCTAAGCTTCTGCTCAGAGAACTGCTGTGGAAAAAGTCTGTGTGTTGATATCTTCAAGATGTCTGAAGTAGTAGAGCTTTAGGGCATTTTCTTCCCCTCTCCTCCTACCTGGCCCAGCGCTCTGTAACTCAGAGGCACGGGGCCCGAGCTGACTTGCTTTTTGTATGTGCCTGGGATTCACGGCCCCTGAAACTGGAGCCTGACTAATGATGTCACGGCAGTGGTCATATCGAGTTAGTTCTGTGAGAGGAAGGGCCGCAACTCAGCCGATAGAAGCACAGGCTGTCTCTGTCCTTGATGGAAATGTAGGAGTTTCAGAGCCTTTCCTCTTATGTCTGGAGTCTGCTGTTATAGTTAGCTTCTCTGTGACCGTTTTATTGTTCTTCTCAGCCTGGACATTATCACAGAATCATAGAACAACCAGGTTGGAAGGGACCCATCGGATCTTCTAGTCCAACCCTTCCTATCAAATGCTAAACCGAGTACCTCAAGACCTCATCCACCTGTGCCTTAAACACCTCCAGGGAAGGCAAGTCAATCCCCTCCCTGGGCAGCCTCTGACGCTGCCCAATGACCCCCTGTGTGAAAAACTTCCTCCTAATCTCCAGCCTAAATCTCCCCTGGTGGAGCTTGAGGTCATTCCCTCTTGTCCTGTCCCCTGTCCCTTGGGAGAAGAGCCCAGCTCCCTCCTCTCTGCATCCTCCCTTCAGGTAGTTGCAGAGAACAATGAGGTCTCCTCTCAGCCTCCTCTTCTCCAGGCTAAACAACCCCAGCTCTCTCAGCTGCTCCTCATAGGGCCTGTCCTCCAGTCCCTTCACCGGCTTCGTGGCTCTTCTCTTGACTCGCTCCAGAACCTCAACATCCTTGCTGAGAGGTCCAGAACTGAACGCAGGATTCAAGGAGCGGCCTCACCAGTGCTGAGTACAGAGGGAGAATCACCTCCTTGGACCTGCTGGTCATACCATTTCTGACACAAGCCAGGATGCCATTGGCCTTCTGGGCACACTGCTGGCTCATGGTCAGTCAGCTGTCGACTGACACCCCCAGGTCCCTCTCCTCCTGGCAGTTTTCCAGCCAGGCTTCTCCCAGTCTGTAGCTCTGCGTAGGGTGATGACTAGCCTGATGACTACACAAAAGATGGGGCTGCATGCAATGTTAAGGTTGTTGGGAGAAGGGCAAGAATAGGACCAATAACAAAAAGTTGAAAATGCCCTTTAGAGTTTGCTGCTTCATTGGCTGCTGAGAAATAGCTCAGTCTCTGCGATTTTGCTACTGTATGAGAGAGGTCAATGCTCAATTCTATCTAAATGGTGCATGAGAATGTGATTATGTAACACGTAGAATCATAGAAGCAGGACCTGGTGTTTGGCCTTGTTAAACCTCATACAATTGGACTCCAGGGAGGTTGTTCTCCCTCTGTACTCAGCAATGGTGAGACCGATTCTTGAATCCTGTGTTCGCTTCTGGGCCCCTCACCACAAGAAGGATGTTGAGGCTCCGGAGAAAGTTCAGAGAAGAGCAACAAAGCTAGTAAAGGGGCGGGAGAAAAGGCCTTATAAGGAACAGCTGAGAGAGCTGGGGGTGTTGATCCTGGAGGAGAGGAAGCTGAGGGGAGACCTCATTGCTCTCTACAATTAACTGAAAGTAAGTTGTGGAGAGGAGGGAGCTGGCCCCTTCTCCCAAGTGACTGGGGACAGGACGAGAGGGAGTGGCCTCAAGCTCCACCAGGGGAGATTTAGGCTGGAGATTAGGAAAACTTTTTCATGGAAAGGGTCATTGGGCAGTGTCAGAGGCTGCCCAGGGAGGGGGTTGATTCATCTTCCCTGGAGGTGTTTAAGACACAGATGGACAAGGTGCCGAGGGGCAATGTTTACTGTTTGACAGGAACAGTTGGACTCGATGATCCAGTGGGTCTCTTCCAACCTGGTTGTTCTATGATTCCATAGATTCCCTGAGGGGCTCTAGAAGGGTGTGGGGGCTATTAGAAGCATCCTGAGGGGGTCCAGAATGGTCTGGGGGCCTTTTTAAAGGCCCTCAGGGGGATTATAAGGGTCTCGTGGCCTTTAGAAAGGCCCTGAGTGGCATTACATGGGTCTGGTGTCATATAGAAAGGCTCTGAGAGGTTCTAGAAGTGTCTGGGGTAATTTAGAGAGGCCCTGAGGGGCATTAGAAGGGTCTGGGGGCCTTCTGAAGGGTCCTAAGGGGCATTAGAAGTGTCTGGGGGCCTTTAGAATGGTCCAGAGGGGGTCTAGAAGGGTCTGGAGGCATTTAAAACTGTCCTGAGAGGCTCTAGAAGGGTCTGGGTGCCTTTATAAGGGTCCTGAGGGGCATTAGAAGGGTCTGGGTGCCCTTATAAAAGCCCTGAGGGGAATTAGCAGGGTCTGGGGGACTTTAGAAGGGTCCTGAGGGGCTCTATAAGGGTCTGGGGGCATTTAGAAGGGTCTTCAGGGGCTCTAGAAGGGTCTGGGTGCCCTTAAAAAAGCCTTGAGGGGAATTAGTAGGGTCTGGGGGACTTTAGAAGGGTCCTGAGGGGATCTATAAGGGTCTGGGGGCCTTTAGAAGGGTCTTCAGGGGCTCTAGAAGGATCTGGGGACCTTTAGAAAGGCCCTGTAGGGCATTAGAAGGGTCTGGGGGCCTTTAGAATGCTCCTGAGGGGCAGTAGAAGGGTCTGGGGACATTTTTAAAGGCCCTGACGGGCATTAGAATGGTCTGGGGGCCTTTAGAAGTGTCCTGAGGGGCTCTAGAATGGTCTGGGGGTCTTTATAGGGGTCCTGAGGTGTTCTAGAAGGGTCTGGGAACCTTTATAAATTCCCTGAGGGGCATTAGAAGGGTCTGAGGGTCTTTAGAAAGATCCTGAGGGGCATTAGAAGGGTCTTGTGGCCTTCATAAGGGTCCTGAAAGGCATTAGAAGGGTCTGGGGGATTTTAGATGGGTCCTGAGGCAATCTAGAAGGGTCTAGGGGCCTTTACATGGGTCTTGAGGGTCATTAGAAGGGTGTGGAGGCCTCTAGAAAGGCCCTGAAAGGTATTAGAAGGGTCTGGGGGCTTTTAGATGGGTCCTGAGGCAATCTAGAAGGGTCTGGGGGCCTTTACATGGGTCTTGAGGGTCATTAGAAGGGTGTGGAGGCCTTTAGAAAGGCCCTGAGAGGCTCTAGAAGGGTCTGGGGGCTATTAGAAGCGTCCTGAGGTGGTCCAGATGGGTCGGGGGGCCTTTTTAAAGGCCCTCAGGGGGATTTTAAGAGTCTCGCGGCCTTTAGAAAGGCCCTGAGTGGCATTACAAGGGTCTGGGGTCATATAGAAAGGCCCTGAGAGGTTCTAGAAGTGTCTGGGGTACTTTAGAACGGCCCTGAGGGGCATTAGAAGGGTCTGGGGGCCTTTAGAAGGGTTCTGAGGGGCATTTGAATGGTCTGGGGGCCTTTAGAAAGGCCCTGAGGTGCATTAGAATGGTCTGGGGGCCTTTAAAAGGGTCCTGAAGGGCATTTGAATGGTCTGGGGGCCTTTAGAAAGGCCCTGAGGTGGATTAGAAGGGTCTGGGGGCCTTTAAAATGGTCCTGAGGGGCTCTAGAAGGGTCTGGGGGCTTTTAGAAATGTCAGAGGGGCTCTAGATGGGTCTGGGGGCCGTTACAAAAGTCCTGAGGGGTCTAGAAGAGTCTGGGAGCCTTTAGAAAGGATCTGAGGGGCTCTAGAATGGTCTGGGGGCCTCAAAATGGCTGGAATCTTCGTCAAAATGGCCGTCGCCCGATTCAAAAATGGCTGCCGCCTGAACTCAAAATGGCGGGAGTCGGCTTCAAAATGGCCTCCGCCCGATTCAAATATGGCGGCTGCCCGACCTCAAAATGGCGGGAGTTGGCTTCAAAATGGCCGCCACCCGATTCAAAAATGGTGGCTGCCCGATCTGAAAATGGCGGGAGTTGGCTTCAAAATGGTGGATGCCGGATTTAAACATGGTGGCTGTCTGAGTTGAAAATTTCTTCTTTTAGTTTCTTTTTTGTTTTTTTGTGTGTGTGTTTTGATTGAGTGCTTTCTCTTTTAGGCATTGTTTTTGAGAGGTTTTTTTGAGGAGTGTTATCTGGGGGCTTGGCTATGTAATTAATTTGTTTTGTCGCTGGGTGGGTGCTTAATTGCTTGATGGGTGAATGTTTGGGGTGGGTGCTTAATTGCTAACGGGTGAATGTTTGGGGTGGGTGCTCGGGGAGGGTGGGTGCGCCCCATTCTAATGCCCCTCAGAACCCTTCAAAAGGCCCTCAGACCATTCTAATGCCCCTCAGGGCATATATAAAGGTTCCCAGACCCTTCTAGAGCCCGTCAGGACCATTCTAAAGGCCGACAGACCCTTCTAGAGCCCCTCAAGACGATTCAAAGGGACCCCAGACTTTTCCAGAGCCCCTCAGGACCCTTCTTAAGGACCCCAGACCCATCTAATGCCCTTCAGGACCCTTCTAACGACCCCAACACTCTTCTAGAGCCCCTCAGGCCCATTCTAAAGGCCCCCAGACCCTTCTAGAGCCCCTCAAGTCCTTTCTAAAGGCTCCCAGATTCTTCTAGAGCCCCTCAGGACCCTTCTAATGGCACCCAGACCCATTTAGAGCCCCTCAGAACATATCTAAAAGCCCCCAGACCCTTCTAGAGACCTTCAGGTCCTTTCTAAAGGACCCCAAACCCTTCTAGAGCCCCTCAAGACACTTCTAAAGGCCCCCAGACTCTTCTAGAGCCCCTCAGGACCCTTCTAAAGGACACCAGACCCTTGTAATGCAACTCAGGGTCTTTCTAAAGGACCCCAGACCCTTCTAATGCCCCTCAAGACCTTGTAAAGGTCCCAAGACTCATCTAATGACCCTCAGGGCCTTTATAAAGGACCTCAGACCACACTAGAGCCCTTCAGGACCTATCTAAAGGCCCCCAGACTCTTCTAGGACCCCTAACGGCCATTCTAAAGGCCCCCAGACCCATCTAGAGACCCTCAAGACCCTTCTAAAGACCCCCAGACCCTTCTACTGCCCCTCAGGACCCTTCTAAAGGCCCCCAGACATTTATAGAACCTGTCAGGACCCTTCAAAGGCCCCCAGACCTTTCTAGACCTCACAGGACCTTTCTAACGGTACCCAGACCCTTGTAATGCCCCTCAGAACCCTTCTAAAGGCCCCCAGACCCTGGTAATTCCCCTCAAGACCATTCTAAAGGCCCGAAGATGCTTCTAGAGCCCCTCAGGTCTTTTATAAAGGTCCCCAAACCATTCTAGAGCTCCTCAGGACCCTTCTACAGGCGCCCAGACTCTTGTAGAGCCCCTCAGGGCCTTTCTAAAGGACCCCAGACCCTTCTAGAGCCTTTCAGGGCATTTCTAAAGGCCCCAAGACCCTTCTAATGCCCCTTAGGGCCTTTCTAAAGGAGCCCAGAGCTTCTAATGCCCCTTAGGACTTTTCTAAAGGCCCCCAGACCCATCTAATGCCATTCAGGGTCATTCTAAAGGCCCCCAGACCCCTCTAGAGCCGTTCACGACCTATCTAAAGGCCTCCAGACTCCTCTAGATCCCCTCAAGACCTTTCTAAAGGCACCCAGACCCTTCTAGAGCCCCTCAAGACGCTTCAAATGGCCCCGAGACCCTTCCAGAGCCCCTCAGGACCCTTCTAAAGGCCCCCAGAACATTCTAATGCCCCTCAGATCCATCCAAAGGCACCCAGACCCTTCTAATGCCCCTCAGGGCTTTTCTAAAGGTCGCCAGACCCATCTAATGCCCTTCAGGGCCTTTCAAATAGCACCCAGACCACACTAGAGCCCTTTAGGACCTTTCTAAAGGCCCCCAGACTCCTCTAGAGCCACTCAGATCCATTGTAAAGACCCCCAGACCCTTCTAGAGCCACACAAGACCTTTCTAAAGGCACCCAGACACTTCTGGAGCCCCTCAAGGCCATTTCAAAAGATCCCCAGACCATTCTAGAGCCACTCAGGGTGTTTCTAAAGGCCCCCAGACCCATCTAACGCCCCTCAAGGCCCTTCTAAAGGAACCCAGACCCTTCTAGAGCCCCTCAGGACCCTTTTAAAGGACCCCAGACGCTTCTAGAGCCCCTCTAGATTGTTCTAAAGGGCCCCAGACCCTTCTAGAGCACCTCAGGACCATTCTACAGCCGCCAGACCCTTCTAGAGCCACTCAAGACCCTTCTAAAAAACATCAGACCTTTCTAGAGCCCTTCAGGACCATTCGAAAGGCACCCAGACCCTTCTGCAGACCCTCAGGGCCTTTCTAAAGCCCTCAGACCCTTCTAATGCACCTCAGGGCATTTCTAAAGGACCCCAGACCATTCAAATGCCCCTCAGAAAACTTCTAAAGGCCCCCAGACCCTTCTAGAGCCACTCACGACATTCCTAAAGGCCCCAAGATCTTTCTAGAACCCATCAGGACCCTTCGAAAGGCCCCCAGACCCTTCTACAGCCCCTCAGGATGCTTCTAAAGGCCCCAGACCCTTCTAGAGCCTGTCAGGATCTTTCTAAAGGCACCCAGACCATTCTAATGCCCCTCAGGACCTTTCTAAAGGCCCCCGGACCCTTCTAATGCAACTCAGGGACTATCTAAAGGACCCCAGACCCCTCTAATGACCGTCAAGAACCATGTAAAGGCCCCCAGACCCATCGAGATTGCCTCAGGACCCATCTAAAGCCCCCCAGACCATTCTAATGCCTTTCAGGACCCTTATAAAGGCCACAAGACCCTTCTAATGCCCCTCAGGACCTTTCTAAAGGCACTCAGACCCTTCTAATGCCCCTCGAGACCCATGTAAAGACCCCCAGACCCTTCCAGATTGCCTCAGAACCCATCTAAAAGCCCCCAGACCCTTCTATAGCATTTCAGGGCCTTTCTAAAGGCCTCCACACCCTTTTAATGACCCTCAAGACCCATGTAAAGGCCCCCAGACCCTTCTAGACCCCCTCAGGACCATTCTAAAGGCCCCCAGACCCTTCTAATGCCCCTCAGGACCCTTCTAAAGGCCCCCAGACCCTTCTAATGCCCCTCAGGGCCTTTCTAAAGTACCCCAGACACTTCAAGAACCTCTCAGGGCCTTTCTATATGACCCCAGACCCTTCTAATGCCCCTCAGGGCCTTTCTAAAGGCCCCCATAACCTTCTAATGCCCCTCAGGACATTTCTAAAGGCCCCCAGACCCTTCTAGAGCCCCTCAGGACATTTCAAAAGGCACCCAGACCCTTCTAATGCCCCTCAGGACCATTCGAAAGGCCCCGAGACACTTTAAGAGCACCTCAGGACATTTCTAAAGGAACCCAGATCTTTCTAGAGCCCCTCAGGACCCTTCTAGAGGCCCCCAGACCCTTCTAGAGCCCCTCAGGACGATTCTAAAGGCCCCCAGACCCTTCTAGATCCCCTCAGGACATTTCTAAAGTAGCCCAGAAACTTCTAGAACATCTCAGGGCCTTTCTAAACGCCCTCAGACCATTCAAATGCCCCTCAGAACCCTTCTAAAAGCCCCCAGACCCTTCTAGAGCCCCTCAGGACCCTTCTAAAGGCCCCCAGACCCTTCTAATACCCCTCAGGGCCTTTCTAAAGTACCCCAGAAACTTCTAGAACATCTCAGGGCCTTTCTATATGACCCCAGACCCTTGTAATGCCATTCAGTACATTTTTAAAGGCCGCGAGACCCTTATAATCCCCCTGAGGGCCTTTAAAAAGGCCCCCAGACCCTTCTGGACCCCCTCAGGACGCTTCTAATAGCCCCCACACCCTTCTAGAGCCCCTCAGAGCCTTTCTAAAGGCCTCCACACCCTTCTAATGACACCCAAGACCCATGTAAAGGCCCCTAGACCCTTCTAGATTGCCTCAGGACCAAACTAAAAGCCCCCAGAGCATTCTAATGCCTTTCAGGACCCTTATGAAGGCCACAAGACCCTTCTAATGCCCCTCAGGACCTTTCTAAAGGCACCCAGACCATTCTAATGCCCCTCAGGACCTTTATAAATGCCCCCGGACCCTTCTAATGCCACTCAGTGACTATCTAAACGACCCCAGAACCCTCTAATGACCCTCAAGACCCATGTAAAGGGCCCCAGACCCATCGAGATTGCCTCAGGACCCATCTAAAGCCCCCCAGACCTTTCTAATGCCTTTCAGGACCCTTATAAAGGCCACAAGACCCTTCTAATGCCCCTCAGGACCTTTCTAAATACACTCAGACCCTTCTAATGCCCCTCAAGACCCATGTAAAGACCCCCAGACCCTTCCAGATTGCCTCAGAACCTATCTAAATACCCCCAGACCCTTCTATAGCCTTTCAGGGCCTTTCTAAAGGCCTCCACACCCTTCTAATGACTTTCAAGACCCATGTAAAGGCCCCCAGACCCTTCTAGACCCACTCAGGACCATTCTAAAGGCCTCCAGACCCTTCTAATGCCCCTCAGGACCCTTCTAAAAGCCCCCAGACCCTTCTAATGCCCCTCAGGGCCTTTCCAAAGTACCCCATACACTTCTAGAACCTCTCAGGGCCTTTCTATATGACCCCAGACCCTTCTAATGCCCCTCAGGGCCTTTCTAAAGGCCCCCATAACCTTCTAATGCCCCTCAGGACATTTCTAAAGGCCCCCAGACCCTTCTAGAGCCCCTCAGGACATTTCTAAAGGCACCCAGACCCTTCTAATGCCCCTCAGGACCATTCGAAAGGCCCCGAGACACTTTAAGAGCACCTCAGGACATTTCTAAAGGAACCCAGATCTTTCTGGAGCCCCTCAGGACCCTTCTAGAGGCCCCCAGACCCTTCTAGAGCCCCTCAGGTCCTTTCTAAAGGCCCCCAGACCCTTCTAGAGCCCCTCAGGACATTTCTAAGGTAGCCCAGAAACTTCTAGAACATCTCAGGGCCTTTCTAAACGCCCTCAGACCATTCAAATGCCCCTCAGAGCCCTTCTAAAAGCCCCCAGACCCTTCTAATGCCCCTCAGGACCCTTCTAAAGGCCCCCAGACCCTTCTAATACCCCTCAGGGCCTTTCTAAAGTACCCCAGAAACTTCTAGAACATCTCAGGGCCTTTCTATATGACCCCAGACCCTTGTAATGCACCTCAGGGCCTTTCTAAAGGCCCCCATACCCTTCTAATGCCCCTCAGGACATTTCTAAAGGTCCCCAGACCCTTCTAGAGCCCCTGAAGACCCTTCTAAAGGCCCCCTAACCCTTATAGAGCCCCTCAGGACCCTTCTAAACTCCCCCAGACCCTGCTAATTCCCCTCAGGGCTTTTATAAGGGCACCCAGACCCTTCTAATGCCCCTCAGGACCCTTATAAACGCACCCAGAACCTTCTAGAGCCTCTCAGGACAGTTTTAAATGCCTGCAGACCCTTCTAGACCCCCTCAGGACCATTCTAAAAGCCCACAGACCCTTCTAATGCCCCTCAGGAGCCTTCTAAAGGCCCCCAGACCCTTCTAAATCTCCTTAGGACATTTCTAAAGTACCCCAGACACTTCTAGAACCTCTCAGGGCCTTTCTATATGACCCCAGACCCTTCTAATGCCCCTCAGGGCCTTTCTAAAGGCCCCCTGACCCTTCTAATGCACCTCAGGACATTTCTAAAGGCCCCCAGACCCTTCTAGAGCTCCTCAGGACATTTCTAAAGGCACCCAGACCCTTCTAATGCCACTCAGGGCGTTTCTAAAGGCCGAGAGACCCTTATAATCCCCCTGAGCGCCTTTAAAAAGGCCCCAAGACCCTTCTGGACCCCCTCAGGACGCTTATAATAGACCCCAGACACTTCTAGAGCCCCTCAGGGCCTTTCTAAAGGCCTGCACACCCTTCTAATGACCCTCAAGACCCATGTAAAGGCCCCCAGACCCTTCTAGATTGCACTTGACCCTTCTAAAAGCCCCCAGACCCTTCTAATGCCTTTCAGGACCCTTATAAAAGCCTCCACACCCTTCTAATGCCCTTCAGGACCTTTCTAAAGACCCTCAGACCATTCTAATGCCCTTCAGGGCATTTACAAAGGTTCCCAGACCCTTCTAGAGCCCGTCAGGACCCTTATAAAGGCCCCCAGACCATTCCAAAGCCCCTCAGGACACATCTAAAGGCTGGCAGACCATTCTAATGCCCGTCAGGGCCTTTATAAAGGTTCCCAGACCGTTCTACTGCCCCTCAAGAGCATTCTAAAGGCCCCCAGACCATTCTAGATCCCCTCCAGACACTTCTAAAGGCCCCCAGACCCTTCTAGATCCCCTCAAGACCCTTCTAAAAGGCCCCAGACCTTTCTAATGCCCCGCAGGGCATTTCTAAAGGCCCCCAGACCCGTCTAATGCCCATCAGGACCCTTTGAAAGGCCCCGAGACACTTTTAGAGCACCTCAGGACACTTCTAAATGACCCCAGATCTTTCTAGAGCCCCTCAGGACCATTCTAGAGGCCCCCAGACCATTCTAGAGCCACTCAGGACGATTCTAAAGGCCCCCAGACCCTTCTAATCCACCTCATAGCCTTTCTAAAGGCCCCCAGACCATACAAATGCCTCTCAGGACCCTTTTAAAGGCCTTCAGACACTTCTAATGTCCTTCAGGGCCTTTCTAAAGTACCCCAGACACTTCTAGAACCTCTCAGGGCCTTTCTATATGACCCCAGACCATTCTAATGCCACTCAGGGCCTTTCTAAAGGCCGCGACACCCTTATAATCCCCCTGAGGGCCTTTAAAAAGGCCCCCAGACCCTTCTGGACCCCCTCAGGACGCTTCTAATAGCCACCAGACCCTTCTAGAGCCCCTCAGGGCCTTTCTAAAGGCCTCCACACCCTTCTAATGACCCTCAAGACCCATGTAAAGGCCCCTAGACCCTTCTAGATTGCCTCAGGACCCATCTAAAAGCCCCCAGACCCTTCTAATGAATTTCAGGACCCTTATGAAGGCCACAAGACCCTTCTAATGCCCCTCAGGACCTTTCTAAAGGCCCTCAGACCCTTCTAATGCCCCTCAGGGCATTTATAAAGGTTCCCAGACCCTTCTAGAGCCCGTCAGGACCGTTATAAAGGCCCCCAGACCATTTTAGAGCCCCTCAGGACACTTCTAAAGGCCCACAGACCATTCTAATGCCCGTCAGGGCCTTTATAAAGGTCCCCAGACTCTTCTAATGCCCCTCAGGAGCATTCTAAAGGCCCCCAGACCATTCTAGAGCCTCTCAGGACAGTTTTAAATGCCTCCAGACCCTTCTAGACCCCCTCAAGACCATTATAAATCCCCCCAGACCCTTCTAATGCCTTTCAGGGCCTTTCTAAAGGCCCCCAGACCCTTCTAATGCCCCTCAGGGCATATCTAAAGGTCCCCAGACCCTTCTAGAGCCCCTCAGGACCATTCAAAAGGCCCCCAGACTCTTTTAGAGCACCTAAGGGCCATTCTAAAGGCCAGCAGACCCTTCAAGAGCCCCTCAACATCCTTCTAACGGATCCCTGACCCTTCTAGTGCCCCTCAGGGCCTTTCTAAAGGTCCCCAGACACTTCTAGAGCCCCTCAGGACACTTCTAAAGGACCCCAGACCCTTCTAGATCCCCTCAAGACCCTTCTAAAAGGCCCCAGACCTTTCTAATGCCCCTCACGGCATTTCTAAAGACCCCAGACCCGTCTAATGCCCATCAGGACCCTTCGAAAGGACCCGAGACACTTTTAGATCACCTCAGGACATTTCGAAAGGACCCCGGATCTTTCTATAGCCCGTCAGGACCCTTCTAGAGGCTCCCAGACCCTTCTAGAGCCCCTCAGGACGATTCTAAAGGCCCCCAGACCCTTCTAGTCCACCTCAGGGTATTTTTAAAGGCCCCCAGACCATTCAAATGCCCATCAGGACCCTTTTAAAGGCCTTCAGAACCTTCTAATGCCCCTCAGGACCATTCTAAAGGCCCCCAGACCCTTCTAATGCCCCTCAGGGCCTTTCTAAAGTACACCAGACGCTTCTAGAACCTCTAAGGGCCTTTCTATATGACCTCAGACCCTTGTAATGCCCCTCAGGGCCTTTCTAAATGCCCCCAGACCCTTCTAATGCCCCTCAGGGCCTTTCTAAAGTACCCCAGACACTTATAGAACCTCTCAGGGCCTTTCTATATGACCCCAGACACTTGTAATGCCCCTCAGGGCCATTCTAAAGGCCCCCATACCCTTCTAATGCCCCTCAGGACATTTCTAAAGGCCCCCAGACCCTTCTAGAGCCCCTCAGGACATTTCTAAAGGCACCCAGACCCTTCTAATGCCACTCAGGGCCTTTATAAAGTACCCCAGACACTTCTAGAACCTCCCAGGGCCTTTCTATATGACCCCAGACCCTTGTAATGCCACTCAGGGCCTTTCTAAAGGTTGCGAGACCCATATAATCAACCTGAGGGCCTTTAAAAAGGCCCCCAGACCCTTCTGGACGCCCTCAGGACGCTTCTAATAGCCCCCAGACCATTCTATAGCCCCTCAGAGCCTTTCTAAAGGCCTCCACACCCTTCTAATGACCCTCAAGACCCATGTAATGGCCCCTAGACCCTTCTAGATTGCCTCAGGACCAAACTAAAAGCCCCCAGAGCATTCTAATGCCTTTCAGGACCCTTATGAAGGCCACAAGACCCTTCTAATGCCCCTCAGGACCTTTATAAATGCCCCCGGACCCTTCTAATGCCACTCAGTGACTATCTAAAGAACCCCAGAACCCTCTAATGACCCTCAAGACCCATGTAAAGGGCCCCAGACCCATCGAGATTGCCTCAGGACCCATTTAAAGCCCCCCAGACCCTTCTAATGCCTTTCAGGACCCTTATAAAGGCCACAAGACCCTTCTAATGCCCCTCAGGACCTTTCTAAATACACTCAGACCCTTCTAATGCCCCTCAAGACCCATGTAAAGAACCCCAGACCCTTCCAGATTGCCTCAGAACCCATCTAAATACCCCCAGACCCTTCTATAGCCTTTCAGGGCCTTTCTAAAGGCCTCCACACCCTTCTAATGACTTTCAAGACCCATGTAAAGGCCCCCAGACCCTTCTAGACCCCGTCAGGACCATTCTAAAGGCCTCCAGACCCGTCTAATGCCCCTCAGGACCCTTCTAAAAGCCCCCAGACCCTTCTAATGCCCCTCAGGGCCTTTCCAAAGTACCCCAGACACTTCTAGAACCTCTCAGGGCCATTCTATATGACCCCAGACCCTTGTAATGCACCTCAGGGCCTTTCTAAAGGCCCCCATACCCTTATAGAGCCCCTCAGGACCCTTCTAAACTCCCCCAGACCCTGCTAATTCCCCTCAGGGCTTTTATAAGGGCTCCCAGACCTTTCTAATGCCCCTCAGGACCCTTATAAACGCACCCAGACCCTTCTAGAGCCTCTCAGGACAGACCCTTCTAGATTGCCTCAGGACCCATCTAAAAGCCCCCAGACCCTTCTAATGCCTTTCAGGATGCTTATGAAGGCCACAAGACCATTCTAATGCCCCTCAGGGCATTTAGAAAGGTTCCCAGACCCTTCTAGATCCCCTCAGGACACTTCTAAAAGTCCGCAGACCATTCTAATGCTCGTCAGGGCCTTTATAAAGGTACCCAGACCCTTCTACTGTCCCTCAGGAGCATTCTAAAGGCCCCCAGACCCTTCTAATGCCTCACAGGGCCTTTCTAAAGGACCCCAGACCCTTCTAGAGCTCCTGAAGACCCTTCTAAAGGCCCCCAGACCCTTGTAGAGCCCCTCAGGCCCCTTCTAAAGTCCCCCAGACCCTGCTAATTCACCTCAGGGCTTTTATAAGGGCACCCAGACCCTTCTAATGCCCCTCAGGACCCTTCTAAAGGCCCCCAGACCCTTCTAATGCCCCTCAGGGCCTTTCTAAAGTACCCCAGACACTTCTAGAACCTCTCAGGGCCTTTCTATATGACCCCAGACCCTTCTAATGCCCCTCAGGGCCTTTCTAAAGGCCCCCATACACTTCTAATGCCCCTCAGGACATTTCTAAAGGCCCCCAGACCCTTCTAGAGCCCCTCAGGACATTTCTAAAGGCACCCAGACCATTCTAATGCCACTCAGGGCCTTTCTAAAGGCCGCGAGACCCTTATAATCCTCCTGAGGGCCTTTAAAAAGCCCCCAGACCTTTCTGGACCCCCTCAGGACGCTTCTAATAGCCCCCAGACCCTTCTAGAGCCCCTCAGGGCCTTTCTAAAGGCCTCCACACCCTTCTAATAACCATCAAGACCCATGTAAAGGCCCCCAGACCCTTCTAGATTGCCTCAGGACCCATCTAAAAGCCCCCAGACCCTTCTAATGCCTTTCAGGGCCTTTCTAAAGGCCTCCACACCCTTCTAATGACCCTCAAGACCCATGTAAAGGCATCTAGACCCTTCTAGATTGCCTCAGGACCCATCTAAAAGCCCCCAGACCCTTCTAATGCCTTTCAGGACCCTTATGGAGGCCACAAGACCCTTGTAATGCCCCTCAGGACCTTTCTAAAGGCCCTCAGACTATTCAAATGCCCCTCAGGACTTTTTAAAAGGCCCCCAGACCCTTCTAGAGCCCGTCAAGACCCTTATAAAGGCCCCCAGATCATTCTAGAGCCCCTCAGGACACTTCTAAAGGCCCGCAGACCATTCTAATGCCCGTCAGGGCCTTTATAAAGGTCCCCAGACCCTTCTACTGCCCCTCAGGAGCATTCTAAAGGCCCCCAGACCATTCTAATGCCCCACAGGGCCTTTCTAAAGGTCCCCAGACCCTTCTAGAGCCTCTCAGGACAGTTTTAAATGACTCCAGACCCTTCTAGATCCCCTCAGGACCATTCTAAAGCCCCCCAGACCCTTCTAATGCCCCTCAGGGCCTTTCTAAATGCCCCCAGACCCTTCTAATGCCCCTCAGGACATTTCTAAAGGTCCCCAGACCCTTCTAGAGCCCCTCAGTACCAATCTAAAGGCCCCCAGACTATTTTAAAGCCCCTCAAGGCCATTCAAAAGGCCCGCAGACCCTTCAAGAGCCCCTCAACATCCTTCTAACGGCTCCCTGACCCTTCTAGAGCCCCTCAGGGCCTTTCTAAGTGCCCCCAGACCCTTCTAGAACCCCTCGAGACACTTGTAAAGGCCCCAAGACCCTTCTAGATCCCCTCAAGACCCTTCTAAAAGGCCCCAGACCTTTCTAATGCCCCTCAGGGCACTTCTAAAGTCCCCCAGACCCTTCTACTGCCCCTCAGGAGCATTCTAAAGGCCCCCAGACCCTTCCAGAGCCTCTCAGGACAGTTTTAAATGCCTCCAGACCAGTCTAGACCCCCTCAGGACCATTCTAAAGGCCCCCAGACCCTTCTAATCCACCTCAGGGCCTGTCTGAAGGCCCCCAGACCCTTCTAATGCCCCTCAGGGCATTTCTAAAGGTACCCAGACCCTTCTAGAGCCCCTCAGTACCAATCTAAAGGCCCCCAGTCTCTTTTAGAGCCCCTCAGGGCCATTCCTAACGCCCGCAGACCCTTCAAGAGCCCCTCAACATCTTTCTAACGGCTCCCTGACCCTTCTAGAGACCCTCAGGGCCTTTCTAAATGCCCCCAGACCCTTCTAGATCCCCTCAAGACCCTTCTAAAAGGCCCCAGACCTTTCTAATGCCCCTCAGGGAATTTCTAAAGGCACCCAGACCCATCTAATGCCCCTCAGGACCCTTCGTAAGGCCCCGAGACACTTCGAAATCCCTCAGGACATTTCGAAAGGACCCCAGATCTTTCTAGAGCCCCTCAGGACACTTCTAGATGCCCCCAGACCCTTCTAGAGCCCCTCAGGACGATTCTAAAGGCCCCCAGACCCTTCTAGAGCCCCTCAGGGCCTTTCTAAAGGCCTCCACACCCTTCTAATGACCCTCAAGACCCATGTAAAGGCCCCTAGACCCTTCTAGATTGCCTGAGGACCCATCTAAAACCCCCAGACCCTTCTAATGCCTTTCAGGACCATTATGAAGGCCACAAGACCTTTCTAATGCCCCTCAGAACCGTTCTAAAGGTTCCCAGACCCTTCTAGAGCCCGTCAGGACCCTTATAAAGGCCCCCAGACCATTCTAGAGCCCCTCAGGACACTTCTAAAGGCCCGCAGACCATTCTAATGCCCGTCAGGGCCTTTATAAAGGTCCCCAGACCCTTCTACTGCCCCTCAGGAGCATTCTAAAGGACCCCAGACCCTTTAATGCCCCACAGGGCCTTTCTAAACGCCCCCAGACCCTTCTAGAGCTCCTGAAGACCTTTCTAAAGGCCCCCAGACCCTTATAGAGCCCCTCAGGACAATTCTAAAGTCCCCCAGACCCTGCTAATTCCCCTCAGGGCTTTTATAAGGGCACCCAGACCCTTCTAATGCCCCTCAGGACCCTTATAAAGGAACCCAGACCTTCTAGAGTCTCTCAGGACAGTTTTACGTGCCTCCAGACCCTTCTAGACCCCCTCAGGACCATTCTAAAGGCCCCCAGACCCTTCTAATGCCCCTCAGGACCCTTCTAAAGGCCCCCAGACCCTTCTAATGCCCCTCAGGGCCTTTCTAAAGGACCCCATACCCTTCTAATGCACCTCAGGACATTTCTAAAGGCACCCAGACCCTTCTAGAGCCCCTCAGGACATTTCGAAAGGCACCCAGACCCTTCTAATGCCTCTCAGGGCCTTTCTAAAGGCCGCGAGACACTTATAATCCCCCTGAGGGCCTTTCTAAAGGCCCTCAGACCCTTCTCGACCACCTCAGGACGCTTCTAATAGCCCCCAGACCCTTCTAGAGCCCCTCAGGGCCTTTCTAAAGGCCTCCACACCCTTCTAATGACCCTCAAGACCCATGTAAAGGCCCCCAGACCCTTCTAGATTGCCTCAGGACCCATCAAAAAGACCCCAGACCCTTCTAATGCCTTTTAGGACCCTTATAAAGGAACCAAGACCATTCTAATGCCCCTCAGGGCCTTTCTAAAGGCCTCCACACCCTTCTAATGCCCCTCAGGGCATTTATAAAGGTTCCCAGACCCTTCTAGAGCCCGTCAGGACCCTTATAAAGGCCCCCAGATCATTCTAGAGCCCCTCAGGACACTTCTAAAGGCCCGCAGACCATTCTAATGCCCGTCAGGGCCTTTCTAAAGGTCCCCAGACCCTTCTACTGCCCCTCAGGAGCATTCTAAAGGCCCCCAGACCCGTCTACAGCCTCTCAGGGCCTTTCTAAAGGTCCCCAGACCCTTCTAGAGCCCCTGAAGACCCTTCTAAAGGCCCCCAGACCCTTATAGAGCCTCTCAGGACCCTTCTACAGTCCCCCAGACCCTGCTAATTCCCCTCAGGGCTTTTATAAGGGCACCCAGACCCTTCTAATGCCCCTCAGGACCCTTATAATGGCAAGCAGACCCTTCTAGAGTCTCTCAGGACAGTTTTAAATGCCTCCAGACCCTTCTAGCCGCTCAGGACCATTCTAAAGGCCCCCAGACCCTTCTAATGCCCCTCAGGGCATTTCTAAAGGTCCCCAGACCCTTCTAGACCCCCTCAGGACCATTCTAAAGGCCCCCAGACTCTTTTAGAGCCCCTCAGGGCCATTCTAAAGCCCCCCAGGCCCTTCGAGAGCCCCTCAACATCCTTCTAACGGCTCCCTGACCCTTCTAGACCCCCTCAGGGCCATTCTAAAGGCCCCCAGACTCTTTTAGAGCCCCTCAGGGCCATTCTAAGGGCCCACAGACCCTTCGAGAGCCCCTCAACATCCTTCTAAAGGCTCCCTGACCATTCTTGAGCCCCTCAGGACCATTCTAAAGACCCCCAGACTTTTTTAGAGCCCCTCAGGGCCATTCTAAAGGCCCGCAGACCCTTAAAGAGACCCTCAACATCCTTCTAACGGCTCCCTGACCCTTCTAGAGCCCCTCTGGGCCTTTCTAAAGGCCCCCAGACCCTTCTAGACCCCCTCAGGATGATTCTAAAGGCCCCCAGACCATTCTAGATCCCCTCAAGACCTTTCTAAAAGGCCCCAGACCTTTCTAATGCACCTCAGGGCCTTTCTAAAGGCCCCCAGACCATTCAAATGCCCCTCAGAATCCTTCGAAAGGCACCCAGACCCTTCTAATGCTCCTCAGGGCTGTTCTAAAGTACCACAGACACTTCTAGAACCTCTCAGGGCCTTTCTATATGACCCCAGACCCTTGTAATGCCACTCAGGGCCTTTCTAAAGGCCGCGAGACCCTTATAATCCCCCTGAGGGCCTTTATAAAGGCCCCCAGACCCTTCTGGACCCCCTCAGGACAATTCTAATAGCCCCCAGACCCGTCTAGAGCCCCTCAGGGCCTTTCTAAAGACCTCCACACCCTTCTAATGACCCTCAAGACCCATGTAAAGGCCCCCAGACCATTCTACATTCCCTCAGGACCCATCTAAACGACCCCAGACCCTTCAAATGCCTTTCAAGACCCTTATGAATTACACAAGACCCTTCTAATGCCCCTCAGGACCTTTCTAAAGGCCCTCAGACCCTTCTAATGCCCCTCAGGGCATTTATAAAGGTTCCCAGACCCTTCTAGAGCCCCTGAAGACCCTTATAAAGGCCCCCAGACCCTTATGGAGCCCCTCAGGACCCTTCTGAAGTCCCCCAGACCCTGCTAATTCCCCTCAGGGCTTTTATAAGGACACCCAGACCCTTCTAAAGCCCCTCAGGACCCTTATAAAGGCACCCAGACCATTCTAGAGCCACTCAGGACAGTTTTAAATGCCTCCAGACTCTTCTAGACACCCTCAGGACCAATCTAAAGGCCCCCAGACCCTTCTAGAACTTATCAGGGCCTTTCTAAATCCCCCCAGACCCTTCTAATGCCCCTCAGGGCCTTTCTAAAGGCCCCCAGACCCTTCTAATGCCCCTCAGGGCATTAAAAAAGGTACCCTGACCCTTCTAGAGCCCCTCAGGACACTTCTAAAGGCCCCCAGTCTCTTTTAGAGCCTTTCAGGGCCATTCTAAAGGCCCGCAGACCGTTCTAGAGCCCCTCAACGTCATTCTAACGGCTTCCAGACCCTTCTAGAACCACTCAGGTCCATTCTAAAGGTCCCCAGACCCTTCTAATGCCCCTCAGGACCCTTTTAAAAGCCCCCAGACCCTTCTAATGCCCCTCAGGGCCTTTCTAAAGTACCCTAGACACTTCTAGAAACTCTCAGGGCCTTTCTATATGACCCCAGACCCTTGTAATGCCCCTCAGGGCCTTTCTAAAGGCCCCCAGACCATTCTAGAGCCCCTCAGGACATTTCTAAAGGCCCCCAGACCCTTCTAGAGCCCCTCAGGACATTTCTAAAGGCACCCTGACCATTCTAATGCCCCTCAGGGCCTTTCTAAAGGCCCCCAGACCCTTCCAATGCCCCTCAAGACATTTCTAAAGGCCCCCAGACCCTTCTAGAGCCCCTCAGGACATTTCTAAAGGCACCCAGACCCTTCCAATGCCCCTCAGGGCCATTCTAAAGGCCCCGACACCCTTATAATCCCCCTGAGGGCCTTTAAAAAGGCCCCCAGACCATTCTGGACCCCCTCAGGACGCTTCTAATAGCCCCCAGACACTTCTAGAGCCCCTCAAGGCCTTTCTAAAGGCCTCCACACCCTTCTAATGACCCTCAAGACCCATGTAAAGGCCCCCAGACCCTTCTAGATTGCCTCAGGACCCATCTAAAAGCCCCCAGACGCTTCTAATGCCTTTTAGGACCCTTATAAAGGAGACAAGACCCTTCTAATGCCCCTCAGGACCTTTCTAAAGGCCCTCAGACCCTTCTAATGCCCCTCAGGGCATTTATAAAGGTTCCCAGACCCTTCTAGAGCCCGTCAGGACCCTTCTAAAGGCCCCCAGACCATTCTAGAGCCCCTCAGGACACTTCTAAAGGCCCGCAGACCATTCTACTGCCCGTCAGGGCCTTTATAAATGTCCCCAGACCCTTCTACTGCCCCTCAGGAGCATTCTAAAGGCCCCCAGACCCTTCTAATGCCCCACAGGGCCTTTCTAAAGGTCCCCAGACCCTTCTAGAGCACATGAACACCATTCTAAAAGACCCCAGACCCTTATAGAGCCCCTCACGACCCTTCTAAAGTCCCCCAGACCCTGCTAATTCCCCTCAGGGCTTTTATAAGGGCACCCAGACGCTTCTAATGCCCCTCAGGACCCTTATAAAGGCACCCAGACCCTTCTAGAGTCTCTCAGGACAGTTTTAAATGCCTCCAGACCATTCTAGACCCCTCAGGACCATTCTAAAGGTCCCCAGACCCTTCTAGAGCCCCTCAGGACCATTCTAAAGGCCCCCAAACTCTTTTAGAGCACCTCAGAACCATTCTAAAGGCCCGCAGAACCTTCAAGAGCCCCTCAACATCCTTCTAACGGCCCCCTGACCCTTCTAGAGCCCCTCAGGACGATTCTAAAGGACCCCAGACCCTTCTAGATCCCCTCAAGACCCTTCTAAAAGTCCCCAGACCATTCTAATGCACCTCAGGGCCTTTCTAAAGGCCCCCAGACCATTGAAATGCCCCTCAAAACCCTTCGAAAGTCCCCAAGACCCTTCTAATGCCCCTCAGGGCCTTTCTAAAGTACCACATACCCTTCTAGAACCTCTCAGGGCCTTTCTATATGACCCCAGACCCTTGTAATGCCACTCAGGGCCTTTCTAAAGGCCGCGAGACCCTTCTAATCCCCCTGAGGGCCTTTATAAAGGCCCCCGACCCTTCTGGACCCCCTCAGGACACTTCTAATAGCCCCCAGACCCTTCTAGAGCCCCTCAGGGCCTTTCTAAAGACCCCCAGACTCTTTTAGAGCCCCTCAGGGCCATTCTAAAGGCCCGCAGACCCTCCTAGAGCCCCTCAACGTCATTCTAACGGCTTCCAGACCCTTCTAGAACCCCTCAGGACGATTCTAAATGCCCCAAGACCCTTCTAATCCACCTCAGGACCTTTCTAAAGGCCCCCAGACCATTCAAATGCCCCTCAGAGCCTTTAAAAAGGCCCCCAGACCCTTCTAGAGCCACTCAGGACATTTCTAGAGGCCCTCAGATCTTTCTAGAACACATCAGGACCCATGTAAAGGCCCCCAGACCCTTCTACAGCCCCGCAGGACGCTTCTAAAGTACCCCAGACCCTTCTAGAGCCCCTCAGGTCCTTTCTAAAGGTCTCCACACCCTTCTAATGACCCTCAAGCCCCATGTAAAGGCCCCCAGACCCTTCTAGATTGCCTCAGGACCCATCTAAAAGCCCCCAGACCCTTCTAATGCCTTTCAGGACCCTTATGAAGGCCACAAGACCCTTCTAATGCCCCTCAGGACCTTTCTAAAGGCCCTCAGACCCTTCTAATGCCCCTCAGGGCATTTATAAAGGTTCCCAGACCCTTCTACTGCCCCTCAGGAGTATTCTAAAGGCCCCCAGACCTGTCTAGAGCCTCTCAGGACAGTTTTAAATGCCCCCAGACCCTTCTAGACCCCCTCTGGACCATTCTAAAGACCCCAGACCCTAATAATGCCCCTAAGAGCATTTGAAAGTACCCCAGACCCTTCTAGAGCCCCTCAGGACCATTCTAAAAGCCCTCAAACTCTTTTAGAGCCCCTCAGGGCCATTCTAAAGGCCCGCAGAACCTTCAAGAGACCCTCAACATCTTTCTAACGGCTCCCTGACCCTTCTAGAGCCCCTCAGGGCCTTTCTAAAGGCCCCCAGACCCTTCTAAACCCCCTCAAGACCCTTCTAAAAGGCCCCAGACCTTTCTAATGCACCTCAGGGCCTTTCTAAAGGCCCTCAGACCCTTCTAATGCCCCTCAGGGCATTTATAAAGGTTTCCAGACCTTTCTAGAGCACGTCAGGACCCTTATAAAGCCCCCCAGACCATTCTAGAGCCCCTCAGGACACTTCTAAAGGCCCGCAGACCATTCTAATGCCCGTCGGGCCTTTATAAAGGTTCCCAGACCCTTCTACTGCCCCTCAGGAGCATTCTAAAGGCCCCCAGACCCTTCTAGAGCCCCTCAGGGCCTTTCTAAAGGCCCCCAGACCCTTCTAGACCCCCTCAGGACGATTCTAAAGGCCCCCAGACCCTTCTAGATCCCCTCAAGACCCTTCTAAAAGGCCCCAGACCTTTCTAATGCACCTCAGGGCCTTTCTAAAGGCCCCCAGACCATTCAAATGCCCCTCAGAACCCTTCGAAAGGCCCCCAGACCCTTCTAATGCTCCTCAGGGCCTTTCTAAAGTACCACAGACACTTCTAGAACCTCTCAGGGCCTTTCTATATGACCCCAGACCCTTGTAATGCCACTCAGGGCCTTTCTAAAGGCCGCGAGACCCTTATAATCCCCCTTAGGGCCTTTATAAAGGCCCCCAGACCCTTCTGGACCCCCTCAGGACACTTCTAATAGCCCCCAGACCCTTCTAGAGCCCCTCAGGGCCTTTCTAAAGACCTCCACACCCTTCTAATGACCCTCAAGACCCATGTAAAGGCCCCCAGACCCTTCTAGATTGCCTTAGGACCTATTCAAAAGACCCCAGACCCTTCAAATGCCTTTCAAGACCCTTATGAAGGCCACAAGACCCTTCTAATGCCCCTCAGGACCTTTCTAAAGGCCCCCAGACCCTTCTAATGCCCCTCAGGGCATTTATAAAGGTTCCCAGACCCTTCTAGAGCCTGTCAGGACCCTTATAAAGGTCCCCAGACCATTCTAGAGCCCCTCAGGACACTTCTAAAGGCCTGCAGACACTTCTAATGCCCCACAGGGCCTTTCTAAAGGCCCCCAGACCCTTCTAGAGCCCCTCAGGACCCTTCTAAAGTCCCCCAGACCCTGCTAATTCCCCTCAGGGCTTTTATAAGGACACCCAGACCCTTCTAATGCCCCTCAGGACCCTTATAAAGGCACCCACACCCTTATAGAGCCTCTCAGGACAGCTTTAAAGGCCCCCAGACCCTTCTAGAACCTATCAGGGCCTTTCTAAATCCACCCAGACTCTTCTAATGCCCCTCAGGGCCTTTCTAAAGGCCCCCAGACCCATCTAATGCCCCTCAGGGCATTTAAAAAGGTCCCCAGACCCTTCTAGAGCCCCTCAGGACAATTCTAAAGGCCCCCAGACTCTTTTAGAGCCCCTCAGGGCCATTATAAAGGCCCGCAGACCCTTCTAGAGCCCCTCAACGTCATTCTATCGGCTTCGAGACCATTTTAGAACCCCTCAGGACGATTCTAAAGGCCCTCAGACCCTTCTAATCCATCTCAGGGCCTTTCTAAAGGCCCCCAGAACTTTCAAATGCCCCTCAGAGCCCTTAAAAAGGCACCCAGACCCTTCTAGAGCCACTCAGGACATTTCTAGAGGCCCTCAGATCTTTCTAGAACCCATCAGGACCCATGTAAAGGCCCCCAGACCCTTCTACAGCCCCTCAGGACACTTCTAATAGCCCCCAGACCCTTCTAGAGCTCCTCAGGGCCTTTCTAAAGGCCTCCACACCCTTCTAATGACCCTCAAGACCCATGTAAAGGCACCCAGACCCTTCTAGATTGCCTCAGGACCCATCTAAAAGCCCCCAGACCCTTCTAATGCCTTTCAGGATCCTTATGAAGGCCACAAGACCCTTCTAATGCCCCTCAGGACCTTTCTAAAGGCCCTCAGACCCTTCTAATGCCCCTCAGGGCATTTATAAATGTTCCCAGACCCTTCTAGAGCCCGTCAGGACCCTTATAAAGGTCCCCAGACCATTCTAGAGCCCCTCAGGACACTTCTAAAGGCCCGCAGACCATTCTAATGCCCCACAGGGCCTTTCTAAAGGTCCCCAGACCCTTCTAGAGCCCCTGAAGACCCTTCTGAAGGCCCGCAGACCCTGCTAATTCCCCTCAGGGCTTTTATAAGGACACCCAGACCCTTCTAAAGCCCCTCAGGACCCTTATAAAGGCACCCAGACCATTCTAGAGCCACTCAGGACAGTTTTAAATGCCTCCAGACTCTTCTAGACACCCTCAGGACCAATCTAAAGGCCCCCAGACCCTTCTAGAACTTATCAGGGCCTTTCTAAATCCCCCCAGACCCTTCTAATGCCCCTCAGGGCCTTTCTAAAGGCCCCCAGACCCTTCTAATGCCCCTCAGGGCATTAAAAAAGGTACCCTGACCCTTCTAGAGCCCCTCAGGACAATTCTAAAGGCCCCCAGTCTCTTTTAGAGCCTTTCAGGGCCATTCTAAAGGCCCGCAGACCGTTCTAGAGCCCCTCAACGTCATTCTAACGGCTTCCAGACCCTTCTAGAACCACTCAGGTCCATTCTAAAGGTCCCCAGACCCTTCTAATGCCCCTCAGGACCCTTTTAAAAGCCCCCAGACCCTTCTAATGCCCCTCAGGGCCTTTCTAAAGTACCCCAGACACTTCTAGAAACTCTCAGGGCCATTCTATATGACCCCAGACCCTTGTAATGCCCCTCAGGGCCTTTCTAAAGGCCCCCAGACCATTCTAGAGCCCCTCAGGACATTTCTAAAGGCCCCCAGACCCTTCTAGAGCCCCTCAGGACATTTCTAAAGGCACCCTGACCATTCTAATGCCCCTCAGGGCCTTTCTAAAGGCCCCCAGACCCTTCCAATGCCCCTCAAGACATTTCTAAAGGCCCCCAGACCCTTCTAGAGCCCCTCAGGACATTTCTAAAGGCACCCAGACCCTTCCAATGCCCCTCAGGGCCATTCTAAAGGCCCCGACACCCTTATAATCCCCCTGAGGGCCTTTAAAAAGGCCCCCAGACCATTCTGGACCCCCTCAGGACGCTTCTAATAGCCCCCAGACACTTCTAGAGCCCCTCAAGGCCTTTCTAAAGGCCTCCACACCCTTCTAATGATCCTCAAGACCCATGTAAAGGCCCCCAGACCCTTCTAGATTGCCTCAGGACCCATCTAAAAGCCCCCAGACGCTTCTAATGCCTTTTAGGACCCTTATAAAGGAGACAAGACCCTTCTAATGCCCCTCAGGACCTTTCTAAAGGCCCTCAGACCCTTCTAATGCCCCTCAGGGCATTTATAAAGGTTCCCAGACCCTTCTAGAGCCCGTCAGGACCCTTCTAAAGGCCCCCAGACCATTCTAGAGCCCCTCAGGACACTTCTAAAGGCCCGCAGACCATTCTACTGCCCGTCAGGGCCTTTATAAATGTCCCCAGACCCTTCTACTGCCCCTCAGGAGCATTCTAAAGGCCCCCAGACCCTTCTAATGCCCCACAGGGCCTTTCTAAAGGTCCCCAGACCCTTCTAGAGCACATGAACACCATTCTAAAAGACCCCAGACCCTTATAGAGCCCCTCACGACCCTTCTAAAGTCCCCCAGACCCTGCTAATTCCCCTCAGGGCTTTTATAAGGGCACCCAGACGCTTCTAATGCCCCTCAGGACCCTTATAAAGGCACCCAGACCCTTCTAGAGTCTCTCAGGACAGTTTTAAATGCCTCCAGACCATTCTAGACCCCTCAGGACCATTCTAAAGGTCCCCAGACCCATCTAGAGCCCCTCAGGACCATTCTAAAGGCCCCCAAACTCTTTTAGAGCACCTCAGAACCATTCTAAAGGCCCGCAGAACCTTCAAGAGCCCCTCAACATCCTTCTAACGGCCCCCTGACCCTTCTAGAGCCCCTCAGGACGATTCTAAAGGACCCCAGACCCTTCTAGATCCCCTCAAGACCCTTCTAAAAGTCCCCAGACCATTCTAATGCACCTCAGGGCCTTTCTAAAGGCCCCCAGACCATTGAAATGCCCCTCAAAACCCTTCGAAAGTCCCCAAGACCCTTCTAATGCCCCTCAGGGCCTTTCTAAAGTACCACATACCCTTCTAGAACCTCTCAGGGCCTTTCTATATGACCCCAGACCCTTGTAATGCCACTCAGGGCCTTTCTAAAGGCCGCGAGACCCTTCTAATCCCCCTGAGGGCCTTTATAAAGGCCCCCGACCCTTCTGGACCCCCTCAGGACACTTCTAATAGCCCCCAGACCCTTCTAGAGCCCCTCAGGGCCTTTCTAAAGACCCCCAGACTCTTTTAGAGCCCCTCAGGGCCATTCTAAAGGCCCGCAGACCCTCCTAGAGCCCCTCAACGTCATTCTAACGGCTTCCAGACCCTTCTAGAACCCCTCAGGACGATTCTAAATGCCCCAAGACCCTTCTAATCCACCTCAGGACCTTTCTAAAGGCCCCCAGACCATTCAAATGCCCCTCAGAGCCTTTAAAAAGGCCCCCAGACCCTTCTAGAGCCACTCAGGACATTTCTAGAGGCCCTCAGATCTTTCTAGAACACATCAGGACCCATGTAAAGGCCCCCAGACCCTTCTACAGCCCCGCAGGACGCTTCTAAAGTACCCCAGACCCTTCTAGAGCCCCTCAGGTCCTTTCTAAAGGTCTCCACACCCTTCTAATGACCCTCAAGCCCCATGTAAAGGCCCCCAGACCCTTCTAGATTGCCTCAGGACCCATCTAAAAGCCCCCAGACCCTTCTAATGCCTTTCAGGACCCTTATGAAGGCCACAAGACCCTTCTAATGCCCCTCAGGACCTTTCTAAAGGCCCTCAGACCCTTCTAATGCCCCTCAGGGCATTTATAAAGGTTCCCAGACCCTTCTACTGCCCCTCAGGAGTATTCTAAAGGCCCCCAGACCTGTCTAGAGCCTCTCAGGACAGTTTTAAATGCCCCCAGACCCTTCTAGACCCCCTCTGGACCATTCTAAAGACCCCAGACCCTAATAATGCCCCTAAGAGCATTTGAAAGTACCCCAGACCCTTCTAGAGCCCCTCAGGACCATTCTAAAAGCCCTCAAACTCTTTTAGAGCCCCTCAGGGCCATTCTAAAGGCCCGCAGAACCTTCAAGAGACCCTCAACATCTTTCTAACGGCTCCCTGACCCTTCTAGAGCCCCTCAGGGCCTTTCTAAAGGCCCCCAGACCCTTCTAAACCCCCTCAAGACCCTTCTAAAAGGCCCCAGACCTTTCTAATGCACCTCAGGGCCTTTCTAAAGGCCCTCAGACCCTTCTAATGCCCCTCAGGGCATTTATAAAGGTTTCCAGACCTTTCTAGAGCACGTCAGGACCCTTATAAAGCCCCCCAGACCATTCTAGAGCCCCTCAGGACACTTCTAAAGGCCCGCAGACCATTCTAATGCCCGTCGGGCCTTTATAAAGGTTCCCAGACCCTTCTACTGCCCCTCAGGAGCATTCTAAAGGCCCCCAGACCCTTCTAGAGCCCCTCAGGGCCTTTCTAAAGGCCCCCAGACCCTTCTAGATCCCCTCAAGACCCTTCTAAAAGGCCCCAGACCTTTCTAATGCACCTCAGGGCCTTTCTAAAGGCCCCCAGACCATTCAAATGCCCCTCAGAACCCTTCGAAAGGCCCCCAGACCCTTCTAATGCTCCTCAGGGCCTTTCTAAAGTACCACAGACACTTCTAGAACCTCTCAGGGCCTTTCTATATGACCCCAGACCCTTGTAATGCCACTCAGGGCCTTTCTAAAGGCCGCGAGACCCTTATAATCCCCCTTAGGGCCTTTATAAAGGCCCCCAGACCCTTCTGGACCCCCTCAGGACACTTCTAATAGCCCCCAGACCCTTCTAGAGCCCCTCAGGGCCTTTCTAAAGACCTCCACACCCTTCTAATGACCCTCAAGACCCATGTAAAGGCCCCCAGACCCTTCTAGATTGCCTTAGGACCTATTCAAAAGACCCCAGACCCTTCAAATGCCTTTCAAGACCCTTATGAAGGCCACAAGACCCTTCTAATGCCCCTCAGGACCTTTCTAAAGGCCCCCAGACGCTTCTAATGCCCCTCAGGGCATTTATAAAGGTTCCCAGACCCTTCTAGAGCCTGTCAGGACCCTTATAAAGGTCCCCAGACCATTCTAGAGCCCCTCAGGACACTTCTAAAGGCCTGCAGACACTTCTAATGCCCCACAGGGCCTTTCTAAAGGCCCCCAGACCCTTCTAGAGCCCCTCAGGACCCTTCTAAAGTCCCCCAGACCCTGCTAATTCCCCTCAGGGCTTTTATAAGGACACCCAGACCCTTCTAATGCCCCTCAGGACCCTTATAAAGGCACCCACACCCTTATAGAGCCTCTCAGGACAGCTTTAAAGGCCGCCAGACCCTTCTAGAACCTATCAGGGCCTTTCTAAATCCACCCAGACTCTTCTAATGCCCCTCAGGGCCTTTCTAAAGGCCCCCAGACCCATCTAATGCCCCTCAGGGCATTTAAAAAGGTCCCCAGACCCTTCTAGAGCCCCTCAGGACAATTCTAAAGGCCCCCAGACTCTTTTAGAGCCCCTCAGGGCCATTATAAAGGCCCGCAGACCCTTCTAGAGCCCGTCAACGTCATTCTATCGGCTTCGAGACCATTTTAGAACCCCTCAGGACGATTCTAAAGGCCCTCAGACCCTTCTAATCCATCTCAGGGCCTTTCTAAAGGCCCCCAGAACTTTCAAATGCCCCTCAGAGCCCTTAAAAAGGCACCCAGACCCTTCTAGAGCCACTCAGGACATTTCTAGAGGCCCTCAGATCTTTCTAGAACCCATCAGGACCCATGTAAAGGCCCCCAGACCCTTCTACAGCCCCTCAGGACACTTCTAATAGCCCCCAGACCCTTCTAGAGCTCCTCAGGGCCTTTCTAAAGGCCTCCACACCCTTCTAATGACCCTCAAGACCCATGTAAAGGCACCCAGACCCTTCTAGATTGCCTCAGGACCCATCTAAAAGCCCCCAGACCCTTCTAATGCCTTTCAGGATCCTTATGAAGGCCACAAGACCCTTCTAATGCCCCTCAGGACCTTTCTAAAGGCCCTCAGACCCTTCTAATGCCCCTCAGGGCATTTATAAATGTTCCCAGACCCTTCTAGAGCCCGTCACGACCCTTATAAAGGTCCCCAGACCATTCTAGAGCCCCTCAGGACACTTCTAAAGGCCCGCAGACCATTCTAATGCCCCACAGGGCCTTTCTAAAGGTCCCCAGACCCTTCTAGAGCCCCTGAAGACCCTTCTGAAGGCCCGCAGACCCTTATAGAGCCCCTCAGGACCCTTGTAAACTCCCCCAGACTCTGCTAATTCCCCTCAGGGCTTTTATAAGTACACCCAGACCCTTCTAATGCCCCTCAGGACCCTTATAAAGGCACCCAGACCCTTCTAGAGCCACTCAGGACAGTTTTAAATGCCTCCAGACCATTCTAGACACCCTCAGGACCATACTAAAGCCCCCCAGACCCTTCTAATGCCCCAAAGGGCAATTCGAAAGGTTCCCAGACCCTTCTAGAGCCCCTCAGGACCATTCTAAAGGACCCCAGACTCTTTTAGAGCCCCTCAGGGCCATTCTAAAGGCCCGCAAAACCTTCAAGAGCCCCTCAAACATCCTTCTAACGGCTCCCTGACCCTTCTAGAGCCCCTCAGGGCCTTTCTAAAGGCCTCCACGCCCTTCTAATGACCCTCAAGACCCATGTAAAGGCCCCCAGACCCTTCTAGATTGCCTCAGGACCCATCTAAAAGCCCCCAGACCCTTCTAATGCCTTTCAGGACCCTTATAATGGAGACAAGACCCTTCTAATGCCCCTCAGGACTATTCTAAAGGCCCTCAGACCCTTCTAATGCCCCTCAGGGCATTTAGAAAGGTTCCCAGACCCTTCTAGAGCCCGTCAGGACCCTTATAAAGGCCCCCAGACCATTCTAGAGCCCCTCTGGACACTTCTAAAAGCCCGCAGACCATTCTAATGCCCGTCAGGGCCTTTATAAAGGTTCCCAGACCCTTCTACTGCCCCTCAGGATAATTCTAAAGGCCCCCAGACCCTTCTAGAGCCTCTCAGGGCAGATTTAAATGCCTCCAGACCCTTCTAGACCCTCTCAGGGCCATTCTAAAGCCTCCCAGACCCTTCTAATGCCCCTCAGGGCATTTCGAAAGGTCCCCAGACCCTTCTAGAGCCCCTCAGGACCATTCTAAAGGCCCCCAGGCTCTTTTAGAGCCCCTCAGAACCTTTCTAAAGGCACGCAGAACCTTCACGAGCCCCTCAACATCCTTCTAACAGCTCCCTGACCCTCCTGGAGCCCCTCAGGGCCTTTCTAAAGGCCCCCAGACCCTTCTAGACCCCCTCAGGACGATTCTAAAGGCCCCCAGACCCTTCTAGATCCCCTCAAGACCCTTCTAAAAGGCCCCAGACCTTTCTAATGCACCTCAGGGCATTTCTAAAGGCCCCCAGACCATTCAAATGCCCCTCAGAACCCTTCGAAAGGCCCCCAGACCCTTCTAATGCTCCTCAGGGCCTTTCTAAAATACCACAGACACTTCTAGAACCTCTCAGGGCCTTTCTATATGACCCCAGACCCTTGTAATGCCACTCAGGGCCTTTCTAAAGGCCGCGAGACCCTTATAATCCCCCTTAGGGCCTTTATAAAGGCCCCCAGACCCTTCTGGACCCCCTCAGGACACTTCTAATAGCCCCCAGACCCTTCTAGAGCCCCTCAGGGCCTTTCTAAAGACCTCCACACCCTTCTAATGACCCTCAAGACCCATGTAAAGGCCCCCAGACCCTTCTAGACTGCCTTAGGACCTATTCAAAAGACCCCAGACCCTTCAAATGCCTTTCAAGACCCTTATGAAGGCCACAAGACCATTCTAATGCCCCTCAGGACCTTTCTAAAGGCCCTCAGACCCTTCTAATGCCCCTCAGGGCATTTATAAAGGTTCCCAGACCCTTCTAGAGCCTGTCAGGACCCTTATAAAGGTCCCCAGACCATTCTAGAGCCCCTCAGGACACTTCTAAAGGCCCGCAGACCATTCTAATGCCCCACAGGGCCTTTCTAAAGGTCCCCAGACCCTTCTAGAGCCTTTGAAGACCATTCTAAAGGCCCCCAGACCCTTATAGAGCCCCTCAGGACCCTTCTAAAGTCACCCAGACCCTGCTAATTCCCCTCAGGGCTTTTATAAGGACACCCAGACCCTTCTAATGCCCCTCAGGACCCTTATAAAGGCACCCAGACCTTTCTAGAGCCTCTCAGGACTGTTTTAAATGCCTCCAGACCCTTCTAGACACCCTCAGGACCATTCTAAAGGCCCCCAGACACTTCTAGAACCTATCAGGGCCTTTCTAAATCCACCCAGACCCTTCTAATTCCCCTCAGGGCCTTTCTAAAGGCCCCCAGACCCTTCCAATGCCCCTAAGGGCATTTAAAAAGGTCCCCAGACCCTTCTAGAGCCCCTCAGGACCATTCTAAAGGCCCCCAGACTCTTTTAGAGCCCCTCAGGGCCATTCTAAAGGCCCCCAGACCCTTCTAGAGCCCCTCAACGTCATTCTAACGGCTCCCTGACCCTTCTAGAGCCCCTCAACATCCTTCTAACGGCTCCCTGACCCTTCTAGAGCCCCTCAGGGCCTTTCTAAAGGCCCCCAGACCCTTCTAGACCCCCTCAGGACGATTCTAAAGGCCCCCAGACCCTTCTAGATTGCCTCAGGACCAATCTAAAAGCTCCCAGACCCTTCTAATGCCTTTCAGGACCCTTATGAAGGCCACAAGACCCTTCTAATGCACCTCAGGACCTTTCTAAAGGCCCTCAGACCCTTCTAATGCCCCTCAGGGCATTTATAAAGGTTCCCAGACCCTTCTAGAGCCTGTCAGGACCCTTATAAAGGCCCCCAGACCATTCTAGAGCCCCTCAGGACACTTCTAAAGGCCCGCAGACCATTCTAATGCCCGTCAGGGCCTTTATAAAGGTCCCCAGACCCTTCTACTGCCCCTCAGGAGCATTCTAAAGGCCCCCAGACCCTTCTAATGCCCCACAGGGCCTTTCTAAAGGTCCCCAGACCCTTCTGGAGCCCCTGAAGACCCTTCTAAAGGCCCCCAGACCCTTCTAGAGCCCCTCAGGACCCTTCTAAAGTCTCCCAGACCCTGTTAATTCCCCTCAGGGCTTTTATAAGGGCACCGAGACCCTTCTAATGCCCCTCAGGACCCTTATAAAGGCCCCCAGACCCTTGTAGAGCCTCTCAGGACAGTTTTAAATGCCTCCAGACCCTTCTAGACCCCCTCAGGACCATTCTAAAGCCCCCCAGACCCTTCTAATGCCCCTCAGGACCTTTCTAAAGGCCCTCAGACCCTTCTAATGCCCCTCAGGGCATTTATAAAGGTTCCCAGACCCTTCTAGAGCCCGTCAGAACCCTTATAAAGGCCCCCAGACCATTCTAGAGCCCCTCAGGACACTTCTAAAGGCCCTCAGACCATTCTAATGCCCGTCAGGGCCTTTCTAAAGGTCCCCAGACCCTTCTACTGCCCCTCAGGAGCATTCTAAAGGCCCCCAGACCCTTCTAATGCCCCACAGGGCCTTTCTAAAGGTCCCCAGACCCTTCTAGAGTCCCTGAAGACCCTTCTAAAGGCCCTCAGACCCTTCTAGAGCCCCTCAGGACCCTTCTAAAGGCACCCAGACCCTGCTAATTCCCCTCAGGGCTTTTATAAGGGCACCCAGACCCTTCTAATGCCCCTCAGGACCCTTATAAAGGCACCCAGACCCTTCTAGAGCCTCTCAGGACAGTTTTAAATGCCTCCACACCCTTCTAGACCCCCTCAAGACCATTCTAAAGCCCCACAGACCCTTCTAATGCCCCTCAGAGCATTTCTAAAGGTCCCCAGACCCTTCTAGAGGCCCTCAGGACCAATCTAAAGGCCCCCAGACTCTTTTAGAGCCCCTCAGGACACTTCTAAAGGCCCCCATACCCTTCTAATGCCCCTCAGGACATAACTAAATGCCCCAGACCCTTATAATGCCACTCAGGGCATTTATAAAGGTCCCCAGACCCTTCTAGAGCCCCTCAGGACCATTCTAAAGGCCCCCAGACTCTTTTAGAGCCTCTCAGGGCCATTCTAAAGGCTTGCAGACCCATCAAAAGCCCCTCAACATCCTTCTAACAGCTCCCTGACCCTTCTAAAGCCCCTCAGGGCCTTTTTAAAGGCCCCCAGACCCTTCTAATGCACATCAGGACACTTCGAAAGGCCCCAAGACCCTTCTAGATCCCCTCAACACCCTTCTAAAAGGCCCCAGACCTTTCTAATGCCCCTCATGACCCTTTTAAATGCCCCGAGACAATTTTAGAGCACCTCAGGACATTTCTAAAGGACCCCAGATCTTTCTAGAGCCCCTCAGGACCCTTCTAGAGGCCCCCAGACCCTTCTAGAGCCCCTCAGGACGATTCTAAAGGCCCCCAGACCCTTCTAATGCCCCTCAGGGCCTTTCTAAATTACCCCAGACACTTCTAGAACCTCTCAGAGCCTTTCTATATGACCCCAGACCCTTGTAATGCCACTCAGGGCCTTTCTAAAGGCCGCGAGACCCTTATCATCCCCGTGAGGGCCTTTTAAAAGGCCCCCAGACCCCTCTGGACCCCCTAAGGACGCTTCTAATAGCCCCCAGACCCTTCTAGAGCCCCTCAGGGCCTTTCTAAAGGCATCCACACCCTTCTAATGAACCTAAAGACCCATGTAAAGGCCCCCAGACCCTTCTAGATTGCCTCAGGACCCATCTAAAAGCCCCCAGACGCTTCTAATGCCTTTCAGGACCCTTATGAAGGCCACAAGACCCTTCTAATGCCCCTCAGGACCTTTCTAAAGGCCCTCAGACCCTTCTAATGCCCCTCAGGGCATTTATAAAGGTTCCCAGACCCTTCTAGAGCCCTTCAGGACCGTTATAAAGGCCCCCAGACCATTCTAGAGCCCCTCAGGACACTTCTAAAGGCCCGCAGACCATTCTAGTGCCCGTCAGGGCCTTTATAAAGGTCCCCAGACCCTTCTACTGCCCCTCAGGAGCATTCTAAAGGCCCCCAGACCCTTCTAATGCCCCACAGGGCCTCTCTAAAGGTCCCCAGACCGTTCTAGAGCCCCTGAAGACCCTTCTAAAGGCCCCCAGACCCTTATAGAACCCCTCAGGTCCCTTCTAAAGTCCCCCGGACCCTGCTAATGCCCCTCAGGGCATTTATAATGGTCCCCAGACCACTCTAGAGCCCCTCAGGACCATTCTAAAGGCCCCCAGACTATTTTAGAGCCTCTCAGGGCCATTCTAAAAGCCCGCAGACCCTTCAAGAGCTCCTCAACCTCCTTCTAACGGCTCCCTGACCCTTCTAGAGCCACTCAGGGCCTTTCTAAATGCCCCGAGACCCTTCTAGAGCCCCTCACGACACTTCTAAAGGCCCCAAGACCCTTCTAGGTCCCCTCAAGACCCTTCTAAAAGGCCCCAGACCTTTCTAATGCCCCTCAGGGCATTTCTAAATGCCCCTAGACCCGTCTAATGCCCCTCAAAACCCTTCGAAAGGCCCCGAGACACTTTTAGAGCACCTCAGGACATTTCTAAAGGACCCCAGATCCTTCTAGAGCCCCTCAGGACCCTTCTAGAGGCCCACAGAACCTTCTAGAGCCCCTCAGGACGATTCTAAAGGCCCCCAGACCTTTCTAATGCACCTCAGGGCCTTTCTAAAGGCCCCCAGACCATTCAAATGCCCCTCAGGACCCTTTTAAAGGCCCCCAGACCCTTCTAATGCCCCTCAGGGCCTTTCTAAAGGCCCCCAGACCATTCAAATGCCCCTCAGAACCCTTCTAAAGGACCCCAGACCATTCTAATGCCCCTCAGGACCCTTCTAAAGGCCCCCAGACCCTTCTAATGCCCCTCAGGGCCTTTCTAAAGTACCCCAGACACTTCTAGAACTTCTCAGGGCCTTTCTATGTGACCCCAGATCCTTGTAATGCCTCTCAGGGCCTTTCTAAAGGCCGCGAGACCCTTATAATCCCCCTGAGGGTTCGAAAGGTTCCCAGACCCTTCTAGAGCCCCTCAGGACCATTCTAAAGGACCCCAGACTCTTTTAGAGCCCCTCAGGGCCATTCTAAAGGCCCGCAAAACCTTGAAGAGCCCCTCAAACATCCTTCTAACGGCTCCCTGACCCTTCTAGAGCCCCTCAGGGCCTTTCTAAAGGCCTCCACGCCCTTCTAATGACCCTCAAGACCCATGTAAAGGCCCCCAGACCCCTTCTAGATTGCCTCAGGACCCATCTAAAAGCCCCCAGACCCTTCTAATGCCTTTCAGGACCCTTATAATGGAGACAAGACCCTTCTAATGCCCCTCAGGACTATTCTAAAGGCCCTCAGACCCTTCTAATGCCCCTCAGGGCATTGAGAAAGGTTCCCAGACCCTTCTAGAGCCCGTCAGGACCCTTATAAAGGCCCCCAGACCATTCTAGAGCCCCTCTGGACACTTCTAAAAGCCCGCAGACCATTCTAATGCCCGTCAGGGGCCTTTATAAAGGTTCCCAGACCCTTCTACTGCCCCTCAGGATAATTCTAAGGGCCCCCAGACCCTTCTAGAGCCTCTCAGGGCAGATTTAAATGCCTCCAGACCCTTCTAGACCCCCTCAGGACCATTCTAAAGCCCCCCAGACCCTTCTAATGCCCCTCAGGACCTTTCTAAAGGCCCTCAGACCCTTCTAATGCCCCTCAGGGCATTTATAAAGGTTCCCAGACCCTTCTAGAGCCCGTCAGAACCCTTATAAAGGCCCCCAGACCATTCTAGAGCCCCTCAGGACACTTCTAAAGGCCCTCAGACCATTCTAATGCCCGTCAGGGCCTTTCTAAAGGTCCCCAGACCCTTCTACTGCCCCTCAGGAGCATTCTAAAGGCCCCCAGACCCTTCTAATGCCCCACAGGGCCTTTCTAAAGGTCCCCCAGACCCTTTCTAGAGTCCCTGAAGACCCTTCTAAAGGCCCTCAACCCTTCTAGAGCCCCTCAGGACCCTTCTAAAGGCACCCAGACCCTGCTAATTCCCCTCAGGGCTTTTATAAGGGCACCCAGACCCTTCTAATGCCCCTCAGGACCCTTATAAAGGCACCCAGACCCTTCTAGAGCCTCTCAGGACAGTTTTAAATGCCTCCACACCCTTCTAGACCCCCTCAAGACCATTCTAAAGCCCCACAGACCCTTCTAATGCCCCTCAGAGCATTTCTAAAGGTCCCCAGACCCTTCTAGAGGCCCTCAGACCAATCTAAAGGCCCCCAGACTCTTTTAGAGCCCCTCAGGACACTTCTAAAGGCCCCCATACCCTTCTAATGCCCCTCAGGACATAACTAAATGCCCCAGACCCTTATAATGCCACTCAGGGCATTTATAAAGGTCCCCAGACCCTTCTAGAGCCCCTCAGGACCATTCTAAAGGCCCCCAGACTCTTTTAGAGCCTCTCAGGGCCATTCTAAAGGCTTGCAGACCCATCAAAAGCCCCTCAACATCCTTCTAACAGCTCCCTGACCCTTCTAAAGCCCCTCAGGGCCTTTTTAAAGGCCCCCAGACCCTTCTAATGCACATCAGGACACTTCGAAAGGCCCCAAGACCCTTCTAGATCCCCTCAACACCCTTCTAAAAGGCCCCAGACCTTTCTAATGCCCCTCATGACCCTTTTAAATGCCCCGAGACAATTTTAGAGCACCTCAGGACATTTCTAAAGGACCCCAGATCTTTCTAGAGCCCCTCAGGACCCTTCTAGAGGCCCCCAGACCCTTCTAGAGCCCCTCAGGACGATTCTAAAGGCCCCCAGACCCTTCTAATGCCCCTCAGGGCCTTTCTAAATTACCCCAGACACTTCTAGAACCTCTCAGAGCCTTTCTATATGACCCCAGACCCTTGTAATGCCACTCAGGGCCTTTCTAAAGGCCGCGAGACCCTTATCATCCCCGTGAGGGCCTTTTAAAAGGCCCCCAGACCCCTCTGGACCCCCTAAGGACGCTTCTAATAGCCCCCAGACCCTTCTAGAGCCCCTCAGGGCCTTTCTAAAGGCATCCACACCCTTCTAATGAACCTAAAGACCCATGTAAAGGCCCCAGACCCTTCTAGATTGCCTCAGGACCCATCTAAAAGCCCCCAGACGCTTCTAATGCCTTTCAGGACCCTTATGAAGGCCACAAGACCCTTCTAATGCCCCTCAGGACCTTTCTAAAGGCCCTCAGACCCTTCTAATGCCCCTCAGGGCATTTATAAAGGTTCCCAGACCCTTCTAGAGCCCTTCAGGACCGTTATAAAGGCCCCCAGACCATTCTAGAGCCCCTCAGGACACTTCTAAAGGCCCGCAGACCATTCTAGTGCCCGTCAGGGCCTTTATAAAGGTCCCCAGACCCTTCTACTGCCCCTCAGGAGCATTCTAAAGGCCCCCAGACCCTTCTAATGCCCCACAGGCCTCTCTAAAGGTCCCCAGACCGTTCTAGAGCCCCTGAAGACCCTTCTAAAGGCCCCCAGACCCTTATAGAACCCCTCAGGTCCCTTCTAAAGTCCCCCGGACCCTGCTAATGCCCCTCAGGGCATTTATAATGGTCCCCAGACCACTCTAGAGCCCCTCAGGACCATTCTAAAGGCCCCCAGACTATTTTAGAGCCTCTCAGGGCCATTCTAAAAGCCCGCAGACCCTTCAAGAGCTCCTCAACCTCCTTCTAACGGCTCCCTGACCCTTCTAGAGCCACTCAGGGCCTTTCTAAATGCCCCGAGACCCTTCTAGAGCCCCTCACGACACTTCTAAAGGCCCCAAGACCCTTCTAGGTCCCCTCAAGACCCTTCTAAAAGGCCCCAGACCTTTCTAATGCCCCTCAGGGCATTTCTAAATGCCCCTAGACCCGTCTAATGCCCCTCAAAACCCTTCGAAAGGCCCCGAGACACTTTTAGAGCACCTCAGGACATTTCTAAAGGACCCCAGATCCTTCTAGAGCCCCTCAGGACCCTTCTAGAGGCCCACAGAACCTTCTAGAGCCCCTCAGGACGATTCTAAAGGCCCCCAGACCTTTCTAATGCACCTCAGGGCCTTTCTAAAGGCCCCCAGACCATTCAAATGCCCCTCAGGACCCTTTTAAAGGCCCCCAGACCCTTCTAATGCCCCTCAGGGCCTTTCTAAAGGCCCCCAGACCATTCAAATGCCCCTCAGAACCCTTCTAAAGGACCCCAGACCATTCTAATGCCCCTCAGGACCCTTCTAAAGGCCCCCAGACCCTTCTAATGCCCCTCAGGGCCTTTCTAAAGTACCCCAGACACTTCTAGAACTTCTCAGGGCCTTTCTATGTGACCCCAGATCCTTGTAATGCCTCTCAGGGCCTTTCTAAAGGCCGCGAGACCCTTATAATCCCCCTGAGGGCCTTTAAAAAGGCACCCAGACCCTTCTAGATTGCCTCAGGACCCATCTAAAAGCCCCCAGACCCTTCTAATGCCTTTCAGGACCCTTATAAAGGCCGCAATACCCTTCTAATTCCCCTCAGGACCTTTCTAAAGGCCCCCAGACCATTCTAGAGCCCCTCAGGACACTTCTAAAGGCCCGCAGACCATTCTAATGCCCGTCAGGGCCTTTATAAAGGTACCCAGACCCTTCTACAGCCCCTCAGGAGCATTCTAAAGGCCCCCAGACCATTCTAGAGCCCCTCAGGACACTTCTAAAGGCCCGCAGACCATTCTAATGCCCGTCAGGGCCTTTATAAAGGTCCCCAGACCCTTCTACTGCCCCTCAGGAGCATTCTAAAGGCCCCCAGACCCTTCTAATGCCCCACAGGGCCTTTCTAAAGGTCCCCAGACACTTCTAGAGCCCCTGAAGACCCTTCTAAAGGCCCCCAGACCCTTCTAGAGCCCCTCAGGACCCTTCTAAAGTCTCCCAGACCCTGTTAATTCCCCTCAGGGCTTTTATAAGGGCACCGAGACCCTTCTAATGCCCCTCAGGACCCTTATAAAGGCCCCCAGACCCTTGTAGAGCCTCTCAGGACAGTTTTAAATGCCTCCAGACCCTTCTAGACCCCCTCAGGACCATTCTAAAGCCCCCCAGACCCTTCTAATGCCCCTCAGGACCTTTCTAAAGGCCCTCAGACCCTTCTAATGCCCCTCAGGGCATTTATAAAGGTTCCCAGACCCTTCTAGAGCCCGTCAGAACCCTTATAAAGGCCCCCAGACCATTCTAGAGCCCCTCAGGACACTTCTAAAGGCCCTCAGACCATTCTAATGCCCGTCAGGGCCTTTCTAAAGGTCCCCAGACCCTTCTACTGCCCCTCAGGAGCATTCTAAAGGCCCCCAGACCCTTCTAATGCCCCACAGGGCCTTTCTAAAGGTCCCCAGACCCTTCTAGAGTCCCTGAAGACCCTTCTAAAGGCCCTCAGACCCTTCTAGAGCCCCTCAGGACCCTTCTAAAGGCACCCAGACCCTGCTAATTCCCCTCAGGGCTTTTATAAGGGCACCCAGACCCTTCTAATGCCCCTCAGGACCCTTATAAAGGCACCCAGACCCTTCTAGAGCCTCTCAGGACAGTTTTAAATGCCTCCACACCCTTCTAGACCCCCTCAAGACCATTCTAAAGCCCCACAGACCCTTCTAATGCCCCTCAGAGCATTTCTAAAGGTCCCCAGACCCTTCTAGAGGCCCTCAGGACCAATCTAAAGGCCCCCAGACTCTTTTAGAGCCCCTCAGGACACTTCTAAAGGCCCCCAGACCCTTCTAGATCCCCTCAAGACCCTTTTAAAAAGACCCAGACCTTTCTAATGCCCCTCAGGGCATTTCTAAAGGCCCCCAGACCCGTCTAATGCCCCTCAGGAACCTTCTAAAAGACCCGAGACACTTTTAGAGCACCTCAGGACATTTCTAAAGGACCCCAGATCTTTCTAGAGTCCCTCAGGACCCTTCTAGATGCCCCCAGACCCTTCTAGAGCCCCTCAGGACGATTCTAAAGGACCCCAGACCATTCTAATCTACCTAAGGGCCTTTCTAAAGGCCCCCAGACCCTTCTAATGCCCCACAGGACACTTCTAAAGGCCCCCAGACCATTCTAATGCCCCTCAGGGCCTTTCTAAAGTACCCCAGACACTTCTAGAACCTCTCAGGGCATTTCTATATGACCCCAGACCCTTGTAATGCCACTCAGGGCCTTTCTATAAGGCCACGAGACCCTTATCATCCCCCTGAGGGCCTTTAAAAAGGCCCCCAGACCCTTCTGGAACCCCTCAGGACGCTTCTAATAGCACCCAGACCCTTCTAATGACCCTCAGGACCCTTCTAAAGGCCCCCAGACCCTTCTAATGCCCCTCAGGGCCTTTCTAAAGTACCCCAGACACTTCTAGAACCTCTCAGGGCCTTTCTATATGACCCCAGATCCGTGTAATGCCTCTCAGGGCCTTTCTAAAGGCCCCCATACCCTTCTAATGCCCCTCAGGACATTTCTAAAGGCCCCCAGACCCTTCTAGAGCCCCTCGGGACATTTCGAAAGGCACCCAGACCCGTCTAATGCCACTCAGGGCCTTTCTAAAGGCCGCGAGACCCTTATAATCCCCCTGAGTTCCTTTAAAAATGCCCCCATACCCTTCTAGATTGCCTCAGGACCCATCTAAAAGCCCCCAGACCCTTCTAATGCCTTTCAGGGCCTTTCTAAAGGCCTCCACACCCTTCTAATGACCCTCAAGACCCATGTAAAGGCCCCCAGACCATTCTAGATTGCCTCAGGACCCATCTAAAAGCCCCCAGACCCTTCTAATGCCTTTCAGGACCCTTATAAAGGCCACAAGACCCTTCTAATGCCCCTCAGGACCTTTCTAAAGGCCCTCAGACGCTTCTAATGCCCCTCAGGGCATTTATAAAGGTTCCCAGACCCTTCTAGAGCCTGTCAGGACCCTTATAAAGGCCCCCAGACCATTCTAGAGCCCCTCAGGACACTTCTAAAGGCCCGCAGACCATTCTAATGCCCGTCAGGGCCTTTATAAAGGTCCCCAGACCCTTCTACTGCCCCTCAGGAGCATTCTAAAGGCCCCCAGACCCTTCTAGATTGCCTCAGGACCCATCTAAAAGCACCCAGACCCTTCTAATGCCTTTCAGGACCCTTATGAAGGCCACAAGACGCTTCTAATGCCCCTCAGGACCTTTCTAAAGGCCCTCAGACTATTCAAATGCCCCTCAGGACTCTTTTAAAGGCCCCCCAGAGCCTTCTAATGCCCCTCAGGACACTTCTAAAGGCCTCCAGACCTTTCTAATGCCCCTCAGGGCCTTTCTAAATTACCCCAGACACTTCTAGAACCTCTCAGAGCCTTTCTATATGACCCCAGACCCTTGTAATGCCACTCAGGGCCTTTCTAAAGGCCGCGAGACCCTTATAATCCTCCTGAGGGCCTTTAAAAAGGCCCCCAGACCCTTCTGGACCTACTCAGGACGCTTCTAATAGCCCCCAGACCCTTCTAGAGCCCCTCAGGACCATTCTAAAGGCCCCCAGACTCTTTTAGAGCCCCTCAGGGCCATTCTAAAGGCCCGCAGACCCATCAAAAGACCCTCAACATCCTTCTAACAGCTCCCTGACCCTTCTAAAGCCCCTCAGGGCCTTTTTAAAGGCCCCCAGACCCTTCTAATGCACCTCAGGACACTTCGAAAGGCCCCAAGACCCTTCTAGATCCCCTCAACACCCTTCTAAAAGGCCCCAGACCTTTCTAATGCCCCTCATGACCCTTCTAAATGCCCCGAGACAATTTTAGAGCACCTCAGGACATTTCTAAAGGACCCAAGATCTTTCTAGAGCCCCTCAGGACCCTTCTAGAGGCCCCCAGACCCTTCTAGAGCCCCTCAGGACGATTCTAAAGGCCCCCAGACCCTTCTAATGCCCCTCAGGGCCTTTCTAAATTACCCCAGACACTTCTAGAACCTCTCAGAGCCTTTCTATATGACCCCAGACCCTTGTAATGCCACTCAGGGCCTTTCTAAAGGCCGCGAGACCCTTATCATCCCCGTGAGGGCCTTTTAAAAGGCCCCCAGACCCCTCTGGACCCCCTAAGGACGCTTCTAATAGCCCCCAGACCCTTCTAGAGCCCCTCAGGGCCTTTCTAAAGGCATCCACACCCTTCTAATGAACCTAAAGACCCATGTAAAGGCCCCCAGACCCTTCTAGATTGCCTCAGGACCCATCTAAAAGCCCCCAGACGCTTCTAATGCCTTTCAGGACCCTTATGAAGGCCACAAGACCCTTCTAATGCCCCTCAGGACCTTTCTAAAGGCCCTCAGACCCTTCTAATGCCCCTCAGGGCCTTTATAAAGGCCCCCAGACCATTCAAATGCCCCTCAGAACCCTTCTAAAGGACCCCAGACCATTCTAATGCCCCTCAGGACCCTTCTAAAGGCCCCCAGACCCTTCTAATGCCCCTCAGGGCCTTTCTAAAGTACCCCAGACACTTCTAGAACTTCTCAGGGCCTTTCTATGTGACCCCAGATCCTTGTAATGCCTCTCAGGGCCTTTCTAAAGGCCGCGAGACCCTTATAATCCCCCTGAGGGCCTTTAAAAAGGCACCCAGACCCTTCTAGATTGCCTCAGGACCCATCTAAAAGCCCCCAGACCCTTCTAATGCCTTTCAGGACCCTTATAAAGGCCGCAATACCCTTCTAATTCCCCTCAGGACCTTTCTAAAGGCCCCCAGACCATTCTAGAGCCCCTCAGGACACTTCTAAAGGCCCGCAGACCATTCTAATGCCCGTCAGGGCCTTTATAAAGGTACCCAGACCCTTCTACAGCCCCTCAGGAGCATTCTAAAGGCCCCCAGACCATTCTAGAGCCCCTCAGGACACTTCTAAAGGCCCGCAGACCATTCTAATGCCCGTCAGGGCCTTTATAAAGGTCCCCAGACCCTTCTACTGCCCCTCAGGAGCATTCTAAAGGCCCCCAGACCCTTCTAATGCCCCACAGGGCCTTTCTAAAGGTCCCCAGACACTTCTAGAGCCCCTGAAGACCCTTCTAAAGGCCCCCAGACCCTTCTAGAGCCCCTCAGGACCCTTCTAAAGTCTCCCAGACCCTGTTAATTCCCCTCAGGGCTTTTATAAGGGCACCGAGACCCTTCTAATGCCCCTCAGGACCCTTATAAAGGCCCCCAGACCCTTGTAGAGCCTCTCAGGACAGTTTTAAATGCCTCCAGACCCTTCTAGACCCCCTCAGGACCATTCTAAAGCCCCCCAGACCCTTCTAATGCCCCTCAGGACCTTTCTAAAGGCCCTCAGACCCTTCTAATGCCCCTCAGGGCATTTATAAAGGTTCCCAGACCCTTCTAGAGCCCGTCAGAACCCTTATAAAGGCCCCCAGACCATTCTAGAGCCCCTCAGGACACTTCTAAAGGCCCTCAGACCATTCTAATGCCCGTCAGGGCCTTTCTAAAGGTCCCCAGACCCTTCTACTGCCCCTCAGGAGCATTCTAAAGGCCCCCAGACCCTTCTAATGCCCCACAGGGCCTTTCTAAAGGTCCCCAGACCCTTCTAGAGTCCCTGAAGACCCTTCTAAAGGCCCTCAGACCCTTCTAGAGCCCCTCAGGACCCTTCTAAAGGCACCCAGACCCTGCTAATTCCCCTCAGGGCTTTTATAAGGGCACCCAGACCCTTCTAATGCCCCTCAGGACCCTTATAAAGGCACCCAGACCCTTCTAGAGCCTCTCAGGACAGTTTTAAATGCCTCCACACCCTTCTAGACCCCCTCAAGACCATTCTAAAGCCCCACAGACCCTTCTAATGCCCCTCAGAGCATTTCTAAAGGTCCCCAGACCCTTCTAGAGGCCCTCAGGACCAATCTAAAGGCCCCCAGACTCTTTTAGAGCCCCTCAGGACACTTCTAAAGGCCCCCAGACCCTTCTAGATCCCCTCAAGACCCTTTTAAAAAGACCCAGACCTTTCTAATGCCCCTCAGGGCATTTCTAAAGGCCCCCAGACCCGTCTAATGCCCCTCAGGAACCTTCTAAAAGACCCGAGACACTTTTAGAGCACCTCAGGACATTTCTAAAGGACCCCAGATCTTTCTAGAGTCCCTCAGGACCCTTCTAGATGCCCCCAGACCCTTCTAGAGCCCCTCAGGACGATTCTAAAGGACCCCAGACCATTCTAATCTACCTAAGGGCCTTTCTAAAGGCCCCCAGACCCTTCTAATGCCCCACAGGACACTTCTAAAGGCCCCCAGACCATTCTAATGCCCCTCAGGGCCTTTCTAAAGTACCCCAGACACTTCTAGAACCTCTCAGGGCATTTCTATATGACCCCAGACCCTTGTAATGCCACTCAGGGCCTTTCTATAAGGCCACGAGACCTTTATCATCCCCCTGAGGGCCTTTAAAAAGGCCCCCAGACCCTTCTGGAACCCCTCAGGACGCTTCTAATAGCACCCAGACCCTTCTAATGACCCTCAGGACCCTTCTAAAGGCCCCCAGACCCTTCTAATGCCCCTCAGGGCCTTTCTAAAGTACCCCAGACACTTCTAGAACCTCTCAGGGCCTTTCTATATGACCCCAGATCCGTGTAATGCCTCTCAGGGCCTTTCTAAAGGCCCCCATACCCTTCTAATGCCCCTCAGGACATTTCTAAAGGCCCCCAGACCCTTCTAGAGCCCCTCGGGACATTTCGAAAGGCACCCAGACCCGTCTAATGCCACTCAGGGCCTTTCTAAAGGCCGCGAGACCCTTATAATCCCCCTGAGTTCCTTTAAAAATGCCCCCATACCCTTCTAGATTGCCTCAGGACCCATCTAAAAGCCCCCAGACCCTTCTAATGCCTTTCAGGGCCTTTCTAAAGGCCTCCACACCCTTCTAATGACCCTCAAGACCCATGTAAAGGCCCCCAGACCATTCTAGATTGCCTCAGGACCCATCTAAAAGCCCCCAGACCCTTCTAATGCCTTTCAGGACCCTTATAAAGGCCACAAGACCCTTCTAATGCCCCTCAGGACCTTTCTAAAGGCCCTCAGACGCTTCTAATGCCCCTCAGGGCATTTATAAAGGTTCCCAGACCCTTCTAGAGCCCGTCAGGACACTTCTAAAGGCCCCCAGACCATTCTAGAGCCCCTCAGGACACTTCTAAAGGCCCGCAGACCATTCTAATGCCCGTCAGGGCCTTTATAAAGGTCCCCAGACCCTTCTACTGCCCCTCAGGAGCATTCTAAAGGCCCCCAGACCCTTCTAGATTGCCTCAGGACCCATCTAAAAGCACCCAGACCCTTCTAATGCCTTTCAGGACCCTTATGAAGGCCACAAGACGCTTCTAATGCCCCTCAGGACCTTTATAAAGGCCCTCAGACTATTCAAATGCCCCTCAGGACTCTTTTAAAGGCCCCGCAGAGCCTTCTAATGCCCCTCAGGACACTTCTAAAGGCCTCCAGACCTTTCTAATGCCCCTCAGGGCCTTTCTAAATTACCCCAGACACTTCTAGAACCTCTCAGAGCCTTTCTATATGACCCCAGACCCTTGTAATGCCACTCAGGGCCTTTCTAAAGGCCGCGAGACCCTTATAATCCTCCTGAGGGCCTTTAAAAAGGCCCCCAGACCCTTCTGGACCTACTCAGGACGCTTCTAATAGCCCCCAGACCCTTCTAGAGCCCCTGAGGACCATTCTAAAGGCCCCCAGACTCTTTTAGAGCCCCTCAGGGCCATTCTAAAGGCCCGCAGACCCATCAAAAGACCCTCAACATCCTTCTAACAGCTCCCTGACCCTTCTAAAGCCCCTCAGGGCCTTTTTAAAGGCCCCCAGACCCTTCTAATGCACCTCAGGACACTTCGAAAGGCCCCAAGACCCTTCTAGATCCCCTCAACACCCTTCTAAAAGGCCCCAGACCTTTCTAATGCCCCTCATGACCCTTCTAAATGCCCCGAGACAATTTTAGAGCACCTCAGGACATTTCTAAAGGACCCCAGATCTTTCTAGAGCCCCTCAGGACCCTTCTAGAGGCCCCCAGACCCTTCTAGAGCCCCTCAGGACGATTCTAAAGGCCCCCAGACCCTTCTAATGCCCCTCAGGGCCTTTCTAAATTACCCCAGACACTTCTAGAACCTCTCAGAGCCTTTCTATATGACCCCAGACCCTTGTAATGCCACTCAGGGCCTTTCTAAAGGCCGCGAGACCCTTATCATCCCCGTGAGGGCCTTTTAAAAGGCCCCCAGACCCCTCTGGACCCCCTAAGGACGCTTCTAATAGCCCCCAGACCCTTCTAGAGCCCCTCAGGGCCTTTCTAAAGGCCTCCACACCCTTCTAATGAACCTAAAGACCCATGTAAAGGCCCCCAGACCCTTCTAGATTGCCTCAGGACCCATCTAAAAGCCCCCAGACGCTTCTAATGCCTTTCAGGACCCTTATGAAGGCCACAAGACCCTTCTAATGCCCCTCAGGACCTTTCTAAAGGCCCTCAGACCATTCTAATGCCCCTCAGGGCATTTATAAAGGTTCCCAGACCCTTCTAGAGCCCTTCAGGACCGTTATAAAGGCCCCCAGACCATTCTAGAGCCCCTCAGGACACTTCTAAAGGCCCGCAGACCATTCTAGTGCCCGTCAGGGCCTTTATAAAGGTCCCCAGACCCTTCTACTGCCCCTCAGGAGCATTCTAAAGGCCCCCAGACCCTTCTAATGCCCCACAGGGCCTTTCTAAAGGTCCCCAGACCGTTCTAGAGCCCCTGAAGACCCTTCTAAAGGCCCCCAGACCCTTATAGAACCCCTCAGGTCCCTTCTAAAGTCCCCCGGACCCTGCTAATGCCCCTCAGGGCATTTATAATGGTCCCCAGACCACTCTAGAGCCCCTCAGGGCCATTCTAAAGGCCCCCAGACTATTTTAGAGCCTCTCAGGGCCATTCTAAAAGCCCGCAGACCCTTCAAGAGCTCCTCAACCTCCTTCTAACGGCTCCCTGACCCTTCTAGAGCCACTCAGGGCCTTTCTAAATGCCCCGAGACCCTTCTAGAGCCCCTCACGACACTTCTAAAGGCCCCAAGACCCTTCTAGGTCCCCTCAAGACCCTTCTAAAAGGCCCCAGACCTTTCTAATGCCCCTCAGGGCATTTCTAAATGCCCCTAGACCCGTCTAATGCCCCTCAAAACCCTTCGAAAGGCCCCGAGACACTTTTAGAGCACCTCAGGACATTTCTAAAGGACCCCAGATCCTTCTAGAGCCCCTCAGGACCCTTCTAGAGGCCCACAGAACCTTCTAGAGCCCCTCAGGACGATTCTAAAGGCCCCCAGACCTTTCTAATGCACCTCAGGGCCTTTCTAAAGGCCCCCAGACCATTCAAATGCCCCTCAGGACCCTTTTAAAGGCCCCCAGACCCTTCTAATGCCCCTCAGGGCCTTTCTAAAGGCCCCCAGACCATTCAAATGCCCCTCAGAACCCTTCTAAAGGACCCCAGACCATTCTAATGCCCCTCAGGACCCTTCTAAAGGCCCCCAGACCCTTCTAATGCCCCTCAGGGCCTTTCTAAAGTACCCCAGACACTTCTAGAACTTCTCAGGGCCTTTCTATGTGACCCCAGATCCTTGTAATGCCTCTCAGGGCCTTTCTAAAGGCCGCGAGACCCTTATAATCCCCCTGAGGGCCTTTAAAAAGGCACCCAGACCCTTCTAGATTGCCTCAGGACCCATCTAAAAGCCCCCAGACCCTTCTAATGCCTTTCAGGACCCTTATAAAGGCCGCAATACCCTTCTAATTCCCCTCAGGACCTTTCTAAAGGCCCCCAGACCATTCTAGAGCCCCTCAGGACACTTCTAAAGGCCCGCAGACCATTCTAATGCCCGTCAGGGCCTTTATAAAGGTACCCAGACCCTTCTACAGCCCCTCAGGAGCATTCTAAAGGCCCCCAGACCATTCTAGAGCCCCTCAGGACACTTCTAAAGGCCCGCAGACCATTCTAATGCCCGTCAGGGCCTTTATAAAGGTCCCCAGACCCTTCTACTGCCCCTCAGGAGCATTCTAAAGGCCCCCAGACCCTTCTAATGCCCCACAGGGCCTTTCTAAAGGTCCCCAGACACTTCTAGAGCCCCTGAAGACCCTTCTAAAGGCCCCCAGACCCTTCTAGAGCCCCTCAGGACCCTTCTAAAGTCTCCCAGACCCTGTTAATTCCCCTCAGGGCTTTTATAAGGGCACCCAGACCCTTCTAATGCCCCTCAGGACCCTTATAAAGGCCCCCAGACCCTTGTAGAGCCTCTCAGGACAGTTTTAAATGCCTCCAGACCCTTCTAGACCCCCTCAGGACCATTCTAAAGCACCCCAGACCCTTCTAATGCCCCTCAGGACCTTTCTAAAGGCCCTCAGACCCTTCTAATGCCCCTCAGGGCATTTATAAAGGTTCCCAGACCCTTCTAGAGCCCGTCAGAACCCTTATAAAGGCCCCCAGACCATTCTAGAGCCCCTCAGGACACTTCTAAAGGCCCTCAGACCATTCTAATGCCCGTCAGGGCCTTTCTAAAGGTCCCCAGACCCTTCTACTGCCCCTCAGGAGCATTCTAAAGGCCCCCAGACCCTTCTAATGCCCCACAGGGCCTTTCTAAAGGTCCCCAGACCCTTCTAGAGTCCCTGAAGACCCTTCTAAAGGCCCTCAGACCCTTCTAGAGCCCCTCAGGACCCTTCTAAAGGCACCCAGACCCTGCTAATTCCCCTCAGGGCTTTTATAAGGGCACCCAGACCCTTCTAATGCCCCTCAGGACCCTTATAAAGGCACCCAGACCCTTCTAGAGCCTCTCAGGACAGTTTTAAATGCCTCCACACCCTTCTAGACCCCCTCAAGACCATTCTAAAGCCCCACAGACCCTTCTAATGCCCCTCAGAGCATTTCTAAAGGTCCCCAGACCCTTCTAGAGGCCCTCAGGACCAATCTAAAGGCCCCCAGACTCTTTTAGAGCCCCTCAGGACACTTCTAAAGGCCCCCAGACCCTTCTAGATCCCCTCAAGACCCTTTTAAAAAGACCCAGACCTTTCTAATGCCCCTCAGGGCATTTCTAAAGGCCCCCAGACCCGTCTAATGCCCCTCAGGAACCTTCTAAAAGACCCGAGACACTTTTAGAGCACCTCAGGACATTTCTAAAGGACCCCAGATCTTTCTAGAGTCCCTCAGGACCCTTCTAGATGCCCCCAGACCCTTCTAGAGCCCCTCAGGACGATTCTAAAGGACCCCAGACCATTCTAATCTACCTAAGGGCCTTTCTAAAGGCCCCCAGACCCTTCTAATGCCCCACAGGACACTTCTAAAGGCCCCCAGACCATTCTAATGCCCCTCAGGGCCTTTCTAAAGTACCCCAGACACTTCTAGAACCTCTCAGGGCATTTCTATATGACCCCAGACCCTTGTAATGCCACTCAGGGCCTTTCTATAAGGCCACGAGACCCTTATCATCCCCCTGAGGGCCTTTAAAAAGGCCCCCAGACCCTTCTGGAACCCCTCAGGACGCTTCTAATAGCACCCAGACCCTTCTAATGACCCTCAGGACCCTTCTAAAGGCCCCCAGACCCTTCTAATGCCCCTCAGGGCCTTTCTAAAGTACCCCAGACACTTCTAGAACCTCTCAGGGCCTTTCTATATGACCCCAGATCCGTGTAATGCCTCTCAGGGCCTTTCTAAAGGCCCCCATACCCTTCTAATGCCCCTCAGGACATTTCTAAAGGCCCCCAGACCCTTCTAGAGCCCCTCGGGACATTTCGAAAGGCACCCAGACCCGTCTAATGCCACTCAGGGCCTTTCTAAAGGCCGCGAGACCCTTATAATCCCCCTGAGTTCCTTTAAAAATGCCCCCATACCCTTCTAGATTGCCTCAGGACCCATCTAAAAGCCCCCAGACCCTTCTAATGCCTTTCAGGGCCTTTCTAAAGGCCTCCACACCCTTCTAATGACCCTCAAGACCCATGTAAAGGCCCCCAGACCATTCTAGATTGCCTCAGGACCCATCTAAAAGCCCCCAGACCCTTCTAATGCCTTTCAGGACCCTTATAAAGGCCACAAGACCCTTCTAATGCCCCTCAGGACCTTTCTAAAGGCCCTCAGACGCTTCTAATGCCCCTCAGGGCATTTATAAAGGTTCCCAGACCCTTCTAGAGCCTGTCAGGACCCTTATAAAGGCCCCCAGACCATTCTAGAGCCCCTCAGGACACTTCTAAAGGCCCGCAGACCATTCTAATGCCCGTCAGGGCCTTTATAAAGGTCCCCAGACCCTTCTACTGCCCCTCAGGAGCATTCTAAAGGCCCCCAGACCCTTCTAGATTGCCTCAGGACCCATCTAAAAGCACCCAGACCCTTCTAATGCCTTTCAGGACCCTTATGAAGGCCACAAGACGCTTCTAATGCCCCTCAGGACCTTTCTAAAGGCCCTCAGACTATTCAAATGCCCCTCAGGACTCTTTTAAAGGCCCCCCAGAGCCTTCTAATGCCCCTCAGGACACTTCTAAAGGCCTCCAGACCTTTCTAATGCCCCTCAGGGCCTTTCTAAATTACCCCAGACACTTCTAGAACCTCTCAGAGCCTTTCTATATGACCCCAGACCCTTGTAATGCCACTCAGGGCCTTTCTAAAGGCCGCGAGACCCTTATAATCCTCCGGAGGGCCTTTAAAAAGGCCCCCAGACCCTTCTGGACCTACTCAGGACGCTTCTAATAGCCCCCAGACCCTTCTAGAGCCCCTGAGGACCATTCTAAAGGCCCCCAGACTCTTTTAGAGCCCCTCAGGGCCATTCTAAAGGCCCGCAGACCCATCAAAAGACCCTCAACATCCTTCTAACAGCTCCCTGACCCTTCTAAAGCCCCTCAGGGCCTTTTTAAAGGCCCCCAGACCCTTCTAATGCACCTCAGGACACTTCGAAAGGCCCCAAGACCCTTCTAGATCCCCTCAACACCCTTCTAAAAGGCCCCAGACCTTTCTAATGCCCCTCATGACCCTTCTAAATGCCCCGAGACAATTTTAGAGCACCTCAGGACATTTCTAAAGGACCCCAGATCTTTCTAGAGCCCCTCAGGACCCTTCTAGAGGCCCCCAGACCCTTCTAGAGCCCCTCAGGACGATTCTAAAGGCCCCCAGACCCTTCTAATGCCCCTCAGGGCCTTTCTAAATTACCCCAGACATTCTAGAACCTCTCAGAGCCTTTCTATATGACCCCAGACCCTTGTAATGCCACTCAGGGCCTTTCTAAAGGCCGCGAGACCCTTATCATCCCCGTGAGGGCCTTTTAAAAGGCCCCCAGACCCCTCTGGACCCCCTAAGGACGCTTCTAATAGCCCCCAGACCCTTCTAGAGCCCCTCAGGGCCTTTCTAAAGGCATCCACACCCTTCTAATGAACCTAAAGACCCATGTAAAGGCCCCCAGACCCTTCTAGATTGCCTCAGGACCCATCTAAAAGCCCCCAGACGCTTCTAATGCCTTTCAGGACCCTTATGAAGGCCACAAGACCCTTCTAATGCCCCTCAGGACCTTTCTAAAGGCCCTCAGACCCTTCTAATGCCCCTCAGGGCATTTATAAAGGTTCCCAGACCCTTCTAGAGCCCTTCAGGACCGTTATAAAGGCCCCCAGACCATTCTAGAGCCCCTCAGGACACTTCTAAAGGCCCGCAGACCATTCTAGTGCCCGTCAGGGCCTTTATAAAGGTCCCCAGACCCTTCTACTGCCCCTCAGGAGCATTCTAAAGGCCCCCAGACCCTTCTAATGCCCCACAGGGCCTTTCTAAAGGTCCCCAGAACCTTCTAGAGCCCCTGAAGACCCTTCTAAAGGAGCCCAGACCCTTATAGAGCCCCTCAGGACCCTACTAAAGTCCCCCAAACCCTGCTAATTCCCCTCAGGGCTTTTATAAGGGCACCCAGACCCTTCTAATGCGCCTCAGGACCCTTATAAAGGCACCCAGACCCTTCTAGAGCCTCTCAGGACAGTTTTAAATGCCTCCAGACCCTTCTAATGACACTCAGGACCATTCTAAAGGCCCCCAGACCCTTCTAATGCCCCTCAGGACCCTTCTAAAGGCCCCCAGACCCTTCTAATGCCCCTCAGGGCCTTTCTAAAGTACCCCAGACACTTCTAGAACCTCTCAGGGCCTTTCTATATGACCCCAGACCCATGTAATGCCCCTCAGGGCCTTTCTAAAGGCCCCTAGACCCTTCTAATGCCCCTCAGGACATTTCTTAAGGCACCCAGACCCTTCTAATGCCACTCAGGGCCTTTGTAAAGGCCGCGAGACCCTTATAATCCCCCTGAGGGCCTTTATAAAGGCCCCCAAACCCTTCTGGACCCCCTCAGGATGCTTCTAATAGCACCCAGACCGTTCTGGAGCCCCTCAGGGCCTTTCTAAAGGCCCGCAGACCCTTCTAATGCCCCACACGGCATTTCTAAAGGTCCCCAGACCCTTCTAGAGCCCCTGAAGACCCTTCTAAAGGCCTCCACACCCTTCTAATAACCCTCAAGACCCATGTAAAGGCCCCCAGACCCTTCTAGATTGCCTCAGGACCCATCTAAAAGCCCCCAGACCCTTCTAATGCCTTTCAGGACCTTTATGAAGGCCACAAGACCCTTCTAATGCCCCTCAGGACCTTTCTAAAGGCCCTCAGACCCTTCTAATGACCCTCAGGGCATTTATAAAGGTTCCCATACCCTTCTAGAGCCCGTCAGGACCCTTATAAAGGCCCCCAGACCATTCTAGAGCCCCTCAGGACACTTCTAAAGGCCCGCAGACCATTCTAATGCCCGTCAGGGCCTTTCTAAAGGTCCCCAGACCCTTCTACTGCCCATCAGGAGCATTCTAAAGGCCCCCAGACCCTTCTAATGCACCACAGGGCATTTCTAAACGTCCCCAGACCATTCTAGAGCCCCTGAAGACCCTTCTAAAGGCCTCCACACCATTCTAATGACCCTCAAGACCCATGTAAAGGCCCCCAGACCATTCTAGATTGCCTCAGGACCCATCTAAAAGCTTCCAGACCCTTCTAATGCCTTTCAGGACCCTTTTAAAGGCCACAAGACCCTTCTAATGCCCCTCAGGACCTTTCTAAAGGCCCTCAGACCCTTCTAATGCCCCTCAGGGCATTTATAAAGGTTCCCAGACCCTTCTAGAGCCTGTCAGGGCCCTTATAAAGGCCCCCAGAACATTCTAGAGCCCCTCAGGACACTTCTAAAGGCCCGCAGACCATTCTAATGCCCGTCAGGGCCTTTCTAAAGGTCCCCAGACCCTTCTACTGCCCCTCAGGAGCATTCTAAAGGCCCCCAGACCCTTCTAATGCCCCACAGGGCCTTTCTAAAGGTCCCCAGACCCTTCTAGAGCCCCTGAAGACCATTCTAAAGGCCCCCAGACCCTTCTAGAGCCCCTCAGGACCCTTCTAAAGTCCCCCAGACCCTTCTAATTCCCCTCAGGGCTATTATAAGGGCACCCAGACCCTTCTAATGCCCCTCAGGACACTTATAAAGGCACCCAGACCCTTCTAGAGCCTCTCAGGACAGTTTTAAATGCCTCCAGACCCTTCTCGACCCCCTCAGGACCATTCTAAAGGCCCCCAGACCCTTCTAATGCCCCTCAGGACCCTTCTAAATGCCCCCAGACCCTTATAATGACCCTCAGGGCCTTTCTAAAGTACCCCAGACACTTCTAGAACATCTCAGGGCCTTTCTATATGACCCCAAACCCTTGTAATGCCTCTCAGGGCCTTTCTAAAGGCCCCCAGACCCTTCTAATGCCCCTCAGGATATTTTTAAAAGCCCCCAGACCCTTCAAGAGCCCTTCAGGACATTTCAAAAGGCACCCAGACCCTTCTAATGCCACTCAGGGCCATTCTAAAGGCCGCGAGACCCTTATCATCCCCCTGAGGGCCTTTAAAAAGGCCCCCAGACCCTTCTAGACCCCCTCAGCACGCTTCTAATAGCCCCCAGACCCTTCTAGAGCCCCTCAGGGCCTTTCTAAAGGCATCCACACCCTTCTAATGACCCTCAAGACCCATGTAAAGTCCCCTAGACCCTTCTAGATTGCCTCAGGACCAATCTAAAAGCCCCCAGACCCTTCTAATGCTTTTCAGGACCCTTATGAAGGCCACAAGACCCTTCTAATGCCCCTTAGGACCTTTCTAAAGGCCCTCAGACCCTTCTAATGCCCCTCAGGGCATTTATAAAGGTTCCCAGACCCTTCTAGAGCCCGTCAGGACCCTTATAAAGGCCCCCAGACCATTCTAGAGCCCCTCAGGACACTTCTAAAGGCCCGCAGACCATTCTAATGCCCGTCAGGGCCTTTCTAAAGGTCCCCAGACCCTTCTACTGCCCCTCAGGAGCATTCTAAAGGCCCCCAGACCCTTCTAATGCCCTACAGGGCCTTTCTAAAGGTCCCCAGACCCTTCTAGAGACCCTGAAGACCCTTCTAAAGGCCCCCAGACCCTTCTAATGCCACTCAGGGCCTTTCTAAAGGCCGCGAGACCCTTATAATCCCCCTGAGGGCCTTTAAAAAGGCACCCAGACCCTTCTGGACCCCCTCAGGATGCTTCTAATAGCCCCCAGACCCTTCTAAAGCCTCTCAGGGCAGTTTTAAATGCCTCGAGACCCTTCTAGACCCCCTCAGGACCATTCTAAAGGCCCCCAGACCCTTCTAATGCCCCTCAGGACCCTTCTAAAGGCCCCCAGACCCTTCTAATGCCCCTCAGGGCCTTTCTAAAGTACCCCAGACACTTCTAGAACCTCTCAGGGCCTTTCTATATGACCCCAGACCCTTCTAATGCCCCTCAGGGCCTTTCTAAAGGCCCCCATACCCTTCTAATGCCCCTCAGGGCCTTTCTAAAGGCCCCCAGACCCTTCTAGAGCCCATCAGGACATTTCTAAAGGCACCCAGACCCTTCTAATGCCACTCAGGGCCTTTCTAAATGACGCGAGACCCTTATAATCCCACTGAGAGCCTTTAAAAAGGCCCCCAGACCCTTCTGGACCCCCTCAGGATGCTAATAATAGTCCCCAGACCCTTCTAAAGCCTCTCAGGGCCTTTCTAAAGGCCTTCACACCCTTCTAATGACCCTCAAGACCCATGTAAAGGCCCCCAGACCCTTCTAGATTGCCTCAGGACCCATCTAAAAGCCCCCAGACCCTTCTAATGCCTTTCAGGGCCTTTCTAAAGGCCTCCACACCCTTCTAATGACCCTCAAGACCCATGTAAATGCCCCTAGACCCTTCTAGATTGCCTCAGGACCCATCTAAAAGCCCCCAGACTCTTCTAATGCCTTTCAGGACCCTTATGAAGGCCACAAGACCCTTCTAATGCCCCTCAGGACCTTTTTAAAGGCCCTCAGACCCTTCTAATGCCCCTCAGGGCATTTATAAAGGTTCCCAGACCCTTCTAGAGCCCGTCAGGACCCTTATAAAGGCCCCCAGACCATTCCAGAGCCCCTCAGGACACTTCTAAAGGCCCGCAGACCATTCTAATGCCCGTCAGGGCCTTTCTAAAGGTCCCCAGACCCTTCTACTGCCCCTCAGGAGCATTCTAAAGGCCCCCAGACCCTTCTAATGCCCCTCAGGGCCTTTCTAAAGTACCCCAGACACTTATAGAACCTCTCAGGGCCTTTCTATATGACCCCAGACCCTTCTAATGCCTTTCAGGGCCTTTCTAAAGGCCCCCATACCCTTCTAATGCCCCTCAGGGCCTTTCTAAAGGCCCCCAGACCCTTCTAGAGCCCATCAGGACATTTCTAAAGGCACCCAGACCCTTCTAATGCCCCTCAGGACCCTTCTAAAGGCCTCCAGACCCTTCTAATGCCCCTGAGGGACTTTCTAAATTACCCCAGACACTTCTAGAACCTCTCAGAGCCTTTCTATATGACCCCAGACCATTGTAATGCCACTCAGGACCTTTCTAAAGGCCGCGAGACCCTTATAATCGCCCTGAGGGCCTTTAAAAAGGCCCCCAGACCCTTCTGGACCCCCTCAGGACGCTTCAAATAGCCCCCAGACCCTTCTAGAGCCCCTCAGGGCCTTTCTAAAGGCCTCCACACCCTTCTAATGACCCTCAAGACCCATGTAAAGGCCCCCAGATCATTCTAGAGCCCCTCAGGACACTTCTAAAGGCCCGCAGACCATTCTAATGCCCGTCAGGGCCTTTATAAAGGTCCTCAGACCCTTCTACTGCCCCTCAGGAGCATTCTAAAGGCCCCCAGACCCTTCTAATGCCCCACAGGGCCTTTCTAAAGGTCCCCAGACCCTTCTAGAGCCCCTGAAGACCCTTCTAAAGGCCCCCAGACCCTTATAGAGCCCCTCAGGACCCTTCTAAAGTCCCCCAGACCCTGCTGATTCCCCTCAGGGCTTTTATAAGGGCCACAAGACCCTTCTAATGCACCTCAGGACCCTTATAAAGGCACCCAGACCCTTCTAGAGCCTCTCAGGACAGTTTAAAATGCCTCCAGACCCTTCTAGACCCCCTCAGGACCATTCTAAATGCCCTCAGACCCTTCTAATGCCCCTCAGGGCCTTTCTAAAGTACCTCAGACACTTCTAGAACCTCTCAGGGCCTTTCTATATGACCCCAGACCCTTGTAATGCCCCTCAGTGCCTTTCTAAAGGCCCCCATACCCTTCTAATGCCCCTCAGGACATTTCTAAAGGCCCCCTGACCCTTCTAGAGCCCCTCAGGACCATTCTAAAGGCCCCCAGACTCTTTTAGAGGACCTCAGGGCCATTCTAAAGGCACGCAGACCCTTCAAGAGCCCCTCAACATCCTTCTAACGGCTCCCTGACCCTTCTAGAGCCCCTTAGGGCCTTTCCAAAGGCTCCCAGACCATTCTAGAGCCCCTCAGGACACTTCTAAAGGCCCCCAGACCCTTCTGGATCCCCTCAAGACCCTTCTAAAAGGCCCCAGACTTCTCTAATGCCCCTCAAAGCATTTCTAAAGGCCCCCAGACCCGTCTAATGCCCCTCAGGACCTTTCTAAACGCCGCGAGACACTTTTAGAGCACCTCAGGACATTTCTATAGGACCCCAGATCTTTCTAGAGCACCTCAGGACCCTTCTAGAGGCCCCCAGACCCTTCTAATTCCCCTCAGGACCTTTCTAAATGCCCTCAGACCCTTCTAATGCCCCTCAGGGCATTTATAAAGGTTCCCAGACCCTTCTAGAGCCCATCAGAACCCTTATAAAGGCCCCCAGACCATTCTAGAGCCCCTCAGGACACTTCTAAAGGCCCGCAGACCATTCTAATGCCCCACAGGGACTTTCTAAAGGACCCCAGACCCTTCTAGATCACCTCAAGACCCTTCTAAAAGGCCCCAGACCTTTCTAATGCCCCTCAGGGCATTTCTAAAGGCCCCCAGACCCGTCTAATGCCCCTCAAGACATTTCTAAATGCCCCGAGACACTTTTAGAGCCAGTGAGGACATTTCTAAAGCACCCCAGATCTTTCTACAGCCCCTCAGGACTCTAGATGGGTCTGGGGGCCTTTAGATAGTCCCTGAGGGGCATTAGAAGGGTGTGAGGGCCTTTAGAAAAGCCCTAAGGGGCATTACAAGGGTCTGGGGGCCTTTAGAATGGTCCTGAGGGTCTCCAGAAGGATCTGGGGACCTTTATAAATGCCCTCAGGGGCATTAAAATGGTCTGGGGGCCTTTAGAAAGGCCCTGATAAGCATTAGAATTGTCGAGGGGGCTTTAGAAAGGCCCTGAATGGTTCTATAAAAGTCTGAGGGCCTTTAGAATGGTCCTGAGGGGGTCCAGAAGGGTCTGGGGGCCTTTTTAAAGGCCCTCAGGGGGATGATAAGGGTCTCGCGGCCTTTAGAAAGGCCCTGAGTGGCATAAGAAGGGTCTGGGTGCCTTTCGAAATGTCCTGAGGGGCTCTAGAAGGGTCTGGGGGCCTTTAGAAATGTCCTGAGGGGCATTAGTAGGGTATGGGGGCCTTTAGAAAGGCCCTGAGGGGCATTACAAGGGTCTGGGGTCATATAGAAAGGCCCTGAGAGGTTCTAGAAGTGTCTGGGGTACTTTAGAAAGGCCCTGAGGGGCATTAGAAGGGTCTGGGGGCCTTTAGAAGGGTCCTGAGGGGCATTAGAAGGGTCTGGGGGCCTTTAGAATGGTCCTGAGGGGGTCTAGAAGGGTCTGGAGGCATTTAAAACTGTCCTGAGAGGCTCTAGAAGGGTCTGGTTGCCTTTATAAGGGTCCTGAGGGGCATTAGAAGGGTCTGGGTGCCCTTATAAAAGCCCTGAGGGGAATTAGCAGGGTCTGGGGGACTTTAGAAGGGTCCTGAGGGGCTCTATAAGGGTCTGGGGGCCTTTAGAAGGGTCTTCAGGGGCTCTAGAAGGGTCTAGGGACCTTTAGAAAGGCCCTGTGGGGCAGTAGAAGGGTGTGGGGACCTTTAGAAAGGCCCTGACGGGCATTAGAATGGTCTGCGGGCCTTTAGAAGTGTCCTGAGGGGCTCTAGAATGGTCTGGGGGCCTTTATAAATGCCCTGAGGGGCATTAGAAGGGTCTGAGGGCCTTTAGAAAGGTCCTGAGGGGCATTAGAAAGGTCTTGTGGCCTTCATAAGGGTTCTGAAATGCATTAGAAGGGTCTGGGGGCTTTTAGATGGGTCCTGAGGCAATCTAGAAGGGTCTGGGGGCCTTTACATGGGTCTTGAGGGTCATTAGAAGGGTGTGGAGGCCTTTAGAAAGGCCCTGAGGGGCTCTAGAAGCGTCTGGGGGCTATTAGAAGCGTCCTGAGGGGGTCCAGAAGGGTCTGGGGTCCTTTTTAAAGGCCCTCAGGGGGATTATAAGGGTCTCGCGGCCTTTAGAAAGGCCCTGAGTGGCATTAGAAGGGTCTGGGTGCCTTTAGATATGTCCTGAGGGACTCTAGAAGGGTCTGGGGGCCTTTAGAAAGGCCCTGAGTGGCATTAGAAGGGTCTGGGGGCCTTTAGAAGGGTCTTCAGGGGCTCTAGAAGGGTCTGGGGACCTTTAGAAAGGCCCTGTGGGGCATTAGAAGGGTCTGGGGGCCTTTAGAATGCTCCTGAGGGGCAGTAGAAGGGTCTGGGGGCCTTTAGAAATGTCCTGAGTGGCATTAGAAGGGTATGGGGGCCTTTAGAATTGTCCTGAGGGGCTCGAGAATGGTCTGGGGACCTTTATAAGGGTCCTGACGTGCTCTAGAAGGGTCTGGGAACCTTTATAACTGCCTAGAGGTGCAATAGATGAGTCTGAGGGCCTTTAGAAAGGTCCTGAGGGGCATTAGAAGGGTCTTGTGCCCTTCATAAGGGTCCTGAAAGGCATTAGAAGGGTCTGGGGGCTTTTAGATGGGTCCTGAAGCAATCTAGAAGGGTCTAGGGGCCTTTACATGGGTCTTGAGGGTCATTAGAAGGGTGTGGAGTCCTTTAGAAAGGCTCTGAAAGGCATTAGAAGGGCCTGGGGGCTTTTAGATGGGTCCTGAGGCAATCTAGAAGGGTCTGGGGGGCCTTTACATGGGTCTTGAGGGTCATTAGAAGGGTGTGGAAGCCTTTAGAAAGGCCCTGAAAGGCATTAGAAGGGTCTGGGGGCTTTTAGATGGGTCCTGAGACAATCTAGAAGGGTCTAGGGGCCTTTACATGGGTCTTGAGGGTCATTAGAAGGGTGTGGAGGCCTTTAGAAAGGCCCTGAGGGGCTCTAAAAGGGTCTGGGGGCTATTAGAAGCGTCCTGAGGGGGTCCAGAAGGGTCTGGGGGCCTTTTTAAAGGCCCTCAGGGGCATTATAATGGTCTTGCGGCCTCTAGAAAGGCCCTGAGTGGCATTAGAAGGGTCTGGGTGCCTTTAGAAATGTCCTGAGGGGCTCTAGAAGGGTCTGGGGGCCTTTAGAAATGTCCTGGGGGGCATTAGAAGGGTATGGGGGCCTTTAGAAAGGCCCTGAGGGGCATTACAAGGGTCTGGGGTCATATAGAAAGGCCCTGAGACGTTCTCGAAGTGTCTGGGGTACTTTAGAAAGGCCCTGAGGGGCATTAGAAGGGTCTGGGGGCCTTTAGAAGGGTCCTGAGGGGCATTAGAAGGGTCTGGGGGCCTTTAGAATGGTCCTGAGGGGGTCTAGAAGGGTCTGGAGGCATTTAAAACTGTCCTGAGAGGCTCTAGAAGGGTCTGTGTGCCTTTATAAGGGTCCTGAGGGGCATTAGAAGGGTCTTGTGGCCCTTATAAAAGCCCTGAGGGGACTTAGCATGGTCTGGGGGACTTTAGAAGTGTCCTGAGGGGCTCTATAAGGGTCTGGGGGCCTTTAGAAGGGTCTTCAGGGGCTCTAGAAGGGTCTGGGGACCTTTAGAAAGGCCCTGTGGGGCATTAGAAGGGTCTGGGGGCCTTTAGAATGCTCCTGAGGGGCAGTAGAAGGGTCTGGGGACCTTTAGAAAGGCCCTGACGGGCATTAGAATGGTCTGCGGGCCTTTAGAAGTGTCCTGAGGGGCTCTAGAATGGTCTGGGGGCCTTTATAAGGGTCCTGACGGGCTCTAGAATGGTCTGGGAACCTTTATAAATGCCCTGAGGGGCATTAGAAGGGTCTGAGGGCCTTTAGAAAGGTCCTGAGGGGCATTAGAAGGGTCTTGTGGCCTTCATAAGGGTCCTGAAATGCATTAGAAGGGTCTGGGGGCTTTTAGATGGGTCCTGAGGCAATCTAGAAGGGTCTGGGGGCCTTTACATGGGTCTTGAGGGTCATTAGAAGGGTGTGGAGGCCTTTAGAAAGGCCCTGAGGGGCTCTAGAAAGGTCTGGAGGCTATTAGAAGCGTCCTGAGGGGGTCCAGAAGTGTCTGGGGGCCTTTTTAAAGGCCCTCAGGGGGATTATAAGGGTCTCGCGGCATTTAGAAAGGCCCTGAGTGGCATTAGAAGGGTCTGGGTGCCTTTAGATATGTCCTGAGGGACTCTAGAAGGGTCTGGGAGCCTTTAGAAATGTCCTGAGGGGCATTAGAAGGGTATGGGGACCTTTAGAAAAGACTTGAGGGGCATTACAAGGGTCTGGGGTCATATAGAAAGGCCCTGAGAGGTTCTAGATGTGTCTGGGGTACTTTAGAAAGGCCCTGAGGGGCATTAGAAGGGTCTGGGGGCCTTTAGAAGGGTCCTGAGGGGCATTAGAAGGGTCTGGGGGCCTTTAGAATGGTCCTGAGGGGGTCTAGAAGGGTCTGGAGGCATTTAAAACTGTCCTGAGAGGCTCTAGAAGGGTCTGGGTGCCTTTATAAGGGTCCTGAGGGGCATTAGAAGGGTCTGGGAGCCCTTATAAAAGCCCTGAGGGGAATTAGCAGGGTCTGGGGGACTTTAGAAGGGTCCTGAGGGGCTCTATAAGGGTCTGGGGGCCTTTAGAAGGGTCTTCAGGGGCTCTAGAAGGGTCTGGGGACCTTTAGAAAGGCCCTGTGGGGCATTAGAAGGGTCTGGGGGCCTTTAGAATGCTCCTGAGGGGCAGTAGAAGGGTCTGGGGACCTTTAGGAAGGCCCTGACGGGCATTAGAATGGTCTGCGGGCTATTAGAAGTGTCCTGAGGGGCTCTAGAATGGTCTGGGGGCCTTTATAAGGGTCCTGACGGGCTCTAGAAGGGTCTGGGAACCTTTATAAATGCCCTGAGGGGCATTATAAGGGTCTGAGGGCATTTAGAAAGGTCCTGAGGGGCATTAGAAGGGTCTTGTGGCCTTCATAAGGGTCCTGAAAGGCATTAGAAGGGTATGGGGGCCTTTAGAAAGGCCCTGAGGGGCATTACAATGGTCTGGGGTCATATAGAAAGGCCCTGAGAGGTTCTCGAAGTGTCTGGGGTACTTTAGAAAGGCCCTGAGGGGCATTAGAAGGGTCTGAGGGCATTTAGAAAGGTCCTGAGGGGCATTAGAAGGGTCTTGTGGCCTTCATAAGGGTCGTGAAAGGCATTAGAAGGGTCTGGGGGCTTTTAGATGGGTCCTGAGGCAATCTAGAAGGGTCTGGGGGCCTTTACATGGGTCTTGAGGGTCATTAGACTGGTGTGGAGGCCTTTAGATGGGTCCTCCGGGGCTCTAGAAGGGTCTGGCGGCTATTAGAAGAGTCCTGAGGGGGTCCAGAAGGGTCTGGGGGCCTTTTTAAAGGCCCTCAGGGGGATGATAAGTGTCTCGCGGCCTTTAGAAAGGCCCTGAGTGGCATTAGAAGGGTCTGGGGGCCTTTAGAAGGGTCTTCAGGGGCTCTAGAAGGGTCTGGGGACCTTTAGAAAGGCCCTGTGGGGCATTAGAAGGGTCTGGGGGCCTTTAGAATGCTCCTGAGGGGCATTAGAAGGGTCTGGGGACCTTTAGAAAGGCCCTGACGGGCATTAGAATGGTCTGCGGGCCTTTAGAAGTGTCCTGAGGGGCTCTAGAATGGTCTGGGGGCCTTTATAAGGGTCCTGACTGGCTCTAGAAGGGTCTGGGAAGCTTTATAAATGCCTAGAGGGGCAATAGAAGGGTCTGAGGGCCTTTAGAAAGGTCCTGAGGGGCATTAGAAGGGTCTTGTGGCCTTCATAAGGGTCCTGAAAGGCATTAGAAGGGTCTGGGGGCTTTTAGATGGGTCCTGAGGCAATCTAGAAAGGTCTAGGGGCCTTTACATGGGTCTGGAGGGTCATTAGAAGGGTGTGGAGGCCTTTAGAAAGGCTCTGAAAGGCATTAGAAGGGTCTGGGGTCTTTTAGATGGGTCCTGAGGCAATCTAGAAGGGTCTGGGGGCCTTTACATGGGTCTTGAGGGTCATTAGAAGGGTGTGGAGGCCTTTAGAAAGGCTCTGAGGGGCTCTAGAAGGGTCTGGGGGCTATTAGAAGCGTCCTGAAGGGGTCCAGAAGGGTCTGGGGGCCTTTTTAAAGGCCCTCATGGGGATTATAAGGGTCTCGCGGCCTTTAGAAAGGCCCTGAGTGGCATTAGAAGGGTCTGGGTGCCTTTAGAAATGTCCTGAGGGGCTCTAGAAGGGTCTGGGGGCCTTTAGAAATGTCCTGAGGGGCATTAGAAGGGTATGGGGGCCTTTAGAAAGGCCCTGAGGGGCATTACAAGGGTCTGGGGTCATATAGAAAGGCCCTGAGAGGTTCTAGAAGTGTCTGGGGTACTTTAGAAAGGCCCTGAGGGGCATTAGAAGGGTCTGGGGGCCTTTAGAATGGTCCTGTGGGGGTCTAGAAGGGTCTGGAGGCATTTAAAACTGTCCTGAGAGGCTCTAGAAGGGTCTGGTTGCCTTTATAAGGGTCCTGAGGGGCATTAGAAGTGTCTGGGTGCCCTTATAAAAGCCCTGAGGGGAATTAGCAGGGTCTGGGGGCCTTTAGAAGGGTCTTCAGGGGCTCCAGAAGGGTCTGGGGACCTTTAGAAAGGCCCTGTGGGGCATTAGAAGGGTCTGGGGGCCTTTAGAATGCTCCTGAGGGGCAGTAGAAGGGTCTGGGGACCTTTAGAAAGGCCCTGACGGGCATTAGAATGGTCTGCGGGCCTTTAGAAGTGTCCTGAGGGGCTCTAGAATGGTCTGGGGGCCTTTATAAGGGTCCTGACGGGCTCTAGAAGGGTCTGGGAACCTTTATAAATGCCTAGAGGGGCAATAGAAGGGTCTGAGGGCCTTTAGAAAGGTCCTGAGGGGCATTAGAACGGTCTTGTGGCCTTCATAAGAGTCCTGAAAGGCATTAGAAGGGTCTGGGGGCTTTTAGATGGGTCCTGAGGCAATCTAGAAGGGTCTGGGGGCCTTTACATGGGTCTTGAGGGTCATTAGAAGGGTGTGGAGGCCTTTAGAAAGGCCGTGAGGGGCTCTAGAAGGGTCTGGGGGCTATTAGAAGCGTCCTGAGGGGGTCCAGAAGGGTCTGGGGGCCTTTTTAAAGGTCCTCAGGGGGATTATAAGGGTCTCGCAGCCTTTAGAAAGGCCCTGAGTGGCATTAGAAGGGTCTGGGTGCCTTTAGAAATGACCTGAGGGGCTCTTCAATGGTCTGGGGGCCTTTAGAAATGTCCTGAGGGTCATTAGAAGGGTGTGGGGGCCTTTAGAAAGGCCCTGAGGGGCATTACAAAGGTCTGGGGTCATATAGAAAGGCCCTGAGAGGTTCTAGAAGTGTCTGGAGTAATTTAGAAAGGCCCTGCGGGGCATTAGAAGGGTCTGAGGGCCTTTAGAAGGGTCCTGAGGGGCATTAGAAGGGTCTGGGGACCTTTAGAATGGTCCTGAGGGGGTCTAGAAAGGTCTGGAGGCTTTTAAAACTGTCCTGAGAGGCTCTAGAAGGGTCTGGGATGCCTTTATAAGGGTCCTGAGGGGCATTAGAAGGGTCTTGTGGCTCTTATAAAAGCCCTGAGGGGAATTAGCAGGGTCTGGGGGACTTTAGAAGGGTCCTGAGGGGCTCTATAAGGGTCTGGGGGCCTTTAGAATGGTCTTCAAGGGCTCTAGAAGGGTCTGGGGACCTTTAGAAAGGCCGTGTGGGATATTAGAAGGGTCTGGGGGCCTTTAGAATGCTCCTGAGGGGCAGTAGAAGGGTCTGGGGACCTTTATAAAGGCCCTGACGGGCATTAGAATGGTCTGCGGGATTTAGAAGTGTCCTGAGGGGCTCTAGAATGGTCTGGGGGCCTTTATAAGGGTCCTGACGGGCTCTAGAAGGGTCTGGGAACCTTTATAAATGCCCTGAGGGGCATTAGAAGGGTCTGAGGGCCTTTAGAAAGGTCCTGAGGGGCATTAGAAGGGTCTTGTGGCCTTCATAAGGGTCCTGAAAGGCATTAGAAGGGTCTGAGGGATTTTAGATGGGTCCTGAGGCAATCTAGAAGGGTCTAGGGGCCTTTACATGGGTCTTGAGAGTCATTAGAAGGGTGTGGAGGCCTTTAGAAAGGCCCTGAGGGGCTCTAGAAGGGTCTGGGGGCTATTAGAAGCTTCCTGAGGGGGTTCAGAAGGATCTGGGGGCCTTTTTAAAGGCCCTCAGGGGGATTATAAGGGTCTCGCGTCCTTTAGAAAGGCCCTGAGTGGCATTAGAAGGTTCTGGGTGCCTTTAGAAATGACCTGAGGGGCATTAGAAGGGTATGGGGGCCTTTAGAAGTGTCCTGAGGGGCTCTAGAATGGTCTGGGGGCCTTTAGAAGTGTCCTGACGGGCTCTAGAAGGGTCTGGGAACCTTTATAAATGCCCTGAGGGGCATTAGAAGGGTCTGAGGGCCTTTAGAAAGGTCCTGAGGGGCATTAGAAGGGTCTTGTGACCTTCATAAGGGTCCTGAAAGGCATTAGAAGGGTCTGGGGTCTTTTAGATGGGTCCTGAGGCAATCTAGAAGGGTCTGGGGGCCTTTACATGGGTCTTGAGAGTCATTAGAAGGGTGTGGAGGCCTTTAGAAAGGCCCTGGAAGGCATTAGAAGGGTCTGGGGGCTTTTGGATGGGTCCTGAGGCAATCTAGAAGGGTCTGGGGGCCTTTACATGGGTCTTGAGGGTCATTAGAAGGGTGTGGAGGCCTTTAGAAAGGCCCTGAGGGGCTCTAGAAGGGTCTGGGGTCTATTAGAAGCGTCCTGAGGGGGTCCAGAAGGGTCTGGGGGCCTTTTTAAAGGTCCTCAGGGGGATTATAAGGGTCTCGCAGCCTTTAGAAAGGCCCTGAGTGGCATTAGAAGGTTCTGGGTGCCTTTAGAAATGTCCTGAGGGGCTCTTGAAGGGTCTGGGGGCCTTTAGAAATGTCCTGAGGGGCATTAGAAGGGTATGGGGTCATATAGAAAGGCCCTGAGAGGTTCTAGAAGTGTCTGGGGTACTTTAGAAAGGCCCTGAGGGGCATTAGAAGGGTCTGGGGGCCTTTAGAAGGGTCCTGAGCGGCATTAGAAGGGTCTGGGAGCTTTTAGAATGGTCCTGAGGGGGTCTAGAAGGGTCTGGAGGCATTTAAAACTGTCCTGAGAGGCTCTAGAGGGGTCTGGGTGCATTTATAAGGGTCCTGAGGGGTATTAGAAGGGTCTTGTGGCCCTTATAAAAGCCCTGAGGGGAATTAGCAGGGTCTGGGGGACTTTAGAAGGGTCCTGAGGGGCTCTATAAGGGTCTGGGGGACATTTAAAAGGCCCTGTGGGGCATTAGAATGGTCTGGGTGCCTTTAGAAATGACCTGAGGGGCAGTAGAAGGGTCTGGGGACCTTTATAAAGGCCCTGACGGGCATTAGAATGGTCTGCGGGCCTTTAGAAGTGTCCAGAGGGGCTCTAGAATGGTCTGAGGGCCTTTATAAATGCCCTGAGGGGCATTAGAAGGGTCTGAGGGCCTTTAGAAAGGTCCTGAGGGGCATTAGAAGGGTCTTGTGGCCTTCATAAGGGTCCTGAAAGGCATTAGAAGGGTCTGGGGGCTTTTAGATGGGTCCTGAGGCAATCTAGAAGGGTCTGGGGGCCTTTACATGGGTCTTGAGGGTCATTAGAAGGGTGTGGAGGCCTTTAGAAAGGCCCTGAAAGGCATTAGAAGGGTCTGGGGGCTTTTAGATGGGTCCTGAGGCATTCTAGAAGGGTCTGGGAGCCTTTACATGGGTCTTGAGGGTCATTAGAAGGGTGTGGAGGCCTTTAGAAAGGCCCTGAGGGGCTCTAGAATGGTCTGGGGGCTATTAGAAGCGTCCTGAGGGGGTCCAGAAGGGTCTGGGGTCTTTTTAAAGGCCCTCAGGGGTATTATAAGGGTCTCGCGGCCTTTAGAAAGGCCCTGAGTGGCATTAGAAGGGTCTGGGTGCCTTTAGAAATGACCTGAGGGGCATTAGAAGGGTATGGGGGCCTTTAGAAAGGCCCTGAGGGGCATTAGAAGGGTCTGGGTGCCTTTAGAATGGTCCTGAGGGGGTCTAGAAGGGTCTGGACGCATTTAAAACTGTCCTGGGAGGCTTTAGACGGGTCTGGGGGCCTTTATAAGGGTCCTGAGGGGCATTAGAAGATTCTGGGTGCCCTTATAAAAGCCCTGAGGGGAATTAGCAGGGTCTGGGGGAATTTAGAAGAGTCCTGAGGGGGTCCAGAAGGGTCTGGGGACTTTTTAGAGGATCTCATGGGGATTATAAAGATCTCGCGGCCTTTAGAAAGGCCCTGAGTGGCATTACAAAGGTCTGGGGTCATATAGAAAGGCCCTGAGAGGTTCTAGAAGTGTCTGGGGTACTTTAGAAAGGCCCTGAGGTGGATTAGAAGGGTATGGGGGCCCTTAGAAAGGCCCTGAGGGGCATTATAGGCGTCTGGGGTCATATAGAAAGGCCCTGAGAGGTTCTAGATGTGTCTGGGGTACTTTAGAAAGGCCCTGAGGGGCATTAGAAGGGTCTGGGGGCCTTTAGAAGGGTCCTGAGGGGCATTAGAAGGGTCTGGGTGGCCTTTAGAATGGTCCTGAGGGGCTCTAGAAGGGTCTGGAGGCATTTAAAACTGTCCTGAGAGGCTCTAGATGGGTCTGGGAGCCTTTATAAGGGTCCTGAGGGGCATTAGAAGGGTCTGGGTGCCCTTATAAAAGCCCTGAAAGGAATTAGCTGGGTCTGGGGGTCTTTAGAAGGGTCCTGAGGGGCTCTGTAAGGGTCTGGGGGCCTTTAGAAGGGTCTTCAGGGGCTCTAGAAGGGTCTGGGGACCTTTAGAAAGGCCCTATGGAGCATTAGAAGGGTCTGGGGGCCTTTAGAATGCTCCTGAGGGGCAGGTGAAGGGTCTGGGAACCTTTATAAAGGCCCTGACGGGCATTAGAATGGTCTGCGGGCCTTTAGAATTGTCCTGAGCGGCTCTAGAATGGTCTGGGGGCCTTTATAAGGGTCCTGACAGGCTCTAGAAGGGTCTGGGAACCTTTATAAATGCCCTGAGGGGCATTAGAAGGGTCTGAGTGCCTTTAGAAAGGTCCTGAGGGGCATTAGAAGGGTCTTGTGGCCTTCATAAGGGTCCTGAAAGGCATTAGAAGGGTCTGGGGGCTTTTAGATGGGTCCTGAGGCAATCTAGAAGGGTCTAGGGGCCTTTACATGGGTCTTGAGAGTCATTAGAAGGGTGTGGAGTCCTTTAGAAAGGCCCTGAGGGGCTCTAGAAGGGTCTGGGGGCTATTAGAATCGTCCTGAGGGGGTACAGAAGGGTCTGGGGGCTTTTTTAAAGGCCCTCAGGGGGATTATAAGGGTCTTCCGGCCTTTAGAAAGGCCCTGAGTGGCATTACAAGGGTCTGGGGTCATATAGAAAGGCCCTGAGAGGTTCTAGAAGTGTCTGGGGTACTTTAGAAAGGCCCTGAGGGGCATTAGAAGGGTCTGTGGGCCTTTAGAATGGTCCTGAGGGGGTCTAGAAGGGTCTGGAGGCATTTAAAACTGTCCTGAGAGACTCTAGAAGGGTATGGGTGCCTTTATAAGGGTTTTGAGGGGCATTAGAAGGGTTTGGGTGCCCTTATAAAAGCCCTGAGGGGAATTAGCAGGGTCTGGGGGACTTTAGAATTGTCCTGAGGGGCTCTAGAAGGGTCTGGGGGCCTTTAGAAGGGTCTTCAGGGGCTCTAGATGGGTCTGGGGACCTTTAGAAAGGCCCTGTGGGGCATTAGAAGGGTCTGGGGGCCTTTAAAATGCTCCTGAGGGGCAGTAGAAGGGTATGGGGACATTTATAAGTGTCCTGACGGACTCTAGAAGGGTCTGGGAACCTTTATAAATGCCCTGAGGGGCATTAGAAGGGTCTGAGGGCCTTTAGAAAGGTTCTGAGGGGCATTAGAATGGTCTTGTGGCCTTCATAAGGGTCCTGAAAGGCATTAGAAGGGTCTGGGGGCTTTTAGATGGGTCCTGAGGCAATCTAGAAGGGTCTAGGGGCCTTTACATGGGTCTTGAGGGTCATTAGAAGGGTGTGGAGGCCTTTAGAAAGGCCCTGAGTGGCTCTAGAAGGGTCTGGGGGCTATTAGAAGCTTCCTGAGGGGGTCCAGAAGGGTCTGGGGGCCTTTTTAAAGGCCCTCAGGGGGATTATAAGGGTCTCGCGGCCTTTAGAAAGGCCCTGAGTGGCATTACAAGGGTCTGGGGTCATATAGAAAGGCCCTGAGAGGTTCTAGAAGTGTCTGGGGTACTTTAGAAAGGCCCTGAGTGGCATTAGAAGGGTCTGGGGTCCTTTAGAATGGTCCTTAGGGGTTCTAGAAGGGTCTGGAGGCATTTAAAACTGTCCTGAGAGGCTCTAGAAGGGTCTGGGTGCCTTTATAAGGGTCCTGAGGGGCATTAGAAGATTCTGGGTGCCCTTATAAAAGCCCTGAGGGGAACTAGCAGGGTCTGGGGGACTTTAGAAGGGTCCTGAGGGGCTCTATAAGGGTCTGGGGGCCTTTAGAATGGTCTTCAGGGGCTCTAGAAGGGTCTGGGGACCTTTAGAAAGGCCCTGTGGGGCATTAGAAGGGTCTGGGGGCCTTTAGAATGTTCTTCAGGGGCAGTAGAAGGGTCTGGGGACCTTTAGAAAGGCCCTGTGGGGCATTAGAATGGTCTGGGGGCCTTTATAAGGGTCCTGACGGGCTCTAGAAGGGTCTGGGAACCTTTATAAATGCCCTGAGGGGCATTAGAAGGGTCTGAGGGCCTTTAGAATGCTCCTGAGGGGCAGTAGAAGGGTCTGGGGACATTTATAAGTGTCCTGACCGGCTCTAGAAGGGTCTGGGAACCTTTATATATGCCCTGAGGGGCATTATAAGGGTCTGAGGGCCTTTAGAAAGGTTCTGAGGGGCATCAGAAAGGTCTTGTGGCCTTCATAAGGGTCCTGAAAGGCATTAGAAGGGTCTGGGTGCTTTTAGATTGGTCCTGAGCCAATCTAGAAGAGTCTAGGGGCCTTTACATGGGTCTTGAGGGTCATTAGATGGGTGTGGAGGCCTTTAGAAAGGCCCTGAAAGGCATTAGAAGGGTCTGGGGGCTTTTAGATGGGTCCTGAGGCAATCTAGAAGGGTCTAGGGGCCTTTACATGGGCCTTGAGAGTCATTAGAAGGGTGTGGAGTCCTTTAGAAAGGCCCTGAGGGGCTCTAGAAGGGTCTGGGGGCTATTAGAAGCGTCCTGAGGGGGTCCAGAAGGGTCTGGGGGCCTTTTTAAGGGCCCTCAGGGGGATTATAAGGGTCTCGCGGCCTTTAGAAAGGCCCTGAGTGGCATTACAAGGGTCTGGGGTCATATAGAAAGGCCCTTAGAGGTTCTAGAATTGTCTGGAGTAATTTAGAAAGGCCCTGCGGGGCATTAGAAGGGTCTGAGGGCCTTTAGAAGGGTCCTGAGGGGCATTAGAAGGGTCTGGGGGCCTTTAGAAGGGTCCTGAGGGGCATTAGAAGGGTCTGGGGACCTTTAGAATGGTCCTGAGGGGGTCTAGAATGGTCTGGAGGCTTTTAAAACTGTCCTGAGAGGCTCTAGAAGGGTCTGGGATGCCTTTATAAGGGTCCTGAGGGGCATTAGAAGGGTCTTGTGGCTCTTATAAAAGCCCTGAGGGGAATTAGCAGGGTCTGGGGGACTTTAGAAGGGTCCTGAGGGGCTCTATAAGGGTCTGGGGGCCTTTAGAATGGTCTTCAAGGGCTCTAGAAGGGTCTGGGGACCTTTAGAAAGGCCGTGTGGGATATTAGAAGGGTCTGGGGGCCTTTAGAATGCTCCTGAGGGGCAGTAGAAGGGTCTGGGGACCTTTATAAAGGCCCTGACGGGCATTAGAAAGGTCTGCGGGATTTAGAAGTGTCCTGAGGGACTCTAGAATGGTCTGGGGGCCTTTATAAGGGTCCTGACGGGCTCTAGAAGGGTCTGGGAACCTTTATAAATGCCCTGAGGGGCATTAGAAGGGTCTGAGGGCCTTTAGAAAGGTCCTGAGGGGCATTAGAAGGGTCTTGTGGCCTTCATAAGGGTCCTGAAAGGCATTAGAAGGGTCTGAGGGCTTTTAGATGGGTCCTGAGGCAATCTAGAAGGGTCTAGGGGCCTTTACATGGGTCTTGAGAGTCATTAGAAGGGTGTGGAGGCCTTTAGAAAGGCCCTGAGGGGCTCTAGAAGGGTCTGGGGGCTATTAGAAGCTTCCTGAGGGGGTTCAGAAGGATCTGGGGGCCTTTTTAAAGGACCTCAGGGGGATTATAAGGGTCTCGCGGCCTTTAGAAAGGCCCTGAGTGGCATTAGAAGGTTCTGGGTGCCTTTAGAAATGACCTGAGGGGCATTAGAAGGGTATGGGGGCCTTTAGAAAGGCCCTGAGGGGCATTAGAAGGGTCTGGGGGCCTTTAGAATGGTCCTGAACGGGTCTAAAAGGGTCTGGAGGCATTTAAAACTGTCCTGAGAGGCTCTAGAAGGGTCTGGGTGCCTTTATAAGGGTCCTGAGGGGCATTAGAAGATTCTGGGTGCCCTTATAAAAGACCTGAGGGGAACTAGCAGGGTCTGGGAGACTTTAGAAGGGTCCTGAGGGGCTCTATAAGGGTCTGGGGGCCTTTAGAATGGTCTTCAGGGGCTCTAGAAGGGTCTGGGGACCTTTAGAAAGGCCCTGTGGGGCATTAGAAGGGTCTGGGGGCCTTTAGAATGCTCCTGAGGGGCAGGAGAAGGGTCTGGGGACCTTTATAAAGGCCCTGACGGGCATTAGAATGGTCTGCGGGCCTTTAGAAGTGTCCTGAGGGGCTCTAGAATGGTCTGGGGGCCTTTAGAAGTGTCCTGACGGGCTCTAGAAGGGTCTGGGAACCTTTATAAATGCCCTGAGGGGCATTAGAAGGGTCTGAGGGCCTTTAGAAAGGTCCTGAGGGGCATTAGAAGGGTCTTGTGACCTTCATAAGGGTCCTGAAAGGCATTAGAAGGGTCTGGGGTCTTTTAGATGGGTCCTGAGGCAATCTAGAAGGGTCTGGGGGCCTTTACATGGGTCTTGAGAGTCATTAGAAGGGTGTGGAGGCCTTTAGAAAGGCCCTGAAAGGCATTAGAAGGGTCTGGGGGCTTTTGGATGGGTCCTGAGGCAATCTAGAAGGGTCTGGGGGCCTTTACATGGGTCTTGAGGGTCATTAGAAGGGTGTGGAGGCCTTTAGAAAGGCCCTGAGGGGCTCTAGAAGGGTCTGGGGTCTATTAGAAGCGTCCTGAGGGGGTCCAGAAGGGTCTGGGGGCCTTTTTAAAGGTCCTCAGGGGGATTATAAGGGTCTCGCAGCCTTTAGAAAGGCCCTGAGTGGCATTAGAAGGTTCTGGGTGCCTTTAGAAATGTCCTGAGGGGCTCTTGAAGGGTCTGGGGGCCTTTAGAAATGTCCTGAGGGGCATTAGAAGGGTATGGGGGCCTTTAGAAAGGCCCTGAGTGGCATTACAAGGGTCTGGGGTCATATAGAAAGGCCCTGAGAGGTTCTAGAAGTGTCTGGGGTACTTTAGAAAGGCCCTGAGGGGCATTAGAAGGGTCTGGGGGCCTTTAGAAGGGTCCTGAGCGGCATTAGAAGGGTCTGGGAGCTTTTAGAATGGTCCTGAGGGGGTCTAGAAGGGTCTGGAGGCATTTAAAACTGTCCTGAGAGGCTCTAGAGGGGTCTGGGTGCATTTATAAGGGTCCTGAGGGGTATTAGAAGGGTCTTGTGGCCCTTATAAAAGCCCTGAGGGGAATTAGCAGGGTCTGGGGGACTTTAGAAGGGTCCTGAGGGGCTCTATAAGGGTCTGGGGGACATTTAAAAGGCCCTGTGGGGCATTAGAAGGGTCTGGGTGCCTTTAGAAATGACCTGAGGGGCAGTAGAAGGGTCTGGGGACCTTTATAAAGGCCCTGACGGGCATTAGAATGGTCTGCGGGCCTTTAGAAGTGTCCTGAGGGGCTCTAGAATGGTCTGGGTGCCTTTATAAATGCCCTGAGGGGCATTAGAAGGGTCTGAGGGCCTTTAGAAAGGTCCTGAGGGGCATTAGAAGGGTCTTGTGGCCTTCATAAGGGTCCTGAAAGGCATTAGAAGGGTCTGGGGGCTTTTAGATGGGTCCTGAGGCAATCTAGAAGGGTCTGGGGGCCTTTACATGGGTCTTGAGGGTCATTAGAAGGGTGTGGAGGCCTTTAGAAAGGCCCTGAAAGGCATTAGAAGGGTCTGGGGGCTTTTAGATGGGTCCTGAGGCATTCTAGAAGGGTCTGGGGGCCTTTACATGGGTCTTGAGGGTCATTAGAAGGGTGTGGAGGCCTTTAGAAAGGCCCTGAGGGGCTCTAGAATGGTCTGGGGGCTATTAGAATCGTCCTGAGGGGGTCCAGAAGGGTCTGGGGTCATTTTAAAGGCCCTCAGGGGTATTATAAGGGTCTCGCGGCCTTTAGAAAGGCCCTGAGTGGCATTAGAAGGGTCTGGGTGCCTTTAGAAATGACCTGAGGGGCATTAGAAGGGTATGGGGGCCTTTAGAAAGGCCCTGAGGGGCATTAGAAGGGTCTGGGTGCCTTTAGAATGGTCCTGAGGGGGTCTAGAAGGGTCTGGACGCATTTAAAACTGTCCTGGGAGGCTCTAGACGGGTCTTGGGGCCTTTATAAGGGTCCTGAGGGGCATTAGAAGATACTGGGTGCCCTTATAAAAGCCCTGAGGGGAATTAGCAGGGTCTGGGGGAATTTAGAAAAGTCCTGAGGGGGTCCAGAAGGGTCTGGAGACTTTTTAGAGGATCTCAGGGGGATTATAAAGATCTCGCGGCCTTTAGAAAGGCCCTGAGTGGCATTACAAAGGTCTGGGGTCATATAGAAAGGCCCTGAGAGGTTCTAGAAGTGTCTGGGGTACTTTAGAAAGGCCCTGAGGTGGATTAGAAGGGTATGGGGGCCCTTAGAAAGGCCCTGAGGGGCATTATAGGCGTCTGGGGTCATATAGAAAGGCCCTGAGAGGTTCTAGATGTGTCTGGGGTACTTTAGAAAGGCCCTGAGGGGCATTAGAAGGGTCTGGGGGCCTTTAGAAGGGTCCTGAGGGGCATTAGAAGGGTCTGGGTGGCCTTTAGAATGGTCCTGAGGGGCTCTAGAAGGGTCTGGAGGCATTTAAAACTGTCCTGAGAGGCTCTAGATGGGTCTGGGAGCCTTTATAAGGGTCCTGAGGGGCATTAGAAGGGTCTGGGTGCCCTTATAAAAGCCCTGAAAGGAATTAGCTGGGTCTGGGGGTCTTTAGAAGGGTCCTGAGGGGCTCTGTAAGGGTCTGGGGGCCTTTAGAAGGGTCTTCAGGGGCTCTAGAAGGGTCTGGGGACCTTTAGAAAGGCCCTATGGGGCATTAGAAGGGTCTGGGGGCCTTTAGAATGCTCCTGAGGGGCAGGTGAAGGGTCTGGGAACCTTTATAAAGGCCCTGACGGGCATTAGAATGGTCTGCGGGCCTTTAGAAGTGTCCTGAGCGGCTCTAGAATGGTCTGGGGGCCTTTATAAGGGTCCTGACAGGCTCTAGAAGGGTCTGGGAACCTTTATAAATGCCCTGAGGGGCATTAGAAGGGTCTGAGTGCCTTTAGAAAGGTCCTGAGGGGCATTAGAAGGGTCATGTGGCCTTCATAAGGGTCCTGAAAGGCATTAGAAGGGTCTGGGGGCTTTTAGATGGGTCCTGAGGCAATCTAGAAGGGTCTAGGGGCCTTTACATGGGTCTTGAGAGTCATTAGAAGGGTGTGGAGTCCTTTAGAAAGGCCCTGAGGGGCTCTAGAAGGGTCTGGGGGCTATTAGAATCGTCCTGAGGGGGTACAGAAGGGTCTGGGGGCCTTTTTAAAGGCCCTCAGGGGGATTATAAGGGTCTTGCGGCCTTTAGAAAGGCCCTGAGTGGCATTACAAGGGTCTGGGGTCATATAGAAAGGCCCTGAGAGGTTCTAGAAGTGTCTGGGGTACTTTAGAAAGGCCCTGAGGGGCATTAGAAGGGTCTGTGGGCCTTTAGAATGGTCCTGAGGGGGTCTAGAAGGGTCTGGAGGCATTTAAAACTGTCCTGAGAGGCTCTAGAAGGGTCTGGGTGCCTTTATAAGGGTTTTGAGGGGCATTAGAAGGGTTTGGGTGCCCTTATAAAAGCCCTGAGGGGAATTAGCAGGGTCTGGGGGACTTTAGAATTGTCCTGAGGGGCTCTAGAAGGGTCTGGGGGCCTTTAGAAGGGTCTTCAGGGGCTCTAGAAGGGTCTGGGGACCTTTAGAAAGGCCCTGTGGGGCATTAGATGGTTCTGGGGGCGTTTAGAATGCTCCTGAGGGGCAGTAGAAGGGTCTGGGGACCTTTGTAAAGGCCCTGACGGGCATTAGAATGGTCTGCGGGATTTAGAAGTGTCCTGAGGGGCTCTAGAATGGTCTGGGGGCCTTTATAAGGGTCCTGACGGGCTCTAGAAGGGTCTGGGAACCTTTATAAATGCCCTCAGGGGCATTAGAAGGGTCTGAGGGCCTTTAGAAAGGTCCTGAGGGGCATTAGAAGGGTCTTGTGGCCTTCATAAGGGTCCTGAAAGGCATTAGAAGGGTCTGGGGGCTTTTAGATGGGTCCTGAGGCAATCTAGAAGGGTCTGGGGGCCTTTACATGGGTCTTGATGGTCATTAGAATGGTGTGGAAGCCTTTAGAAAGGCCCTGAGGGGCTCTAGAAGGGTCTGGGGGCTATTAGAAGTGTCCTGAGGGGGTCCAGAAGGGTCTGGGGGCCTTTTAAAGGCCCTCAGGGGGATTATAAGGGTCTTGCGGCCTTTAGAAAGGCTCTGAGTGGCATTACAAGGGTCTGGGTTCTTATAGAAAGGCCTTGACAGGTTCTAGAAGTGTCTGGTTTACTTTAGAAAGCCCCTGAGGGGCATTAGAAGGGTCTGGGGGCCTTTAGAATGGTCCTGAGGGGGTCTAGAAGGGTCTGGACGCATTTAAAACTGTCCTGAGAGGCTCTAGAAGGGTCTGGGTGCCTTTATAATGGTCCTGAGGGGCATTAGAAGATTCTGGGTGCCCTTATAAAAGCCCTGAGGGGAACTAGCAGGGTCTGGGGGACTTTAGAAGGGTCCTGAGGGGCTCTATAATGGTCTGGGGGCATTTAGAATGGTCTTCAGGGGCTCTAGAAGGGTCTGGGGACCTTTAGAAAGGCCCTGTGTGGCATTAGAAGGGTCTGGGGGCCTTTAGAATGCTCCTGAGGGGCAGTAGAAGGGTCTGGGGACCTTTAGAAAGGCCCTGACGGGCATTAGAATGGTCTGCGGGCCTTTAGAAGTGTTCTGAGGGGCTCTAGAATCGTCTGGGGGCCTTTATAAGGGTCCTGACGGGCTCTAGAAGGGTCTGGGAACCTTTATAAATGCCCTGAGGGGCATTAGAAGGGTCTGAGGGCCTTTAGAAAGGTCCTGAGGGGCATTAGAAGGGTCTTGTGGCCTTCATAAGGGTCCTGAAAGGCATTAGAAGGGTCTGGGGGCTTTTAGATGGGTCCTGAGGCAATCTAGAAGGGTCTGGGGGCCTTTACATGGGTCTTGAGGGTCATTAGAAGGGTGTGGATGCCTTAGAAAGGCCCTGAAAGGCTCTAGAAGGGTCTGGGGGCTATTAGATGCATCCTGAAGGGGTCCAGAAGGGTCTGGGGGCCTTTTTAAAGGCCCTCAGTGGGATTATAAGGGTCTCGCTGCCTTTAGAAAGGCCCTGAGTGGCATTACAAGGGCCTGGGGTCATATAGAAAGGCCCTGAGAGGTTCTAGAAGTGTCTGGGGTATTTTAGAAAGGCCCTGAGGGGCATTAGAAGGGTCTGGGGGCCTTTAGAATGGTCCTGGGGGGTTCTAGAAGGGTCTTTAGGCATTTAAAACTGTCCTGAGAGGCTCTAGAAGGGTCTGGGTGCCTTTATAAGGGTCCTGAGGGGCATTAGAAGGGTCTGGGGGCCTTTAGAATGCTCCTGAGGGGCAGTAGAAGGGTCTGGGGACCTTTATAAGTGTCCTGACGTGATCTAGAATGGTCTGGGAACCTTTATAAATGCCCTGAGTGGCATTAGAAGGGTCTAAGGGCCTTTAGAAAGGTCCTGAGGGGCATTTGAAGGGTCTTGTGGCCTTAATAAGGGTCCTGAAAGGCATTAGAAGGGTCTGGGGGCTTTTAGATGGGTCCTGAGGCAATCTAGAAGGGTCTAGGGGCCTTTACATGGGTCTTGAGGGTCATTAGAAGGGTGTGGATGCCTTAGAAAGACCCTGAGGGGCTCTAGAAGGGTCTGGGGGCTATTAGAAGTGTCCAGAGGGGGTCCAGAAGGGTCTGGGGGCCTTTTTAAAGGCCCTCAGGGGGATTATAAGGGTCTCGCGGCCTTTAGAAAGGCCCTGATTGGCATTACAGGGGTCTGGGTTGATATAGAAAGGCCCTGAGAGGTTCTAGAAGCGTCTGGTTTACTTTAGAAAGGCCCTTAGGGGCATTAGAAGGGTCTGGGTGCCTTTAGAATGGTCCTGAGGGGGTCTAGAAGGGTCTGGAGGCATTTAAAACTGTCCTGAGAGGCTCTAGAAGGGTCTGGGTGCCTTTATAAGGGTCCTGAGGGGCATTAGAAGATTCTGGGTGCCCTTATAAAAGCCCTGAGG
>JAUMJK010001167.1:600000-783136 GCA_033558105.1 Coccyzus lansbergi
GTTGTTCGCATCAACCAGCAGCTGGATACCAAGCAACCCAGACAGTACTTCATTGGTGTCCTGGACATCGCTGGCTTTGAGATCTTTGATGTAAGGATTCCAGGTCTGAGGGCAGACCTTTCAGGAGGAGCTTATTATATCAGAAGACTTCCAAGTAATAGTCTTCTGAAGATTTAACACACTTATCACTTGCAATTTCCTGGGACTAGTCCTTGATTTTATTTTGCATCACAAAGCAAAATATTCAGAACTTTTATAAATGTAAGAACAGAGTTAGGTTGCTTGCGTAGAAGTTGCAAATATAATTTTATATCTTGTAAAAGTTAAACAGTCTGAGCTTAATGTTAACGTTAAAAAAAACCCCATCATAATTACAGTAATTTTACCTAAGAGCTTCTATAGCAGAACTAGGATTCAGAGAATCATTGACAAATATATAACAGGTTACAGAGGTGTAAATTGTTTAAAGGACCAAGAAATTAATAGATAAGTGTTTAATCAGAGATATCAAGTGTTTAAAAATTGGACACCAGGGCACAGACTTATACTTTTGTTGAATAAAAAAAATACCAAAGTACTTTATGAATTTTAGGAGATTCACTGGGAATATCTGCTGGGGGGAAAAAAAATCCATTTTCATTATGTAGGTATTTCTTTAGGGAACTGAACCATGCTGCAATCCTGATAATACAGTTATGTTTTACCTGGGGAGACTTCTTAAGGGTTGGGGATGATCGATATCTGTGCATATTGATGGTTTGGATCTGTTCGGTTTTTTTACATTTGGCAGTTCAACAGCCTGGAGCAGCTCTGCATCAACTTCACCAACGAGAAACTGCAACAGTTCTTCAATCACCACATGTTCGTGCTGGAGCAGGAGGAGTACAAGAAGGAAGGAATCGAATGGACATTCATTGACTTTGGGATGGACCTGGCTGCCTGCATTGAGCTCATTGAAAAGGTAAAATTCTAGTTAAATATACCTTGTGTTTTCAGAAACACATTATTTTAAATTGAAAATGGTTAAATACTACTCAAAAGAAAGGTGTCTTTAGTGTCATGCAGTCTGTTTTAGCTGTTGAAATAGCTCTCTTTGTGCAACAGAGATGTTACAAAGGCTACAGGTAATGATGGAAGTCACTCCTCACACTGCCTCTCTGTGTAAAAGATTGCTTGAGTAAAGGATGTTGCTTTCAGAATCACAGAGCCGCTCCCAAAGGAAAATAAAATACTTTCTTAGTGTTCTGGAATGAAGTTATCTGGACAACACATTTTTGCTAGATGGTTCATAGTAAAGTAAGTACAGGCAAGTGCAATCAGTGCCTGACCTCTGAGGGCAAGAAAATGAAAGAGATTTATAGTTCTGTACAATTTAGGGAGTTGGTTATAAGTACAAGAACTGATGCAAATATACAATGGACACCTTGGTGAAAGACAGTTTTAAATATAATCTTTTTCCTCCTGATTGTTTAACATGTTTTTTTGGCATAAAAAACATTCTTGAATCACTGTGCCCGAGCGTAAGTGAAGCACATGAATCTTTTAAAGTCACTTTTTAGAAAGAAATCTTCATGGCAAGGGTATTGGTTTGATTCTCAGCTTCCTGTCTTTTGCTATTCCTTTTAAGATCAAGTTGTGATTATATTATTCTATTTGACATTTTCTATCCCTTTTCTTCCCAGCCCATGGGCATCTTCTCCATCCTGGAAGAGGAGTGCATGTTCCCCAAGGCAACTGACACCTCTTTCAAGAACAAGCTCTATGACCAGCACCTGGGCAAGTCCAGCAACTTCCAGAAGCCCAAACCTGCCAAAGGCAAGGCTGAGGCTCACTTCTCGCTGGTGCACTATGCTGGCACAGTGGACTACAACATCACTGGCTGGCTGGAGAAGAACAAGGACCCCCTGAACGAAACTGTCATTGGGTTGTACCAGAAATCATCTGTGAAGACACTGGCCTTACTCTTTGCCAGCTATGGTGGAGCAGATGCAGGTAAGTTTACTAAAATTCCTTTCCCCCCACCATTTATGATATGTGAAGATGCAGCAACGAAAGATAATATTAAAAAATATTTTGGTTTTGTTTTTATAGAGGCTAGTGGAGGTGGTGGCAAGAAGGGTGGCAAGAAGAAGGGTTCTTCTTTCCAGACTGTCTCAGCTCTTTTCAGGGTAAAGTATCAATACAACACAAACAGAGTTTCAAACTCCTGTTCTGCTTGTAACCTTGGCTGTATGATGAAGTGATAATAAGTATGAAGTGGGCAGAAGTTATTCACTGTCTTTTCCTACAAACTATTGGTTCAGTTTGGGATACTTTTCCAAGCAGTTTACACCTGACCTCCTGTATTTCTTCTAAAAGTTCACTGACATTCTTTGAGAAAAACAATTTTCAGAATATGAGATGTAATATAAATATTAAGCCTGCAAAAGCTTATGCTATGATTTTTATACAGTGGTGTTTTATTTCCTCCAGATTAACTTGTGGAATTGTAAACCTTTTTAATGATTACACTTACATATATATGAGATTTGATTGATTGGAAATTGGAAATTTGAAAGCTTCTTCCCCCTAAGATTTGTTATATTAACTACTTGGCATCTAGATATGGAGTATACAGAATTAAATAGTTTTAATCTAATATGATACATATAATCCCATAGGAGAACTTGAACAAGCTGATGACCAACCTGCGCAGCACTCACCCCCATTTTGTCCGTTGCATCATCCCCAATGAAACAAAAACACCTGGTAAGACACTCAAACTGAAAGAGAACTTCCTCTGACACAGACTCTCTCCTCTGTGCTGTGAACTGTAGTTTTCATTTATGCTCTCAACTTGAAATAGGTGCCATGGAGCATGAACTGGTGCTCCACCAGTTGCGCTGTAACGGTGTGCTGGAAGGGATCCGAATCTGCAGGAAGGGATTCCCCAGCAGAGTTCTCTATGCTGACTTCAAGCAGAGGTAAGAGCACTGCACTTCTCAGCATCATTAAAAGCCATGTTGGCTCATTTGTATTGGTTTGAATGGCTCAATGTATATGACCTGCTGGGCCTCAGTAGCTACTGTGTATGTTTGGGAAAAACAGCCTTATCTCCCTCATTTCACAGGTACAAGGTGCTTAATGCCAGCGCCATCCCAGAGGGACAGTTCATCGACAGCAAGAAAGCTTCTGAGAAGCTTCTTGGATCCATCGATGTGGATCACACCCAGTACAAGTTTGGCCACACCAAGGTACAAACACTCCTTGACTCATTCCCTCGGTGCCTGTGCTTGGGCTTTACCTGACAGTGATGTGCTGCAACCTTCCCTTTCTCAAGGTGTTCTTCAAAGCTGGGCTGCTGGGTCTCCTGGAAGAGATGAGAGATGAGAAGCTGGCACAGCTCATCACCCGCACTCAGGCCAGATGCAGAGGCTTCCTGATGAGAGTGGAGTACCAGAGAATGGTGGAGAGGAGGTAGACATTCCACATCTTCAGTTAAAGTCACTGTGTGGGGGTGAAAGTGTTGGCACTCATTATATGGAAAATATTCAATGTACATTTTAATTATGCTTCAAGGGAGTCCATCTTCTGCATCCAGTACAACATTCGTGCATTCATGAATGTGAAGCACTGGCCCTGGATGAAGCTGTTCTTCAAGATCAAGCCCTTGCTGAAGAGCGCAGAATCTGAGAAGGAGATGGCCAACATGAAGGAAGAGTTTGAGAAAACCAAGGAAGAGCTTGCCAAGTCTGAGGCAAAGAGGAAGGAGCTGGAGGAGAAAATGGTGAAACTGGTTCAGGAGAAAAATGACCTGCAGCTCCAAGTGCAGGCTGTGAGTAAGATGACTATTTTGTTTTAGAGCGAAAAGGTGTAAATCAGTACTAACTCTTCTTTCACACTACGGAACTCTCAAATTGCACACAAACTGCTTTGCAAAATATTTTAAGCTGAATTCAAGCCACATTCTCTCCCCATTCAGTCTTGCTATGTGTCTCATTCCACTTGATAAAGTGGTGTTTAAGCTAACAAATGATTTTATGGTTTCAATGTCTACATGGATGAGACTTCATGTGAGTTCATGCCATAAAGACTCATTATAGTCACTGTAGTGTATTGAGTGGAGTGGGGACAGTGATACAATTGACCAACTATTCTGCCTGAATTCTGTTGTTGACATGAAGAGCCATTTCTTATGGTACATCTCACCTGAGCTCCTGTAGCTCCTGCTCCCAGAAGATGCAGATATCCATTACATCCCACAACACAAGTGCCAGCCGTATATGTTCATCACCAACACCAATGGCAGTGTCAGACATTTTCTCAGTGGTGGAATTATGTAGATTTCTCAGTACTTCCATATAAATTCAAATAAGATGCACTATCAAATACAATCACTTCCTAAAGGAGGAAAGGGAAACATCAATTAAATCCAAGTGATTCACTGATCTACCTCAAAGAAACCAGATGAAATGTAATGGAGGTGACCACCATATATGATATTAAGAAAACAATAGAATTCATTAAAACCTTACTCTAAGTTTGTGATTTGTAATATAAAAGAGCACTAAGCTTTTACTAAAAAGTTCTCCTAAAGTGATCCCAAAGTGATCTCACTGATACACTGTTGGTCCTTCAACACTGAATAACCACCCCTGTGCTTTCCCACCAGGAAGCTGATGCTTTGGCTGATGCTGAGGAAAGGTGTGACCAGCTCATCAAAACCAAAATCCAACTGGAAGCCAAAGTTAAAGAGATAACAGAAAGGGCTGAGGACGAGGAAGAAATCAATGCTGAGCTGACAGCCAAGAAGAGGAAACTGGAGGATGAATGTTCAGAGCTGAAGAAAGATATTGATGACCTTGAGCTAACACTGGCCAAGGTTGAGAAGGAAAAACATGCCACGGAAAACAAGGTATGAGGCAGAAACTGCCACCCACATGCCAGGGAAGAGCACTGTGCTGTTAGGGCACTGCTGTGTCTACATCCTTCATCACACTTGCTCCCTTCTTCTCCAAGGTGAAAAACCTCACCGAGGAGATGGCAGCCCTGGATGAGACCATTGCCAAGCTGACAAAAGAGAAGAAAGCCCTCCAAGAGGCCCATCAGCAGACACTGGATGACCTGCAGGCAGAGGAGGACAAAGTCAATACTCTGACCAAAGCTAAGACCAAGCTGGAGCAGCAAGTGGACGATGTAAGCTCAGGGGCATTCAGCAGGAACAGGACAGGTATGGAGTTAGGCCTGGCTGGCAGAGCACTGATGGTCTTGTTGGCTGTAGCTGGAAGGGTCCCTGGAGCAAGAGAAGAAGCTGCGCATGGACCTGGAGAGAGCTAAGAGGAAACTGGAAGGAGACCTGAAGTTGGCCCATGACAGCATAATGGATTTGGAGAATGATAAGCAGCAGTTGGATGAGAAACTGAAGAAGTAAGTGTGGCTGTGAGGCACCTGAGTGTGGGGCTGGTTCTCTTGCCTTTTCCCTTTGAACTCCAACACTGTGTCCTTTGCCCAAAGGAAAGACTTTGAAATCAGTCAGATCCAGAGTAAAATCGAGGATGAGCAAGCCTTGGGCATGCAGTTACAGAAGAAGATCAAGGAGCTGCAGGCAAGTCTCTGTTCCATCCCCTCTCTCACCCTGGCACAGGTCAGGCAGGAGGAGGGCACAGGGCTGAAGGGTTCCCCATGTTCTCCAGGCTCGCATTGAGGAACTGGAGGAGGAAATTGAGGCAGAGAGAACTTCTCGGGCAAAAGCAGAGAAGCATCGGGCTGACCTCTCACGGGAGCTGGAGGAGATCAGCGAGCGCCTGGAAGAAGCAGGAGGGGCTACAGCAGCTCAGGTTGAGATGAACAAGAAGCGTGAGGCCGAATTTCAGAAGATGCGTCGCGACCTGGAAGAGGCGACGCTGCAGCACGAAGCCACGGCTGCCGCCCTGCGCAAGAAGCACGCGGACAGCACAGCTGAGCTTGGGGAGCAGATCGACAACCTGCAACGAGTGAAGCAGAAGCTGGAGAAGGAGAAGAGTGAGCTGAAGATGGAGATTGACGACCTGGCCAGTAACATGGAGTCTGTCTCCAAAGCCAAGGTACTGAAGAATATATTGAAAACAACTTTAAAATAAATAATGTTGAATCATATTTTTAAAATACAGTCAGGTTACAATATAATTCCCATTCTCAGCAAGGAAATGTATTTCTAACCCTCTAACACTGAGGAGCAGAATATAGCTTGCACATCTGCTCACATTTTTCTGGTGAGAGTCATGCTGTTCAGAATAGGGAGGAATCCAGATATAATTGTTCTCTGTGATCTGCACAGGCAAATCTGGAGAAGATGTGTCGCACTCTGGAAGACCAACTGAGCGAACTTAAGACAAAGGAAGAAGAGCATCAACGCATGATCAATGACCTCAATGCTCAAAGAGCTCGTCTGCAGACAGAATCAGGTGACCACGCAGTGGAATGGGAGGACATCATAAAACAGCTTGTTAGGGTCACAAATGAACATGAATGTATTCTCTGTTTGCTTTCCTAGGTGAATATTCTCGCCAGGTGGAGGAGAAGGATGCTCTGATTTCTCAGCTGTCAAGAGGCAAGCAGGCATTCACCCAACAGATTGAGGAACTCAAGAGGCACTTAGAGGAAGAGATAAAGGTGATCAGTTTTCCTACAGCTGATCCCTGAAAGCACTCCTAACTCCACACTGGCTAATGGGGACAGGGTATGGTTAGCACAGGCCATATTGGGAGAAGGTTTTCATTTCTGTAGGAAGTGTGATTAGTGGATCTTGCCTTCCATGCTTACCTCTGTCCTTGACTGCAAACACCTACACCCTCCCAACAGCCTTGTTTGCTGCATTAAATTCATTAATTGGATGACATTTTCCAGGGTATTACCACTCCTTATTCCAATCCAACTATCTCCCCAGGCCAAGAACGCGCTGGCCCACGCCTTGCAGTCTGCTCGCCACGACTGTGACTTGCTCCGTGAACAATATGAGGAGGAGCAGGAGGCCAAGGGGGAGTTGCAGCGAGCCCTGTCCAAGGCCAACAGCGAAGTAGCCCAGTGGAGAACCAAATATGAGACGGATGCTATTCAGCGCACGGAGGAGCTGGAGGAGGCCAAGTACGTAGAGAAAGCTGGGAAGACAAAAAAAAAAAGTGTCAAGAGCGTCAAGGGAAATTTGAAGACACAAGTGTAATAAAAATTGAAGTTGTACTTTGAGGCTGGGTAAGGGTTGAGGTGAACTATATACTCCTAAGGATGTGTTTTAGGAACATTAGAGGGACATATTCCCCAGATGCAGAGATTAGTACAGAAGGTGTTAGACGCAGAAGGCATACTGGTCATTGAAGCCCAGAAATCAGAACTAGGAAAACAATCCCTGGGTGGGAGAGGCATTGCACTGTCTGTGCAAGTGAAATGCTGAAATATCTTCTTGTGAAACGCCCATTAGCCACACACCAGAGCCTCCCTTTGGGTCTGAAACAATGAGCTGTGCTTGTGTTTCCCAGGAAGAAGCTGGCACAGCGCCTGCAGGATGCAGAGGAACACGTTGAAGCCGTCAATGCCAAATGTGCCTCCCTGGAAAAGACAAAGCAGAGGCTGCAGAATGAAGTGGAGGACTTGATGATCGATGTGGAGCGATCAAATGCTGCCTGTGCAGCTCTGGATAAGAAGCAGAAGAACTTTGACAAGGTCTTTGGGGGGTTCCTGGGCAGAGCATTCCCTCCCCATTGCCACATCCATACTCAGACCTGATTTCTCTTCAGATCCTGGCAGAGTGGAAGCAGAAGTATGAGGAAACCCAGGCTGAGCTGGAAGCCTCCCAGAAGGAGTCTCGCTCTCTCAGCACGGAGCTGTTCAAGATGAAGAATGCCTATGAGGAGTCCTTGGACCATCTGGAAACGCTCAAGCGTGAGAACAAGAACCTGCAACGTAAGTTCCTGGCCCTCAGTTCCTTGCAAGGGCTTTCTTACAAGGATGTCACATTAAGTGGGTCTGGGCCTACAGTGATGTCTATCTTCTTGGTGCACTGGGGCTTTTCCCCATTCTGATCTGTGCCTGACTGTGCCACTTTCCTCCCTTCCTTGTAGAGGAGATTTCTGACCTCACGGAGCAGATTGCAGAGGGAGGAAAGGCAATTCATGAGCTGGAGAAAGTCAAGAAGCAGATTGAGCAGGAGAAATCTGAAATCCAGGCTGCTCTCGAGGAAGCTGAGGTACCAGCCCATAATCACTAGTGTCTGCACGAAAAGAATTTGCCATGGGGAAATACAGCCAAAACCTGAGTGGTTCCCCTCTGTTATGTCTGGGGAGTGCAGTCAGATGAGACTTCCTGAAACATTCTTTAATTATTTGGAAAGAAAGCAGCAGCTTTATTGATATAATAAATGTTTGTGTCCACTTGTCCAGGCCTCCCTTGAACATGAAGAGGGGAAGATCCTCCGCCTCCAGCTTGAGCTCAACCAAGTGAAGTCAGAGATTGACAGGAAGATAGCAGAGAAAGATGAGGAGATTGACCAGATGAAGAGAAACCACCTCAGAATTGTGGAGTCCATGCAGAGCACCCTGGATGCTGAGATCAGGAGCAGGAATGAAGCCCTGAGGCTGAAGAAGAAGATGGAAGGAGACCTGAATGAAATGGAGATCCAGCTGAGTCATGCCAACCGCTTGGCTGCAGAGGCACAGAAGAACCTGAGGAACACGCAGGCAGTGCTCAAGGTATGTCAAGCTTGCCTAATATCACAGAATCATTGAATCAGAATATTTTGGGTTGAAATGGACCTTCAAAGATCACCTACTCCAACCCCTCTGCCTTGAACAAGGACATCCTTTACTAGATCACACTCCTCAAAATTTCATCCAACTTGACCTTGAACACTTCCAGTGATGAGGTTTCCACAATGTCCTATCACTGGATACAAGGCAGAAGAGATCAGCACCTCCCTCTTCACTTGCCTTCTCAGGAAGCTGTAAAGAGCAATGAGGCTGTCCCTCAGCATCCTTCTCTCCAAACTGATAAATCCCACTTCTTTAGCCACTCCTCAGAGGACATGTCTTCCAGCTATTTCACCAGCTTTGTTGCCCTGCTCTAGACGTATTCAAGTGCCTTAACATCCTTTATGAATTGTGGGGCCCAGAACTACATGCAAAAGCCATGATCAGGTTAATCCAACATGAATTCAGCTCCAGCCATGCTTTAACTTTCTTGATCCTATCCCTAGACATTGAGCAGCAGTCCAATATTCTTCTCAGGACACTTGTCTTTGGTTGCACTGCTTACGCATTCCCTTCTTACACTTCTGTTTGACAAGAGGTCTTTACTTCCCCATGCTGGTCTCCTGCCTTCCCTGACCAGTTTCTTACACATGAGAACTGAGAGCTCTTGCACTCTAAGAAAGTCTTCTTAAAGATTTGCCAGCCCTTTTCTGCCCCTTTATCCCTAAGGGCATCTTCCTAAGCAGGTCCAACACAGTGATTCCTTAAATAGCTGAAAGTCTGGTCTCCTAAAATTCAAGGTCTTATCTTTACTCTTCCTCTGGCCCATATCCCTCAAGATTGTGAATACCACCAGGGGATGATCACTGCAGCCCTGGCTACCACCACTTTGACATCTCTGATTAGTTCATCTATGTTGGTAAGCAACAAGTCCAGTAACACTTCTCCTCCGACTGGACCATCTATACCCTGGATGAAGATATTATCCTTGATTGACTCTAGGAGTCTTCTAGATTACTTACAACTTGCTGTGTTGCTTTTCCAGCAGATGTCAGGATGATGGAAGTCCCTCAGCAGGATCAGAGCCTGGGTGTGTTATTCTTCCCATAGCTGAAGCAATATCCCTTTGGCAACAGGCTCCCCTTGGTCAGGTGGCCTGTCGTGAACACAAGCCATGAGATTTTCTTTGTTGGCATCTAATTTCTTCTCAGAAGCTCTCAGTCTGGCTCACCACTGCTTTTTCAAAGACAGCTCTGTGCAATTTCTCTATTTTTAAATAGAGGGCAACCTGCCCACCTCTCCTTCCTTGCCTGCCCATTCTGAACAGTTTAAAGCCACTGGCTGCAGCACCCCTGTTATGCAATTCATCCCACCAAGTTTCAGTGACAGCTCCTAGACAGATCATAGCATTCTAGCTGCCCTTTGGCTCCAACTCCTACTGCTTGTTACTTATGTTAAGCACATGCCACTCATCTTGTAAGTCACTTGTCCCAGTCATGCGGAGTTATAATCCTTCCCCTTGCACAGCCTTAAATTTAGGCAGGGCTGTCACTCAGCCCGGGCAGTGCATAATACCACACATTCCTCTCCTGCTCACACTCTTAGATACTGTGTAAAAATGCATAATTCTATAGATATAATATATATTTATATGCAGAATGATATATATATTACACATATATAAGTATTATAATGAATTATTATTAGCCCTGTGTTAATTGCCCTTATGCAACAGTACTGTGCCACCTTATAATTTCTCTTTCTTGTCTTACAGGATACTCAGATCCACCTGGACGATGCTCTGAGGACACAGGAGGACCTGAAGGAGCAGGTGGCAATGGTGGAGCGCAGAGCAAACCTGCTGCAGGCTGAAATTGAGGAGCTCCGGGCAGCCTTGGAGCAGACAGAGCGCTCGAGGAAAGTGGCTGAGCAGGAACTGATGGATGCCAGTGAGAGAGTTCAGCTCCTCCACACTCAGGTTAGATTAACGAAATTCAAAATCTCAAGACCAATTCATTTTTTTCTTTCCAGATTTTTCCTCTGTGTAAATTCTTAAGTCATCTCTTGTAATAAAAGGCTTAACCTGAACCAGAATTGTTACACTTTTAATAACAATTGGAGTATAACTGAATGAGAAGGATTGCATTAACAGGAGTCAGAAGTGCTTCTTAAATGTTTAAGAACTCTCACCATCTAGCTGCGTATGACCTGACAAGATGCATCACTTCAAGGAGGATGCTAATATTAGATATATAAATGATAACTTTTGATTTAAATAGTAACTTGCTAAAATAAGTGCTTTGTTTTGTACCTAACGACAATATTTTTTTATTGTTGCACAGAATACGAGCTTGATCAACACCAAGAAGAAGCTGGAAACAGACATTGCCCAAATTCAGGGTGAAATGGAGGACACAATCCAGGAAGCCCGCAATGCTGAAGAGAAGGCCAAGAAAGCCATCACTGATGTGAGTTGGGGGCTCCTTTCACTCAAGATGGTCCATGTATTCTCTCTCAACATGTCTCCAGCCCCACAATGGCTTTGATCCTTTGATCTCCTCAGGCAGCCATGATGGCAGAGGAGCTGAAGAAGGAGCAGGACACCAGCGCCCACCTGGAGAGGATGAAGAAGAACCTCGACCAGACCGTGAAGGACCTGCAGCTTCGTCTGGATGAGGCTGAGCAGTTGGCTCTGAAAGGAGGAAAGAAGCAAATCCAGAAACTGGAGGCCAGAGTGCGTACAGTTTTATTTGTGCATGAGTGAGCATGTCCCTTGGAGAGATACCAAGGAAGCTCCAAAAATGTTCTTCTCCTTGCAGGTGCGGGAGCTGGAAGGGGAGGTTGATGCTGAGCAGAAGCGCAGCGCTGAAGCCGTGAAGGGTGTGCGCAAGTACGAGAGGAGGGTGAAGGAGCTGACCTACCAGGTAAGGCAGGAGGCCTCCTTGGCCTGACAAGAGTTTTCTCACAGCAACTCCCATGTTTGCTCACCATCCCCAAGGGGGATCGCTAACCTCACGTCATGCAGAATCAAGAATTCATTCTCTTTCCTGCTTTCCAACCCCTCTAGTCTGAGGAAGACCGGAAGAATATTCTCAGGCTGCAAGATCTGGTGGACAAGCTGCAAATGAAGGTGAAATCCTACAAGAGACAAGCTGAGGAGGCCGTAAGTATTGATTGGCGAATGGGCAAGAGCTATCTTCCTTGAGGGCTGCACAATCATTGAGATGAGTAGGAAGATTTGGAAAGGAATATAGACAAAACTGCTAAGACACAACAGTCTTGGCCACTTCACTTGATTATTGTGTTGTGAGACCTTCCTGAGTTCTGGGCACCCTGCAGCAGTCAGGGAGGAATGGAGAGAAGTGCTGCAGCCTGTTCTGTGCAGCAGGTCAGACTAAACAACCCCAGGGACCACATCCACTGAGTGCAGTCTGTGTGAGGTTTCTGTGTAAGCAATAGGGGGTGGGGGACAGGAGTTTGTACCTTCTCTGAGGGAAGAGTGCAGTTCCCCAAAGTTAAGGTGCAGGAGAAGGGAAAGCCCTGCCCTGGGCTCCTCCTCACCACCTCTCTCTCCCTGCACAGGAGGAGCTTTCCAATGTCAACCTCTCCAAGTTCCGCAAGATCCAGCACGAGCTGGAGGAAGCCGAGGAGCGCGCTGACATTGCAGAGTCACAGGTCAACAAGCTCCGAGTGAAAAGCCGGGAGTTTCACAGCAAGAAGATAGCAGAGGAAGAGTGAGGACGTGTTGAGGCAACAAAGTGACCTGAGGGATGTACAAAATGTGAACCTCTGGGTCCCTTTCTTCTGTAATGAGTCTTTGTAGCTACGTCAATGTCTAGAGAATAAATATTGTAGATTCCTTTGCATACAGAGCATCAGCAGTGCTTTGGTTGTTACAATTCAGTTCTGTCATTAATTAAGCTTCAAGCTTTTTCAAATGAAACACTTGATTTCATTTTAATCGTAGGATAGCAGTTGAGATTTAATTATCTAATCTCCCTTATTTCTCCACTCTGTCCTACTGCATTACTTAATATGGAATAACACTAATGCATCTTCCATACTGACAAGAGGAGAGGTTCAGGACAAATAAAGGACCAGTGCCTTGAGGAGTCCTTGCTCTAAGTGAGTGCAATGGACAGAAACTCTCCTTGCTGGTCCTATTCTCATTTTGGCAACTTCAATTTAGGGGCAATTTGTTCCATCAAAAAAATGGAAAATGTTAGTCTATGATAACTTTTTGTGCCAAGGAATAACATGGAATTTCAAAAAGCTGAAGGAACTAGATTTGATCATGCAAGATTTCAAGTAGGAAAAATGATGGGACTGTTGCAGCTTTAACGAAACCACAAAATGTAGCATGTCACGGAGGAAATAAGCAGATAATACCAAACTCTCCTACCTGTCTCACTCTTGCAGCACTGGATGAGTTGGAAAATAGATACTAACTGCATCCTGGCTGGAAAGAGAAGGAACAAGTCAGGCACACAGTGTGTGCTGGTATGATATTTTAAACAAATGACAGCTTGTTTCCTGCAAGGCAAGAGCAGCACTGAAAATACAGAACAGACATTCTGGTAGCACTGGACCCTGACGCATTTTGTAGCAGACAAGGGCAGGTGCTACAAGCAGATGTCAGGAATGCTAAGGGACACTTGTCCCTCTCTCACTACAGCGACACTCATGGGTCCCTTGAGGTTCTTGCCCAGCTCTGCATTGCCACATTTCCAGGGAGTATGTCAAGAAGCTGCTGGGGAAGGGAACTGGAGCTGTTGGAGGGGAGGTGGGATGGAGACTGCAGGGATGAAGAAGCCTTTTGCACTGACCACAGTGCTCAGGGGGTTCTCAGTAACAGCCTTCAGACTTCTCCCAAACACACTGAGGTTCACACCCAAGGAATCCTCCCATCTTATAACTAAATATGGAAGCAGTCTGCTAGGCAGCAGCTAAATATATGTAAGGAAAAGATGACACCCTGTGCTGACTCCTGTGTCACTGAAAGTGATGCTCTTCAGAGACAGCATCTTCATGTGTAAAGCTGTGAAAGCTGCATTGATGCCAGCGATATCTGGGCACCAAAGAAGACAAACCCCCCTTTTTCTCTCTCCCCTCCCACCGTATGCTCCCAGAAAGTAGGTGGCATTCTTTCTTTTCAGACAAACCCTTTGTTTCCACACCTTGATGACAAGCAAAAGGATTTTGTTTGTACTAAAATAGGTATTTCTTTAAAGAAAAAACAATACAAAATGCAAGCTCTGTGGGTACCTTTGTAACCTGCTGACTGAGTCACAAATGCTACAACAGCTTAGGGACCATATTTAGATACCTACACCCCTTGGTCCCCTTGGACAATATTACAATGATCATCCAAAATGAACAGCCTGGCCTGACTATAGAAGAATTCTGCTGTACCTTAAGCACCTCAAAATATTAGAGCTCTTCTCTCACCTGTAAGAAATTGTGGCTTAACAATGTGATCCTAGATGTTCAGCTGAAGAAAGGTAAAGATACCTTAATTGATAACATCTTGTTTCAATTATCTACTTCCAACTGCATAAGTGGGAAATCAAGATAATTCCTACACAGTTCTTAGGCCTGACCTGGCCTTGTCACTGAAAGCAGGATGGGAGACTTCTTGAAACCAGAGTGGACTATTAATGGGAGGGGTAAAACAAACTAATCTCTCCTCACTTTGTGATTTGCTGCCTTAGCTAGAGGGCAGGAATTGTTTTACACTATTTCTGGAGTCGGGCTGCATGTGACCTGATAAGTGCTGATGCAAAGGTAAGTGATCTTGGGGAAAACATGAGTCCAGAATGGGCATTAGGGAACATCTCTAAGAGAAGGTTTAAAATAGATGCAGCTGATAATCTCCACTCGATCTGCTTCTGGGTATGGATGTAGACTACAAAGGTCTCTGACCTTAAGAGCCTGGGCATGACTTGAGAGTGACTGTTACAGCAGTAACTATATTCCAGAAGGGGGAACCACTGTTCTTATGAACCCACTGTCCATCCACCCATTTCATGCCCATTGCCTTAGTACCATGATGCCTGAACTTACCACTGGGTAAAGGACCTTTGGGAAACAGATCTGGTTTCTGAATGCTTGCTTTGTGCTAACACTGCAGGAGGGGCAGACTGTGTGTGGTGCCTCCTCGCACCCCAAGCTCTTGGGAGCAACAGTGCCAAAAGAACTGGCTGAATACAGTGACGGGAGGTGCGCCCTGGGAAACCAGGAGGACTGGAAAGATGGATAGAGTGTGGGATGATCCTGGGAGAGCTGAAAGTGTAAGAGCACTCTGAGCCCTGCATGAGATGCTATTTTATAAGCAGGTAAACTCTTCAAGATACAGTTAGTGTGAACACAGAATCATAGAACAACCAGGTTGGAAGAGACCCATTGGATCATCGAGTCCAACCATTCCTATCAAACACTAAACCATGTCCCTCAGGACCTCATCTACCCGTCCCTTAAACACCTCCAGGGAAGGTGAATCAATCCCCTCCCTGGGCAGCCTATTCCAATGTCCAATGACCCTTTCTGTGAAAATCTTCCTCCTAATCTCTAGCCTAAATCTGCCCTGGTGGAGCTTGAGGCCATTCCCTCTTGTCCTGTCCCCTGTCCCTTGGGAGAAGAGCCCAGCTCCCTTCTCTCTACAACCTCCTTTCAGGAAGTTGGAAAGAGCAATGAGGTCTCCTCTCAGCCTGCTCAGATGTCATCCTCTCAGTCTTGCTGTGATGGTAGGAGGAGGATAATTAGCTAACTCTGATGTACTTTTAAGAACAATCCAGGTGATAGTTGTGACCTTTTTGTCCACTTTTCAGTGAAATTACACTTTCCCCTTAACTGCGGATTCCCTATCACTGTAGCTTTTCAGGTATCCTTGGAATCCACAATGAGAAATGATGACATCGCCTCAACAAAAATGTAACTTTCAGCATTCCATATCAGAAGTAACCACTTGATTTCCATGAACTGAAGCAAGATCACAAGTATACTGAGCACTAAGGATAGAGGGACAGGACTTGGAGAGCGAGAAACACCAGCCATTCATACAAAAAAAAACCCCAAACCCTAAAACAAAGATAAAACCAACCACTTCCACAGACCTTCACCAGCAGCAGTAACCTGGGGCTTATACTCTAGTTCCACAGATTTTAGCTTCAGTTTTTGATATCCCAAGCAATGAATATCCTGAACCGCTTTTCATCCTAGCGGATGCATTCAAGTCCCTCATTAGTGATGAACATTAGCAATTTTCTTCCAGATCTCAGTTCATATTTCCCACCTTCTTTTTTCCTCCAGTCCCAACCCTCTGCACCAGCACGGAATTCTCTTTAAAGGATCTCAGAGCAGATATCTGAAAAACATTTCTTATCAGGCAAGACATCACACCAGCCGCAGTTTGGCACTCGGACAGTTTGCAAAAAATAAAAACATAATCCCTCTCTTTAATTTAGTCTGACTTGAATCTTACTGATTTTTTTATATGCAAAATATGTCCTTACCGTTGCCACAGTCCTGTACTCCTCTGCATCCTTGCAAAAGGGTAGGGATGAGAAGTTTTGCTCTAGGAGATTAAAGCATCAGCAGCTCTTTTTGGCTTGTGCTAATGTTTCTGGGAGCTCTTGTTTTACGCAGAGGGCAGCAGAAATGCTGCTGCAGCAGAGGCTGGATATTCCTCGTCAGGCAGCTAATTAGGGTGTGCTGATGCCTCCAGTATGCCTGGCTCATGGCTGAAAACAGCAACTGCAAGTTGTAAATCCCATGGGGAAAAAGTTTTGAATAGTCTGATATATTGGATAATCCAAAGCACAAAACTTGATTTAACTGGAAAAGTTGGTACATTTGTCTGTGAGCTTTTTAATGTAGCTTATTACACAGCAGGTAGGTCTCTGCACCTCTGAGCATTTCAGAGTTCGCTAGGTTTCTGACAGCTTCAATATTTAGAATCATAGAATCACCAGGTTGGAAGAGACTCACCGAATCATCGAGTCCAACCATTCCCATCAAACACTAAATCATGTCCCTCAGGACCTCGTCCACCCGTCCCTTAAACACCTCCAGGGAAGGGGAATCAACCCCCTCCCTGGGCAGCCTATTCCAATGCCCAATGACTCTCTGTGTGAAAAACTTCCTCCTAATCTCTAGCCTAAATCTGCCCTGGTGGAGCTTGAGGCCATTCCCTCTTGTCCTGTCCCCTGTCCCTTGGGAGAAGAGCCCAGCTCCCTCCTCTCCACAACCTCCTTTCAGGGAGTTGTAGAGAGCAATAAGGTCTCCCCTCAGCCTCCTCTTCTCCAGGCTAAACACCCCCAGCTCTCTCAGTCGTTCCTCATCAGGTCTGTTCTCCAGCCCCTTCACCAGCTTTGTTGCTCTTCTCTGGACTCTCTCCAGAGCCTCAACATCCTTCTTGTGCTGAGGGGCCCAGAAATGAACACAGGATTCAAGGAGCAGCCTCACCAGTGCTGAGTCCAGAGGGAGAATCACCTCCCTGGCCCTGCTGGTCACACCATTTCTGATCCAAGCCAGGATGCCATTGGCCTTCTTGGCCACCTGGGCACACTGCTGGCTCATGTTCAGTCGGTAGTTGACCAACACCCCCAGGTCCCTCTCCTCCTGGCAGTTTTCCAGTTTTAACCTTGAAAGTGAGGGGGAAAATCCCATTAACTGCATCATTGCACTAACCTGTTCCAATATGAGAAAAGGTTCTAGAAGATGATGCTGATGCTCTCAACTCATACAACAATAGGCGTCTATATATTTATACGTCTTTATCTATATTACAAGCCTTCTATGAGCAGAAGGCCCATGTAAGAGGATGCATATGAAACAGTAACAACTGGGGCGCAAGAAGAGCACTAAGGGGAAATGATCAGAAAAGTTAAACAGTTATTTGTGCTGGTTCTTCCTTCAGAAGGAAGGCAGTTTCCAGTAAGAACATAAAGTAATGCGAGTAACTCTACTAACTTAAGGTTTCAATTGGATACTTCATGCTATAGGAGAAAAATAATATATTGAACAGTAACACATCTGTCACAGCATAATTAAAAAAAAAAATAAAAAAGCAAACCAAACAGATTGAAATGTTGTAGAAGTGACCTGTTGTTTAAGTCATTCTTAGCATCAAGGGAATAAAATTTTGTCCCTGCGATATTAAACTTTTATAATTTTCCTGATTGTATCTGGGAAGTGGATCTGTCAGTCTGGCAGCTGCATAAGACAAATTTGTAGAAACCCCCAGAAGAGCAGCATTTGAAAGTAAAAGAAAGTGAAAGCCATATCTTGCAATACACTTAACTTCAAGAGAATCAAGAGGGACAGGATAAGGCTCAAGCTTATGTAGTTAAAACTCCCTATCAGAAACATAAGTAGAGTTTCACGATAACAAAGGCAGTTCCTTTCTGCTGACAAATCTCTGATAGCCTGTAGGTGAAAAGAGAGATGTTTCTCTGTATCTCCTGTTCTGGAAAAAAACCCATCCAGGTTCAAATTTACTACAGGCTACCTAAGTGATCCAGAAAAACCCTCACTATTAATTTTCTATACGAGCCTCATGTGTTACTTGCTCAGCGCTGACAAGGAGGAAGCTTGATGGAAAGCAAAACGATCAAAATAAGAGGGATGGGAAGTGGCTAGAATGGCATGTTTGTGATCAGTGTCCAGCTCAACATACGCCCTGAGAGAATCACTGATAAAAGCCTTCAGCATGGGGTAACCAGGTTTTTCCTTTGGTGACATTTCCCGGATCTGTGTGAAGAGAACAAATATTCAAAGGGAAAACAACAGTAAAATGTAGTTTCTAGAGTGAAATTCAGATGCATTTGCCCACAAAGTACATACTTAAGTGGCAGTGCAGGTAGGAGAAACAGAAAAGCATCTGTCTCAGGACAAGCAGGAGATATAGAAGGTGTGTCCAGGCACCTCTATACATCACCAGACAACCTCAGACACCAGCAAGGCTCTCAGCCACTCCCAGGGAGACACTGCTGGGAGCTGGTCTTTGGGTCGACGCAGAGCAACTACCATGTCTTGACATGTATGTCATAACTAGCAGCAAGACAGGAAGGTCCCCCTCACAGTCAGCACCTGGCAAAGAGGCCGTGAGCTGGAGATCCTGGAGCCCAGATGCTCTGGGCAGGAACCAAGGCAGGATCTGATCCCTGGGAGGATTCCTCTCTGTCTGCACAGGCAGAACCAGGTGCATGTGCTGTGTGTGGCTCTGGACAGAGTGTGCACATGGAAGGGAAAAGCATTTCAGGTGTTTGTCTCATGGCTGTTGAGTTACTGCCTCGGATGTTCACTGGATTCAGAGTCCAACATGTCAGCACAGCTGGACCTGCTCATAGCTGAGCAAATCCCAGTCATGGGCTCCTATGGGCAGTGGGAACACATCATCAGGTCTGTCAGTCACAGCTCCACTGGGAAATCTGTGCCAGTGCCTCACCATCCTTAATGAGGTAAACATATCTTCCTAAGATCTCATCTGAATCTCCCCTCTTTCAGCTTAAAACCATTTCACTTCATTCTGTCCCTGATCAAGAGCCCCTCCCAGCTTTCCTGGAGCCCCTTTCACTACTGGAAGGCTGCTGTAAGGTCTGCTTGCAGCCTTCTCCAGGCTAAAGAAGCCCAACTCTCTCAGCCTGTCCTTGGATGGAAGGTGCTCTAGCCCTCAGATCGTCTTTGTGGCCTCTTCTGGACTCACACCAACAGGTCCATGTCCTTCCTCTGTTGAGGACTCCATAGCTTGTCTCATGAGAGCAAAGCAGAGGAGCAGAATTACTTCCCTTGTCTTGCTGACTACACTTTTTCTGATGCCACCCAGGATCTGATTGGCTTCCTAGGCTACAACTGCACATTGCTAGCTCAAGCTGAACTTCTCATCAACCAGCATCCTGAAAATCAGAGGGGGTTTGGGAGTGTTCTCAGAATGGTAACTACATGCTTGCTACCTTTCCATATTCCAGCTGGGAATCTCCACTTGGCAAGTGTCAGAGACAAGATCCTAGGCTGGAAAGACCTTGATACACATGTTCTTATGTTTGTTACCATAATATGAACAACTAGGACTGAAATGTTACAGGGTCAGACATCCACTTACTTCCACAATTCAAATTGAGCTAAAATGTGGCCTCTCACTCTTAAATAATCACAGAATATGGAGGAGAAATGACCATAGCATAAAATGTGGCAGAAAGTGAAGCAGCTGGTTATTCTATGATCTGGCTCTATCATAGAATCACCAGGTTGGAAGAGACCCATCGGATCATCGAGTCCAACCATTTCTATCAAACACTAAACCATGTCCCTCAGCACCTCATCCACCCATCCCTTGAACACCTCCAGGGAAGGTGACTCAAACACCTTCCTGGGCAGCCTCTACCAGTGCCAAATGACCCTTTCTGTGAAAAAATTTTTCCTAATGTCTAGCCTAAATCTCCCCTGGTGGAGCTTGAGGCCATTCCATCTTGCCCTGTCTCCTGTCACTTGGGAGAAGAGACCAGCTCCCTCCTCTCCACAACCTCCTTTCAGGTAGTTGTAGAGAGCAATGAGGTCTCCTCTCAGCCTCCTCTTCTCCAGTCTAAACACCCTCAGCTCTCTCAGTCATTCCTCACCAGGCCTGTTCTCCAGCTCCTTCACCAGCTTTGTTGCTCTTCTCTGGACTCGCTCTAGGTAGCAACTGGCTACAGGTGGCCCTGCTTGTGCAGGGGGGCTGGATCAGATGATCTCCAGAGACCCCTTCCAGCTTTACCCACTCTGTCATTCTGTAATTCTGTGATCTCCTCAGGAAGGATCTATTTTCATCATGTCTGAATTTCTTCTACCCCACGGGGAATATCAGCACTGCAATGCTTTGCCCAAGCCACATTGCTGTGCAGGACAGTCTGTATCCAGAGATGTCTTTCAGTCTGCCTCTTCTCTTTCAGCTCTGCTGTGTTCTGTTTACAGCATTTTGCTTCCAGAGTTGATGGGAGTCCAGCCTTGTAGAGATGGATGGAAGCAAATAGAAAAATAATTGGTGGGAACCACTTCATTTTAATTTGTGCTTCAAAGTTTGTTTCATTCATTACCTGATTTCTATAACAGGGCTCTTCAACTGTGTGGTCACCTTGCATTTTATAAAGATGACAAATCAGTGCTTCCCCAGTACTATCCCACTGTACTCAACTAAATTACACCAGGGTGGAAACAGGAACAAGCCGAGGCAGTAACATCTTGATGTTGAAACAGTATAGACTCTTCTTAAACATTTAACAGAGTTGAACTCTTCCGTTTAAAAGAACTGAAAGATGACAGGAAATGTTGAGCAAATGAAGGCATCAGTTTTAAGTGAAAGAATGTTTATAGAAAAATAACAACCGTAACTAAATGCTTGTTGTCTCAGTGGAAGCTCACAGAGCCTGGAACAAGCACTCCAGGTGTGGCCTCACCAGTGCCGAGCAGAGGGGCAGGGTCACCTCCCTCAACCTGCTGGCAATACTCTTCCTTATGCAGCCCAGGACACATTTGAGCATTTGCTCACCATTTGAGCAATGAAACTGGTGAAGGGGCTGGAGAACAGGCCCTATGAAGAGCGTCAGAGGAGCTGGGGTTGTTTAGCCTAGAGAAGAGGAGGCTGAGAGGAGACCTCATTACTCTCTACAACTACCTGAAAGGAGGTTGTGGAGAGGAGGGAGCTGGGCTCTTCTCCCAAGGGACAGGGAACAGGACAAGAGGGAATGGCCTCAAGCTCCACCAGGGCAGATTTAGGCTAGAGATTAGGAGGAAGTTTTTCACACAGAGGGTCATTGGGTACTGGAACAGGCTGCTCAGGGAGGGGGTTGATTCACCTTCCCTGGAGGTGTTTAAGGGATGGGTGGATAAGGTCCTGAGGGACTTGTTTTAGTGTTTGATAGGAATGGTTGGACTCGATGATCCTGTGGGTCTCTTCCAACCTGGTTGTTCTATGATTCTATGATTAGCCTCCTTTTCAGCAAGGTCACATCGCTGGCTCATGTTCAGCTTGGTGTCTACCAGGACCCCTAGGTCCCTCCTAGGTTCTTTTCTGTCAAGTTGCTTTCAAGCTGGGTCACCTCTGGAAAATATTGGTATCCTGTTAAACTGCATGAAGTTCATGTCAGCCCATTTCTCCAGTCTGTTGAGATCCCTCTGGATGGTAGCCTGACCCTCTGGCATATAAGCTGCTCCCCAGTTTTGTGTCATCAGCGAACTTGCTGAGGGTGCACTCTCCCCCATCTTCAAGACCATTAATGAAGATATTGAACAGGACTGACCCTTGTATTGATCCCCAGGGCACATCACCAGCTACTGGTCTCCAACCAGACTAGGCTCTGGTAGGGAAATAAACATCACTAAAGTAAGGAAAGTATTTGTTAATAAATTAATTTAAACTATAAACCACATTACCTTAGAGCTCTTCGGATGCCAAAAAGCAAAATTATGCTTAAAGTGATTAAATCGAAGGAACAAAAATCTAGCAAAGGCTCCTGAACACAGCCATCCAATATAGAATCACAGAATCACTAGGTTGGAAGAGACCCACCTGATCATTGAGTCCAACCATTCCCACCAATCTCTAAACCATGTTCCTCAGCACCTCATCCACCTGCACCTTAAACCCCTCCAGGGAAGGTGACTCAGCCACCTCCCTGCGCAGCCTGTTCCATTGCCTAATGACCCTTTTCTGTGAAGAATTTTTTCCTTATGTCAAGCCTGAACCTCCCCTGGTGGAGCTTGAGGCCATCCCCTCTTGTCCTGTCCCCTGTCCTTTGGGAGAAGAAGTCAGCTCCCTCCTCTCTACTACCTCCTTTCAGATAGTTGTAGAGAGCAATGAGGTCTCCCCTCAACCTCCTCTTCTCCAGGATAAACACCCCCAGCTCTCTCAGCCGTTCCTCATAGGGCCTGTTCTCCAGCCCCTTCACCAGTGTCGTCACTCTTCTCTGGACATAGAGAGATTCTATGAATCTCTAAACTCCAGATTTCCAGAATGCTGGAAGATACACAAGTGAATGTTATTTGATATTTATATCCAGCCATGGAACACAACTTAATAACGATTTAATCTGGTTCAAGGTGGTTATTTGCCCTGATACGCTGTGCTATGTTACAACTGAAAGAAGTGAAGCAGGGTAATATCGAATAATCCGATTAAGCTAAGCAGTGCAGAGAACAGTAAAATCTGCATCTCATATCCAAGGTCTGTAAGCAGAGAGCTCTGTAAAAGGACAGCTGGCATAAGACCTATGGTGGCTTCAGAAAAGTTTAAAGCATGCACCCAAATGTCACCGTGCTTGCCCCGGGAATGATTGTCCCTGCTCCCCTAGCTCAGATTCGTGGAGCATCAATGGCCTACAGATATTACTATTTGCCCTCATTCCTCTAGTCAGCATCAATTCCCTCCTTAGGAGTCTTCGCACATTATTTATAGGAGATTCATTCACATAGCTAGTGAGAGACCAAAAATTTCTAATTATATCTAGTAACATCACTTTGCAGTGTTCCGTTCGCTCTGTTTGCCAGACAATGCTTTGCCAAAAACAAGGTTTGCCAAAAATGCTTTGCCCAAAGACAGAGGCGGCATCTGCACCATGTGCTGACCAGACTTTATAAAAGAGTCCTTGAATCTGGGCTGCCCCATCTCTAGAGGAAACTTCATGGTAAGTACATGCCTGTGGCTTGCAGAGTGTTTCACATGTGTTTCACAACATTTCTGTGTTTCACATGTCCTGCTTGAGCCCTGCTCTCCTGGTGTACACACCTGTCCGCGATGATTTAATAACCATAAGATAAAGCATGTTGACGTTTTCACTTTGTGACCTGCCTGTGGAATTCTGCACAGCACTAACGAAGGATTTGCCATTTCTGCTTTACAGCTCTGCTCCACTTCCAAGCCTGCAGGACATCTTTTCATCTCATAAGAGGTAAGAGCCTAATTTACTCAAAAGAGGGACAAAACGTGTCAGATTTTTGTAGGACAAATTTCTTTGTGGTGATAAATTTTTATAACACCCTGTGGGCAATTGCTGTGCATTCACGTATTCCTGGCCACTGCTCGGTTAGCATAAATGCTGATGGCTGAGTAGGCTGCTCATGGCAAGCAGGCTTTGCAAAGCGGCTGTGCCTGAAGCCACCAGTCACTGACATAGGGCCACAAAATATTTCTTGGGGATTCCTCATGTTTAATTATGGATCAGTGAAGAAAATGATCTGTTCTAGGAGGAAGTTCAGATAAATGGAGCCAGCCAACAGAACAGACTACTGGAAAATCTTAAAAGTCTGTTAGAAATTATCTGCATTACTACACATAATACCAGCCAAAACTGTATATGAAAATACTTTCCCTATGATACTGCAGGGTTATAGTCTGCACATGGGCCTTGCACCAGGAAACCTGGTAAAAATGCAAAAATCAACTGAACAAACAAACAAAATAAAGGAGATATACTGCTCCTATTCCTCTGAAACACAGCAGAGTGAAGTGAAGGTTCTATGTGCTACTAGTTGTTGCAAATGTTAGCATTTGGTCGTCTTATTTAGGTAACTAAAAGTCATGACCTCTAAAACAGTTGAATGTTTGTCTGACTTCCTAGAAACTCAGGTGTTTTCTACAACTGGCCAAATGGTATTTCTTTGAAAATCCAATGCTGCATTTAGTTATCCAGCTTTGATTTGTAAATTCTTGAACTATTTTTTCTTACTTTGTATATCATTATTTTCACAAACAGCATACAAAGGAATAATTGGCAATTCCGCGTTTAAACTTACTGTATTCTCTGTCCTTATGTACCATTTGCTCACATACAATTCCCCAGGGTCAGGTCGATTCCAACAGATTTCTGCCACTATCAAGGGAATATCAGTGCAGTTGATTTAAGGTGACAGTTACGCTACAATTTAAGCATGAGATCAACTAGGAGGTTAACTATAACTTGTACACTCAAGTTCGTGGACAAGGGAACATGGGGAAAAAAAGACACCTTATTTTGTTCAGAGAGAACAGATCTCTAAAATTTCCAGTATGACTTTCTTAGATCATTCAGCTCACCCTCTTGTCCATATAAAGATTATTCCTAATTTAGACCCAGAGACCAGTTTGTTTATATCTTTAAGACACCTAAAGGACAGAATTTGGTAAGCAAGGGGGGGGCCAGTTAGCAACAGCTAATAGGGCTGATAGCACAGCTAACATTCACAGAGCACTTCAACAGTAGGAAAGCAGTTGTACATATTTAACCCCCATGTTATTACCAGAATCTACCCAAAAAAAAAAAAAGGAGGATGGCCTTGATCCAACAGTTCCCCTGTTTTCTACAGGAAGGTGGACTACAGGACTGCCTGAGATTCTTCCCGTATCACGTATTCCATGATGCTGTTTAGGTTTTTCAATAAAATGCATCCCAGAAAAAAAAAAAAAAAAAAAAAAGGTGACTCATTTGGGTAACATATCTGCCCTTCCACAGTGTTTTCTGCTGGTGAGCCCCTCCACAAAGTGCAGCCATGTCATCAGACGCCGAGATGGCGATCTTTGGGGCAGCAGCACCCTACCTCCGAAAGTCAGAAAAGGAGAGAATCGAGGCCCAGAACAAGCCTTTTGATGCCAAGACGTCAGTCTTTGTGGTACATGCAAAGGAATCCTTTGTGAAGGGGACAGTCCAGAGCCGAGAATCAGGGAAGGTCACTGTCAAGACTGAAGGTGGAGAGGTGGGTAAAATGCAAGATTTGGAAAGAGCAATTGATTCCCCCGTGGAGCTCTTAGCTGATATACATGTATCTCCTTCCTCTGACAGACCCTGACCGTTAAGGAAGATCAAATCTTCCAAATGAACCCTCCCAAGTACGACAAAATCGAGGACATGGCCATGATGACCCACCTCCACGAACCCGCTGTGCTGTACAACCTCAAAGAGCGTTACGCAGCCTGGATGATCTACGTAAGTGCCGACAGCAGCCTTCCCTTGGGCAGCTGGGAGGAAGCGCTCGGTCAGGCTGAGCGCAGCCAATGTGCTCTCTGCCTTCCTTGCAGACCTACTCGGGTCTCTTCTGCGTCACTGTCAACCCCTACAAGTGGCTGCCGGTGTACAACCCAGAGGTGGTGTTGGCCTACCGAGGCAAGAAGCGCCAGGAGGCCCCTCCACACATCTTCTCCATCTCTGACAACGCCTATCAGTTCATGCTCACTGGTGAGTGGCTCTCAGAGTGATTCCATCAAACAGACAATTTGAAAGTAACCACAGAATATTCCTGATAGATTTGCTGATGTTTTCTCAACACATCATTACATGTGCGTTTTGTTTCAATCATAGTGTTAATCACCGATAACTTAAACAGGATTTTTTCATACTAGAATTTCTAAAAGAGGAGTTTAGTAGCAGAGATAGTGTGTCAGGAAACCAGTAATGTAAATGGACCAGGTGGAGCAAGGACTGTCATTATGTCTGTAATGAAATACTGACATTGAACAGGGTATGAGTTCGTATGGGACATGAAAACTCTATTTGACCAGTTCACGAAAGGGCTACAGGAATCCAATATCACAAAAGGTCAAATTTTTCTTGATAAAATCTTGGCATGAAACAATGAAACAGAATTATATATTGCTGCTAGTTTTGCTTCCATCATTTTAATCCTTTCTTTCTCTGTGCTACTGGATTCAGAGCTATTACCCATGCTTAGGAGTCCTTTGTTGTGGGTCCTACTATCCCTTTCTCTACGGCTCTGAATACAGTCTGGGTAGCAGAAAATTAAAAGAATTCTAATGATGGAGCATCCACAATTTCTTTGGGAATTCTGTTTCACTGCCTCACCACCCACATAAAAAAATATTTCTTTTTTTATAGCCAGTCTAAATCTACCTTCTCTCAGTTTACAAACACTACTTCTTGTCTTGTCACCACAGGCTCTAGTAAAAGATTTTCGTCTTTCATAGAATAATAGAATAACCAGGTTGGAAGAGACCCACCGGATTATCGAGTCCTACCATTCCTATCAAACACTAAGCCATGTCCCTTAGCATCTCGTCCACCCGTCCCTTAAACACCTCCAGGGAAGGTGACTCAACCAACTCCCTGGGTAGCCTGTTCCAATGCCCAATGACCCTTTCTGTGAAAATTTTTTTCCTAATGTCCAGCCTAAATCTCCCCTAGTGGAGCTTGAGGTCATTCCTTCTTGTCCTGTCCCCTGTCACTTGGGAGAAGAGCCCAGCTCCCTCCTCTCCACAACCTCCTTTCAGACAGTTGTAGAGAGCAATGAGGTCTCCCCTCAGCCTCCTCTTCTCCAGGATAAACACCCCCAGCTCTCTCAGCCGTTCCTCATAAGGCCTGTTCTCCAGCCCCTTCACCAGCTTTGTTGCTCTTTTCTGGACTTGCTCCAGAGCCTCAACATCCTTCTTGTGGTGAGGGGCCCACAACTGAACACAGGATTCAAGGAGCAGCCCTCACCAGTGCAGAGTGTCCCTCCTCTACACCCACTCTTACAGGTCCACATCTCTCCAGTACTGGAGACCCCAGAGTTGGTGGCAATATCCCACATGGTATCTCTGAAGTGTGGAGTAAAGGACTAGAATCACCAACCTGCTGGCTATGCATCTTTTTATAAAGCTCAGGACCTGATTGGCTTCCTGGGCTGCAAGGGCACATTGCTAGTTCATATCCAATTTTACATCCACCAGTGCCCTAAGTCTTTCTCTGCAGGGCTGCTCTCAAGGCAGTTACTGCCCAGTCTGGACTGATAGTGGGGATTGCTCTGTACAAGGTGCAGAACTTTGTACTTGGCCTTCCTGAAGTCTACTAACTGCACCACTCAGTCTGGTGTCACCTGCAAACATGCTCTCAGTACCACTAGGTTTGTTATTAATGGATGTATTAAATAGTATTGGTCCCAATATACACCCTCGAGGAATGAGCCATTTCAACATCATGCCTTTGACTGTAACTCTTAATTGGTGCCAGAAACTGTGCAAGTGTGTATTTGGGCTTTGGATTCTCCAAAAATAGTGACAAATTCAAGTTGGGCTCGCTTTCAGCTTCTGGGAGTGTCTCTGTCAGGCACCCTGAGGCACAGCTCCTGCATCCTTGCCGTGTGCACCTGTGCCTGCCTGCAAGGGAAAATGGGATTTTTATTAACAGTTTGATCTGGAACAGGCTGCCCAGGGAAGGTGCTGAGTCCCCTTCCCTGGAGGGGTTTAAGGGACGCGTGGACGAGGTGCTGAGGGACATGGTTTAGTGTTTGATAGGAATGGTTGGACTCGATGATCCAGTGGGTCTCTTCCAACCTGCTGGTTCTATGATTCTATGATTCTTTCAATGCAGTCAAATTTCTTATCTAACAGACCAAACATCAATCCCTAGATCTCATCTCTATTTAGGAGACAAGAGTTTATGGGTTTGTTTGGAGGTAACAATGCGATGAAATTGTTTTGCAAGGACTTACATTTAAAAAAAACCCAAAACATTAATAGGAGTAAATAAAAAAAAAGCAAACTTTTTTCCTTGCCATAGCTTAAATTACTGCATTCATCTTCAGTCTTTTTGTATTCTTTGTTTACAAAATGTTCTCTTCTGCCTCTTCCCCAGATCGTGAGAACCAGTCGATCCTGATCACGTAAGTACATCCCTGCTCGGGTCCCTGTGGAGCTGCCCAGTGCCAGGGGACCTCCTGCCTCACCACATGCTCTCTGTTTCTCTCTTGGCTTTGGCAGCGGAGAATCCGGAGCCGGGAAGACTGTGAACACAAAGCGGGTCATCCAGTACTTTGCAACAATTGCAGCCAGTGGAGACAAGAAAAAGGAAGAGCAGCAGACAGGCAAAATGCAGGCAAATTAACACACATTGGCTCACATCAATGTTTTCCTCTGTTCCTGATGTGATTTTTGGAAAAGATAACCAGGAATAATTATTGTCCTGCAGGGAACGCTTGAGGATCAAATCATCAGCGCCAACCCTCTGCTGGAGGCCTTTGGAAATGCCAAGACTGTGAGGAACGACAACTCCTCACGCTTTGTAAGTTTTTGATTAGAGGAGCTGGCATCTACAGGTGAACAAGGATGTCAGCACAGAAGCTGTTGCTTCTGAAGAGTCATGGTCAGATGAGTGTATTCATTGAACTAATATTTTTCACTTGTTTTCATCAACTGAAAACTATCTAACTAGAATACCTAACCCAAAATAGAACATTAAAGGTGTATTACAGCAAACAAGTACTTACCAAGAGGGACCATGCAAATAGGCAAAAATATCTATGTTACTTAATATACATACACACATACTCCTGGGAGCTGTCATGCAGGTTGTAGATACACATTTGTATAAATTGATATAATGTGGAAGTGAGGGAGAGAGGAAAATACAGACAGACAAGGGGAAAATACAGACAGACAAGATGGAAAAGGCCTGCATCAGAGGATATCCTGGGGTTTGGGTGTGTTGAGCCTGTCCTCTCAGCTCAGAAAATAACAGCTGCTGCCTTATTTTCTCTAAAATATAAAAAAAACTCATTTAACATTTACACTACCAAAAGCCACCTTCATGGCATCCTACCTTATTTTAAAATTAAGTGATTGCATCTTGGCTTTCTCTATGTTTGATTTCAAGCCTAGATGATCTAATAAAAGGCTTGCCTCATAGTTTTCTTGTTCATATACACTCAGAGTAATCCATTAAAAATTGGGAACTTGGTTCAGACCTTTATCTTAATATCACCAGTATAGAGAGTTTCTTGCCGTTTTTGTTTTGCTTTGTTTATCCATTTTGGGTTTTTTTTCCCCCAAGAAAAATAAGGACTAAGATCAAAATTCTAAGTTTAAATCATGTTCTCTGTGGAGAATATAGGGTTACATACTTTCAGCTTTGGTGAAATTTCAAACTGACTTTATTTTTTCCCCTTCTAAAGGGAAAATTTATTCGAATCCATTTTGGAGCTACAGGCAAACTAGCTTCTGCTGACATTGAAACATGTAAGAGACCTCCTGACCTGATCCCATTCCTTCCTCCCTTTCCACCTCAGTATGCATTCTCAGGCCTAACTCTGTCCTACTGTCCTTGCCAGATCTGCTGGAGAAGTCCAGAGTCACTTTCCAGCTCAAGGCAGAGAGGAGCTACCACATATTCTATCAGATCATGTCCAACAAGAAGCCAGAGCTAATTGGTAGGAATTACTATAAATTGTTTGATGGAATCTGAATATGTTTAACCTTTATCTTCTTTCCTACACCCAGATATGTCTTCCTTCTCTCTCCAGACATGCTCCTCATTACCACCAACCCATATGACTACCAATTTGTCAGTCAAGGGGAGATCACTGTTCCCAGTATTGATGACAAGGAGGAGCTGATGGCTACAGATGTAAGCGACACAGAACATATTGCTATGGTGAAAGTTCAATTCCATGAACCAGAGATTTATTTGGCTGATTTTGTTGCCAGAGTGCCATTGACATCCTGGGCTTCAGTCCCGATGAGAAGACAGCCATCTACAAGCTGACAGGGGCTGTCATGCACTATGGGAACCTCAAGTTCAAGCAGAAGCAGCGTGAGGAGCAGGCAGAGCCAGACGGCACAGAAGGTATTAACAAAACCTAGAACTCCCAATAACAGAAACAGTTTAATAGCTGTCAGTTGGCATTCAGGTATCTCGGTCCAATTTACTTTCATAAAGACATAAATCTCAGCTTCCATTTATGCTTCTAATATCCCTTCAAGCTATCACAAAATTACAGTGCTGAAACACACAGCTACATCTTGGAGTACTTCTGCTTTCTAAGATCACTTCTCTGTCACTGTCTCCCTCTCCCTCTCTCTCTGTGTATAGTGGCTGACAAGGCTGCCTACCTGATGGGCCTGAACTCAGCAGATCTGCTCAAAGCCCTCTGCTATCCCCGAGTCAAAGTGGGGAATGAATACGTGACCAAGGGTCAAACCGTGCAGCAGGTAATGATGCCCTTGTGACTGGGAATATCTGGCTTGATTTACTCTCTTATTCTGGGTACTATTTTCCTTCTGCTGTCTTTTTATTTTAGGTGAACAATGCAGTTGGTGCCCTGGCCAAAGCCGTCTATGAGAAGATGTTCCTGTGGATGGTTGTTCGCATCAACCAGCAGCTGGATACCAAGCAACCCAGACAGTACTTCATTGGTGTCCTGGACATTGCTGGCTTTGAGATCTTTGATGTAAGGAACATAGAAATCATAGAATTATGGAATTACTTGAGTTGGAAGGCACCTTAAAGACCAATCAATTCCAACCCCACCTCCCCGCTCCTACCATGGGTAGGGACACCTCCCACTGGATCAGGTTGCTCAAAGCCTCATCTAACCTGGCCTTGAACACCTCCAGGGATGGTGCGTCCGTGACTTCTCTGGGCAATCTGGGCCACAGCCTCCCTACCCTCACAGCAAAACATTTCTCCCTAAGATGTCATCTCATTCTCCCCTCTTACAGCGGAAATCCATTCCCTCTCATCATACTCCTGCATTTCCTGATCAAGAGCCCCTCCTCAACTTTTCTGGAGCCCCTTTCAGTACTGGGAGCTGCTCTGTTGTCTCCTCAGAGCCTTTTCTTTTCCAGGCTGAAAACACCCAACACTCTCAGCCTGTCCTCATGTGGGAGGCATTGGAATAAGACAGCACTATATATTCATTGCTTCTGAAAGCCAATGGATGAGTCCAGCAGGAAGGCTGCATTGGCTGCCCTGAGTGCAGTCAGGGTAGTACTAAACCCAGGGAAGGTTCCTAAATCCAAAGGAGGATGGAAAACACTGACAATGTCTAGTATTTTTAAAAGGACAATGGGAAAATTTACATATTAACAGAGAAACGAGTGGTGTAAACTGGACCTTGATAGGGTAAGACTGCCACATAATTTTGTCATTTGATTTTAAAATAACTTATATATCTAAACATCATTCAGGTATCAAAAAGAAAAAAAAATCTCAACCTCTTTAGAAACAATGAACAGGATGTTTTAATATTTAAAAAATCTTTGATGGAACTGAGCATCCCTCCATGGGACAGACATAAGGACCAGACATAAGGAGGAATTTCTTCACGATGAGAGTGGTGAGGCCCTGGCCTAGGTTGCTCAGGGAATCTGTGGCTGCCCTACCTGGAGGTGTTCAAGACCAGGTTGGATGGGGCTTGGGCCGCCTGATCCAATGGGAGGTGTCCCTGCCCGTGACAGGGGTGGAACTGGATGATCTTTAAGTTCCCTTCCAACCCAAACTATGAATTCTATGGGATTCTGAGTACAAAGGAGAAAGCTACACAGACAGTTCTTCATCTTTAGAATGAGTAAATCTTGCCTTTGCACTGACCAGTTCAACAGCCTGGAGCAGCTCTGCATCAACTTCACCAACGAGAAACTGCAACAGTTCTTCAACCACCACATGTTCGTGCTGGAGCAGGAGGAGTACAAGAAGGAAGGAATTGAATGGGAGTTCATTGACTTTGGGATGGACCTGGCTGCCTGCATTGAGCTCATTGAGAAGGTACACTGATTGCATTTAAGATTTTAATGCATCTTCTTCATAACAGAATTTAGATTTTTTCTTCAGCCTTATTTTTCTTGCCTTAATGCTTCCCAAACCCTCCTGTTACTACTATTTTGTTTCTGGCTTTTTGTAATGACAAGGTACCTTCTCATTTCAAATACTCTATGTATTCAGAAAGTAACTTCTAAAGACCTTAGTGAGACCCCTTGAACAATTAAGGCAAAAAATAAAAATCTCCTTTTGATTCATCACTTCCCAAACTGTTCAGAAAACTTCATATGATTATTGTGACACTCTCAGTTCTAACATGCATTCATTTCAGACACAAAATCTTATTTTGCCTAGAACTCCACGTGCAAAACTTAATACACATTTTGATCTATTTTTGATCCATACAATGTAATACATTTCAGTTTCCTGTGCTCTATTGTAATCTCCTTCTGAAGAAAAAATCTGTATTTTATTGCTGTTATTTTTTGTTATTTGTCTCCCAGCCCATGGGCATCTTCTCCATCCTGGAAGAGGAGTGCATGTTCCCCAAGGCAACTGACACCTCTTTCAAGAACAAGCTCTATGACCAGCACCTGGGCAAGTCCAACAACTTCCAGAAGCCCAAACCTGGCAAAGGGAAAGTTGAGGCTCACTTCTCACTGGTGCACTATGCTGGCACAGTGGACTACAACATCACTGGCTGGCTGGAGAAGAACAAGGACCCCCTGAATGAAACTGTCATTGGGTTGTACCAGAAAGCATCTGTGAAGACCTTGGCCTTACTCTTTGCCTCTGCTGGAGGAGAGGCAGGTCAGTTCTCTGAAACATCCTCTCTTTGGTGGGCATACAGTGGTTTTGAAAAGCTGTGGAATCCTGAATATGCCCCAAAGCCATAAATATTCTATTACCTTCATTTTAGTGGAGGCCAGTGGTGGTGGTGGCGGCAAGAAAGGTGGCAAGAAGAAGGGTTCTTCTTTCCAGACAGTCTCAGCTCTTTTCCGTGTAAGTAGACACTTTTGATCTACACAAATTAGACTTAAACTCTACTTTCAATTGTCTCAGCCTCAGCAAAAAAAACCTAACAAACAACTTCTGTGCATATTCTCATTACACAAAAAAAAATAAAAAAATCTTATGGAATGAAGAATGACACTGTGAAGTCCTAAACTTACACTTAAAATAAGTATGAAATTTCTAATAACACTATGAAGTACCCATGCTCTGTCTCTCATAGGATTGGTGACAACATTTTTTCTTATCCTAAAAAGTGATGTTCAAGCTTAGAATCAGACAGAACCGAGCTATTGCTCCATTGAAAGGCCTTTTATGCTTAAGCTCCAAGAACCTAAGAGTTAGGTTTTCCATATTTCCCTTCAACACACACTAAAATTATGGTCCCACAGGAGAACCTAAACAAGCTGATGACCAACCTGCGCAGCACTCACCCCCATTTTGTCCGTTGCATCATCCCCAATGAAACAAAAACACCTGGTAAGACACTCAAACAGAAAAAGAACTTCCTCTTACACAGCCCTTCCCCTCTGGCTGGGAACTGTGGTTTTCATTTATCTTCTGAATTGCTAGGTGCCATGGAGCATGAGCTGGTGCTGCATCAGCTGCGCTGTAACGGTGTGCTGGAAGGGATCCGAATCTGCAGGAAGGGATTCCCCAGCAGAGTTCTCTATGCTGATTTCAAACAGAGGTAGGAGCTAGTCAGATATCCTCACTGACTGCTGTTCACCATGTAGCTGAACATTGCCAGTGTCTCTGAATATGGAAGCACAACAAAGCTGCACAAGCCAGTGACTACAAGATTTACAAATATAGATTGGGGCGTGGCTATAACACATTCTCAGACATAAATTACAAATGCAGCTAGAGGACTCGGGCCATTTTATCAGCTGCAAGTTTCAGAGGAAGATGCTTTCCTCCCAAGCACACAGTGGTAACGTTCCTCTAGCAATTTTCTACAGCACAGTTTAAGTGAAAAAGTTATTAGCCTGAAATGACCTGAGGTCAGCATCCTCTTTCCTATATGATTGATCACCTAAAGACAGGAAATGTTTCCTTAAGTTTGTTATCAGACTGTAATGACATCTTTAAACAAGAATGGCATTCTAACTTCCTTAGCCTCATGCTGTTGCATGCAATCCACAGGTACAAGGTGCTTAATGCCAGCGCCATCCCAGAGGGACAGTTCATCGACAGCAAGAAAGCTTCTGAGAAGCTTCTTGGATCCATCGATGTGGATCACACCCAGTACAAGTTTGGCCACACCAAGGTACAAACCCTCCTTGACTCATTCCCTCGGTGCCTGTGCTTGGGCTTTACCTGACAGTGATGTGCTGCAACCTTCCCCTTCTCAAGGTGTTCTTCAAAGCTGGGCTGATAGGTCTACTGGAAGAGATGAGAGATGAGAAGCTGGCACAGCTCATCACCCGCACACAGGCCTTATGCAGAGGCTTCCTGATGAGAGTGGAGTACCAGAGAATGGTGGAGAGGAGGTAGACATTCCACATCTTCAGTTAAAGTCACTGTAATTGCGGGGAAGAGTTGGCACTCTTCATACAGAAAATATCCAATGTACATTTTAATTATGCTTCAGGGAGTCCATCTTCTGCATCCAGTACAATGTTCGGTCCTTCATGAATGTGAAGCACTGGCCCTGGATGAAGCTGTTCTTCAAGATCAAGCCCTTGCTGAAGAGCGCAGAATCTGAGAAGGAGATGGCCAACATGAAGGGGGAGTTTGAGAAAACCAAGGAAGAGCTTGCCAAGTCTGAGGCAAAGAGGAAGGAGCTGGAGGAGAAAATGGTTTCTTTGCTGCAGGAGAAAAATGACCTGCAGCTCCAAGTGCAATCTGTAAGTATTGCCATTGATTTCCCTCTCAGACAAGAAGTCTCCATTCAGACTGCTCTTTTGCAAGCAAAGGTCAGCCTATAGATGACCAGACGTGAGATTTTTTTTAAATCATCATATTGAAGCTGTAGAAACTAGTGCCTCACAGCAGCAGGGTGAGCCTTCTGACAGCCTATAGAAAGAGGCAGGGGAGCTCCAAGTGGGCATCAAGTGGTCTTTCCTTCTGAGGAAGAAGCCATCTGTAGCTAGCCAAGATGAAACGCTCAGAACAGAGCTGTACCTCAACCTCCAACTCCCTTTGAGCAAGTGAGTTCTGCAAGCTTTATCTCATCAAGATTAATTAATTTTGGACAATAATCCAAATTGATGCTTGTAAATTCAGCCATTTAATAACTAATAGATAATACTTCATTCAGGAAGAGGGAAATATGGCTTGAAAATTCTCCTCAGTCTAAAAAGAAATTAATCCAGAGCTCCTGCTTCTGAACAAAACTATAATATCCCAGAGGTCTTTTATGGTGTTTTACTCTGCTCAAGAATGAGTAGTATTCCCTGGGAAGATGAAAAGGAACAGGTATATACACCTTGATATAGGCAGGTACCAAACCTTCTAGTGAAATACCTGAGTGTTGCCCATTCTGCTTTAATCCACAGCCCTTACATGCAAAATATGTATAGCAAACAAGAAGAGCACAAGTATGTATAACCCTAAACCACCGTCTCTGGGTAGACATTTCATTCCATGGTGTTATTTAGGTATAAATTTAGTACAACACAGAGTAACAGATGAGCAATCAAGCAAAACCTTTCCTTTCTGAGTGCTGCAATGATATGCATCCGCAACAGGGATTTTCATTATATGCCACATGATAGATTCATGATTCACAACTCCCCATGAACCTTGTAGGCACATCAAATTGAGAAAAATAACTTCCGACAGTATTTGATATCCAAAACTCATTTTGCAAAGCAGTTGTAAATTACTCATATTATTTAAAGCACTGAAATTCCCAAATAAATTTTTCATATTTCCCCCAGTTACAGATTTGAGTCTACAGATAGAAGTCGGGAAAAGTAGCGATTTTTCCTCAGTCTAAAAGGGAAAAATAGGCACAGAATAGTTTTTCTTTTGAGAATAATAAATCCTTTACAACCCCACAACACTGGGTTCAGCATAAATTATAAAACAGAAGCCACTGCTATGAAGCCACTGTGTATGAAGCAAAAAGCCTGCACTTTTTTTGTGATGCCTGCAAATGCAGGAAGCATTCTCAGAATTACAAATTCTGAGAGATATTTTACAAAGAGCAATACTAATTGAATTCCAAGCTGGGAATTTGTATAACAATTTGCAGACAAAAAAAACTGATAACACCATTAAGCTATTTGAGCTGAAGGACTGGTTCAGGCATGGCTGGTACATACGTCTATGTCTCCCCACCAGGAAGCAGATAGCTTGGCTGATGCTGAGGAAAGGTGTGACCAGCTCATCAAAAACAAAATTCAGCTAGAAGCCAAAATTAAGGAGTTAACTGAAAGGGCAGAGGATGAGGAAGAAATCAATGCTGAGCTGACAGCCAAGAAGAGGAAACTGGAGGATGAATGTTCAGAGCTGAAGAAAGATATTGATGACCTTGAGCTAACACTGGCCAAGGTTGAGAAGGAAAAGCATGCCACAGAAAACAAGGTATGAGACACATGTTATCCTCACACCAGACAAGAATTCTGGTTTGCTATATAAGATAAAGTTTTAAACTGTATATTTTATTGACCCACCAAGGTTAAAAACCTCACCGAGGAGATGGCAACCCTGGACGAGACCATTGCCAAGCTGACAAAAGAGAAGAAAGCCCTCCAAGAGGCCCATCAGCAGACACTGGACGACCTGCAGGCAGAAGAGGACAAAGTCAATACTCTGACCAAAGCTAAGACCAAGCTGGAGCAGCAAGTGGACGATGTAAGTAAAGCCGCATATGAGAAGATTAAAGCTGTTACACAGTCAGGGACTACCAGCAGAGAACTGAGTCTTGTTGGTTGTAGCTGGAAGGGTCCCTGGAGCAAGAGAAGAAGCTGCGCATGGACCTGGAGAGAGCTAAGAGGAAACTGGAAGGAGACCTGAAGCTGGCACAAGACAGCATAATGGATTTGGAAAATGATAAGCAGCAGCTGGATGAGAAACTGAAGAAGTAAGTGTGGCTGTGAGGCACCTGAGTGTGGGGCTGCTTCTCTTGCCTTTTCCCTTTGGGCTCTAACACTGTGTCCTTTGCCCAAAGGAAAGACTTTGAAATCAGTCAGATCCAGAGCAAAACCGAGGATGAGCAAGCCATGGGCATGCAGTTACAGAAGAAGATCAAGGAGCTGCAGGCAAGTCTCTGTTCCATCCCCTCTCTCACCCTGGCACAGGTCAGGCAGGAGGAGGGCACGGGGCTGAAGGGTTCCCCATGTTCTCCAGGCTCGCATTGAGGAACTGGAGGAGGAAATTGAGGCAGAGAGAACTTCTCGGGCAAAAGCAGAGAAGCATCGGGCTGACCTCTCGCGGGAATTGGAGGAGATCAGCGAGCGCCTGGAAGAAGCAGGAGGGGCTACAGCAGCTCAGATCGATATGAACAAGAAGCGTGAGGCCGAATTTCAGAAGATGCGTCGTGACCTGGAAGAGGCGACGCTGCAGCACGAAGCCACGGCTGCTGCCCTGCGCAAGAAGCACGCGGACAGCACAGCTGAGCTTGGGGAGCAGATCGACAACCTGCAACGAGTGAAGCAGAAGCTGGAGAAGGAGAAGAGTGAGCTGAAGATGGAGATTGACGACCTGGCCAGTAACATGGAGTCTGTCTCCAAAGCCAAGGTACACAAATACCTTATAGATTCATTGACTCAGTGGAATACAATAAAAGGCCTTACTCTTGCTATTGTTAAGAGTGGGAATGGTTAACTCCTCTCTTTCTGTGTGTTGACACACAGACAAGTCTGGAGAAGATGTGTCGCACACTGGAAGACCAATTGAGTGAGATTAAGACAAAGGAAGAAGAGCATCAACGCATGATCAATGACCTCAATACTCAAAGAGCTCGTCTGCAGACAGAAGCAGGTCAGACGTGCACCTCTCTGTTATGCGAATGTATAATGTAAGAGAGTGAATGCCAAAATTGCCCATCTGGGCATGTGGTCTGTCCAAATGCTTGATCTTCTCTGTTACAAGAAATGCATGAAATGAGACTATAGGATTCTGCAAGGCCTGCTGGCTGTCTGGTTTTATGGCCCCAATTGTCCACGATATTGTCATCAATGGCAATTAAAGAAATGTGCATCTGCAAATTTTCCAGGTACATATTCTCGCCAGGTGGAAGAGAAAGATACTCTGATTTCTCAGCTGTCAAGAGGCAAACAGGCATTCACACAGCAGGTTGAGGAACTCAAGAGGCACCTAGAGGAAGAGATAAAGGTGAGAAGGCTTTCCACATTCTGTCTTATCCATTATATTACTGCTCTCTGAGGGATGCTTCAGACATTTATGCAACGACAATATTATCGGGATGAGAAAGGAAAAAGATCACTTGGGTAATTCAGTGCAAGTCTTCTCGGGTTAGCTATTAGTTAGAGTACATCCATTATTTCTTTTGTTTATCCCAGCTTCTTTCTCCATCCAATATATTCAACAGAAATAATCTAGCATTCAATAACACTTCAGTCAGGAGATTTCCCAGGTTATCCCAGATAGAGGAGGGTGCTCACATCTTCTCCCACGTGACAGGAGACAGGACAAGCGGGAAGGGCCTCAAGCCGCACCAGGGGAAATTCAGACTGGATATCAGAAAGAATTTTTTCACAGAAATGATCACTGGGCACTGGAGGAGGCTGCCCAGGGAGGTGGTTGTGTCACCATCCCTGGAGGTATTTAAAAGACGGGTAGACAAGGTGATAAGGGGCATGGTTTAGGGCCAGACAGGAAAGGTTAGACTCAATGATCCAAGAGGTCTTTTCCAATCTGGTGATTCTATGATTACCATTCCTTATTCCAATCCAACTATCTCCCCAGGCCAAGAACGCGCTGGCCCACGCCTTGCAGTCTGCTCGCCATGACTGTGACTTGCTCCGTGAACAATATGAGGAGGAGCAGGAGGCCAAGGGGGAGCTGCAGCGAGCCCTGTCCAAGGCCAACAGTGAAGTGGCCCAGTGGAGAACCAAATACGAGACAGATGCTATTCAGCGCACGGAGGAGCTGGAGGAGGCCAAGTATGGGGGATGATGGTGGGGAAAACTGACAGAGACTATGGACAGAAGTTTGAGAAGACCACTGTAATAATGCCAGGAAGAACCCAATGCTCTGGTTTGGTAGCGGGGTGGCAGGAGTATAACGAATTCATGTTCTAATGCCTATGAGTTAGAAAGATAACAAAGGTAACAATGTAAGAGGCAGGGAATGGCATAAAGATGCCAGGAATATGGACGACAGACTGTAAAGTGACTAAGCATACTCCTGATAAAGCACCACAGTATAAATTTCTCCATGCTTGCAAAATGCAAACCGTGCTAACCTCCTCCCAGGAAGAAGCTGGCACAGCGCCTGCAGGATGCAGAGGAACACGTCGAAGCCGTCAATGCCAAATGTGCCTCCCTGGAAAAGACAAAGCAGAGGCTGCAGAATGAAGTGGAGGACCTGATGATTGACGTGGAGCGATCAAATGCTGCCTGTGCAGCTCTGGATAAGAAGCAGAAGAACTTTGACAAGGTCTTTGGGGGGTTCCAGCCCTGGGCTTCCTGGGCAGAGCAATTACCTCATCACTAATACCACATCCATACTCAAACCTGATTTCTCTTCAGATCCTGGCAGAGTGGAAGCAGAAGTATGAGGAAACCCAGGCTGAGCTGGAAGCCTCCCAGAAGGAGTCTCGCTCTCTCAGCACGGAGCTGTTCAAGATGAAGAATGCCTATGAGGAGTCCTTGGACCACCTGGAAACGCTCAAGCGTGAGAACAAGAACTTGCAGCGTAAGTCTGGCCCTCAGTTCCTGGCAGGGCTTTCTCACAATCTTGTCTACTAAGCAGAGCACGTGGGTCTGTTCCTGCAGGATGGAAAGATGCCTTGTACCCTGTTTGTCACCATGGTGTGGCAGGACTCCTCCCATTTGGCTCCGTCCTTGACTGTGCCATTGCTCTTTGCTCCCACAGAGGAGATTGCCGACCTCACGGAGCAGATTGCAGAGGGAGGAAAGGCAATTCATGAGCTGGAGAAAGTCAAGAAGCAGATTGAGCTGGAGAAGTCTGAACTGCAGGCCTCCCTGGAGGAAGCTGAGGTACATTCCCTTAATCACTGATTTCCAAAAACGGGTACAGAGGAGCAGTATGAGAAAGAAAAGCTTGGGACTCTTGGAGAAAGTCAAGACCATCCACATCAGGCAGCACTAAATGCTCCTGTTTTATGTATAGTCAGTACTGCAGAAGAGAACGGTTCTAGGGAAAAATCCTTTTACTGACAGTGTTTATATTTAGGCCTCCATAGAACATGAAGAGGGGAAAATCCTGCGCCTCCAGCTTGAGCTCAACCAAGTGAAGTCAGAGGTTGACAGGAAGGTAGCAGAGAAAGATGAGGAGATCGACCAGCTGAAGAGGAACCACCTCAGAATGGTGGAGTCCATGCAGAGCAGCCTGGACGCTGAGATCAGGAGCAGGAATGAAGCCCTGAGGCTGAAGAAGAAGATGGAAGGAGACCTGAATGAAATGGAGATCCAGCTGAGCCATGCCAACCGCCAGGCTGCAGAGGCACAGAAGAACCTGAGAAACACACAGGCAGTGCTCAAGGTATGGGTTAATAGAACCAGTACTCACTGGCTACTGAAAGAGCTAAAAATTTTCCTGTTCTGCAGTTCTATCAGTTTTCTCTACTGCTGTCAAAACAGGAAGTAGGAAAACTGTCTTGCATGTCTTACAGGACACCCAGATCCACTTGGATGATGCTCTGAGGACACAGGAGGATCTGAAGGAGCAGGTGGCCATGGTGGAGCGCAGAGCAAACCTGCTGCAGGCTGAAGTTGAGGAGCTACAAGCAGCCCTAGAGCAGACAGACAGGTCAAGGAAAGCAGCAGAGCAAGAACTGATGGATGCCAGTGAGCGAGTTCAACTCCTCCATTCTCAGGTAATTTGCAGTGTTGACAGATGTAATAGCTACAGCTCTATGAGAACCAGAATGATCTTTATTATCATTTCAGCAGCTGTATGCCACTGTGTCTTCAGCAGTCCATGATTACAATTTATTAGTACTGCATTTTCTTCATAGAAAACATTAATAAAACCATAAATATTAAATAGGCCATTTGTTTTTTCTAAATATGATATAAAGTTCCTGGAAACACACTGTGGGTTTTCTTTAACAGAATACGAGCTTGATCAACACCAAGAAGAAGCTGGAAACAGACATTGCCCAAATTCAGGGTGAGATGGAGGACACAATCCAGGAAGCCCGCAATGCTGAAGAGAAGGCCAAGAAAGCCATCACTGATGTGAGTTGGAGGGTCCTGCTTAAGAAAAGTGCCTTCTCCCCAACATGTCTCCAGTCTCACAATGGCTTTGACCCTTTGCTCTCCTCAGGCAGCCATGATGGCAGAGGAGCTGAAGAAGGAGCAGGACACCAGTGCCCACCTGGAGAGGATGAAGAAGAACCTTGACCAGACAGTGAAGGACCTGCAGCTTCGTCTGGATGAGGCTGAGCAGTTGGCTCTGAAAGGAGGAAAGAAGCAAATCCAGAAGCTGGAGGCCAGAGTGCGTAGGAGTTTTATTTGTGCATGAGTGAGCATGTGCCTTGGAGAGATACCAGGGCAGCTACAAAGATGGGCTTCTCCTTGCAGGTGCGGGAGCTGGAAGGGGAGGTAGACGCTGAGCAGAAGCGCAGCGCTGATGCCGTGAAGGGTGTGCGCAAGTACGAGAGGAGGGTGAAGGAGCTGACCTACCAGGTAAGGCAGGAGGTCTCTTTTGGCCAACACACCCTCATCCCAGGAAGCCAAAGCTTTTCAAACAAATTCCAAGAGGAAACATTATTTTGTGATGCAGAGAAACCAATAATTCACTCTTTTTCCTGTTTGCCAACCACTTTAGTCTGAGGAAGACCGGAAGAATATTCTCAGGCTGCAAGATCTGGTGGACAAGCTGCAAATGAAGGTGAAATCCTACAAGAGACAAGCTGAGGAGGCCGTAAGTATTGCTTGGAGAACTGATAAGCATTGCTTTCTGTGGGTGTCACAGTGCTGAGGACAGGATTATCAGAAATTTGGAAAATACTACTGATTATCTTGATGACAAAACCCCTAAACCCCTCAGTTGATCACCTCCCCTTAAATCTGAGCACCAAACGGGTGGGAGAATGAGTATACAAATGACTGATCTAAATGACTAATTGCTCCTCAAGCTTCACAGATTACTAGTGAAGTTCCTCACACTGGGGTCCTAAATAAAGGAGGATAAGGAGGCTTATCATTCGTGGGTGGAGGACGGAGGTCTGGGCCTTCCCCTAAGGACAGAGTTGCAGAAGATTGGAAAGCCCTGCTCTGGGCTCCTCCTCACCACCTCCCTCTCCCTGCACAGGAGGAACTTTCCAATGTCAACCTCTCCAAGTTCCGCAAGATCCAGCATGAGCTGGAGGAAGCTGAGGAGCGCGCTGACATTGCAGAGTCGCAGGTCAACAAGCTCCGGGTGAAAAGCCGGGAGTTTCATAGCAAGAAAATTGTACAGGCAGAGTGAGGATGTCTTGAGGCAACAAAGTGACCTGAGGGAAGCACAAAATGTGAACCCTCTGTCACCTTCTTCAGTAGCAAGTCTTTGTAGCCATGTTGATCTTTAGAGAATAAAAACAGTAGATTCTTCTGCATACAGAGCAAAAGCAGTGCTTTGGGGTTTTAATATTCAATTCAACAGTTACTTAAGCTTTGGTTGCTTTCAAATAATTAATTCTTAGGAATAAGCTCCAGAAATTTATTTTCTTGATTAAGATCCAGCAATTGTACAAATCCAGCTGCTCTAACAAACAGCTACAGCCATTAGAGCAAACTGCTTCTTTTGCACTACACTGTTTCCCACTAATGGAATTGCAATTTAAAATTAGAATTATTTTCTATAAAAAGTAAAATCATAAACCCCTGCTTTACAAATTTTACAAGGATACAAGAGGAACTGTGTTTGAGTATCTAAAATTGGTAATACAAACACAGAATCATAGAATGATTTGGGTTCGATGGGCACATTAATGCCCATCCAGTTCCACCCCTGCCAGGGGCAGGGACACCTCCCACTGGATCAGGGCTCCAAGCCCCATCCAACCTGACCTTGAACCCCTCCACGGATGGGGCAGCCACCAGTGCTCTGGGCAACCTGGGCCAGGGCATCACCACCCTCATCGTGAAGAATTTCTTCCTAATGTTTAATCTAAATCTTTCCCTTCCCAACTTAAAGTCATTCCCCCTCATCCAATCACCCTTGTAAAAATTCCTTTCCCAGCATGAAAGAAATCTCTGTGTCTGACACTGAGAATCCAGGGAAACACTATACAAAGCGGCCACATGCTGGCAGCCAGTGCATCCTTGTACCTTTTGCAGTAATGGATGAGTTTTGTTGTATAAGCGAGCTGAATTGAGAATGGAATGAAGTAGTCAACAGTTACTGACTTTTTATTTCACATGGGCTAAAAATATAAACAATTAAAATGGGAATAAAATGTGTGGGCAAGACAAAAATGAGGAAAAGCTGCCCGTTCAGAAGAGCTTCGAGGCAGAAAGGATTGCTCCCTGGTCATTCCAATTAGTGTCACCAGAGGGCTGTGTGGTGTGAAAAGATGGCAAGTGTGGATACCACTGATACCTTATCCCTGAAGGAAAGAGCTTTTACCCACTGGGAGGTCACAATGACACTCATATGAGTGCTTAATTTATCTGGAATAGGCATTTAACAGAGGCAACTGCCTAATTACCTGCACAAGAAGCAGTAGTGCATTTAAAATACAGAACAGACATTCTGGTAGCACTGGACTCTGACGCATTTTGTAGCTGCCAAGGGCAGGTGCTACAAGCAGATGTCAGGAATGCTAAGGGACACTTGTCCCTCTCTCACTACAGGGACACTCATGGGTCCCACTAGCTTCCTGCCACATTTCCAGGGAGTCTTTCAAGAAGCTGAGAAGCTGCTGGGAAGGGAGCTGGAGCTGTTGGAGGGGGGGTGGGATGGAGACTGCAGGGATGAAGAAGCCTTTTGCACTGACCACAGTGCTCAGGGGGTTCTCAGTAACAGCCTTCAGACTTCTCCCAAACACACTGAGGTTCACACCCAAGGAATCCTCCCATCTTATAACTAAATATGGAAGCAGTCTGCTAGGCAGCAGCTAAATATATGTAAGGAAAAGATGACACCCTGTGCTGACTCCTGTGTCACTGAAAGTGATGCTCTTCAGAGACAGCATCTTCATGTGTAAAGCTGTGAAAGCTGCATTGATGCCAGTGATATCTGGGCACCAAAGAAGACAAACCACCCTTTTTCTCTCTCCCCTCCCACTGTATGCTCCCAGAAAGCAGATGGCATTCTTTCTTTTCAGGCAAACCCTTTGTTTTCACACCTTGATGACAAGCAAAAGGATTTTATTTGTACAAAAATACGCATTTCTTTAAACAAACAAATGATATTAATTGCAAGCTCTGTGGGTACCTTTGTAACCTGCTGACTGATTCACAAACTCTCAAACAGCTTAAGGACCATATTTAGATGCCTGCACCCCTTCTTCCCCTTGTACAATATTACAATGACCACCCAGAATGAACAGCCTGGCCTGACTGTGGAAGAATCATGCTGCGCTATTAATGGGAGGGGTAAAGAAAACTAATTTTTCCTCACTTTGTGAATTGCTGCTTTAGCTGGAGGAGAGGAGTCATTTTGCACTGACTCACTTTTTCTGGAGTCGGGCTGCTTGTGACCTGAGAAATGCTGATTCAAAGGTAACTGATCTTGGGGAGGAAAACATTATTCCTAGCAGTCACTACTTGTCAATAACATCTCACAATAACATACATCATTGCAGTTCTCCAAGTATTTCCAAGGCATACAATCAGAAACCAGAAACATTGCTTTCATCAATGATGTTTGTTCCTTCCCATCGACAGAAAAGGAGAAGGATGGAGGGTGAAACAGTGAACAAAAGAGAAAATGAGAGAGAGAAACAATGGGGCGGGGGGGTAGGATTTCAAGAATAAAATGGAGAAAGAGCAAAAAGTGAGAAAGGGAGAGGAGGGAAGGAAGGAGAAAAGGAAGGAGAGGGAAGGAAACAACCAAAGGAACATCATCTAGCTATTGGTACCTGACCTTAGGCTCCAAGTCTGCTGTTTTTCATTACCTGTGAGAGCATTTACTTACTACATCAGCCCTCTTAGAAGTTTTCCTGGTTTTCCTAAGGGTGATTTGAGATTGTGGATAAACCCTTGTGGATGTGAGGGGGAAATGAGAACGAAAAAGATAACACAAAATAATCCACAACAGTTCTGTATGTAACTGCACGCACCTCAGTCCATTGTCAGGAGATGTTCTGGGTGTTCAAACTGGTCTCTGGATCATAAGTAAGTTGTGACAACACCTAAGAAGAGCACAGCCACAGCACAAAGGATGATATGCATGTTCCTTCCACTCACAACATTCAAAAACAAGGCATCAAAACCATATTAATCAGCTGACATCAGGGTCCTCTGTTATCTGTCAGCGATTGCAATTTATCAACATGTTGTCAGGCCTTTTCTGGTGAGTAGTCACTTTCTTGAGTTCACACTATACCAGTAACCCTAATTTTCCTTCCCTCCAAATCCTCCTCCTCGAACTCCTTCTACCACCTGTTGTCTCTGTTTTTGCCAGAGACCACCCAACCTTCTCACTCTGCTCACCTGCTCTGTAACAGGAGCTCCTCAGCTGCTTTGGTGAGTGATGGAAAGGGCATTTTTAATGTCATGTCCTCATCCAGGACCCATTCTCCAGCTCTCTTCCATCGATGCTTGCTGGAAAGACAGGATGACCCTCAGTAACTGTGCGACTTCAAAATGCTTTCAGTACCTGTCCAGGGACTATATTTTACCTTCTTCACTTCAGACTTTAGTGGTGCTGAGCTGTCATTAGAGTCCCAGTTGCTCTCTTCCTCCTCTGTCTTCTGAAAGACATAATAAGCATGGAACATTACACATACTTACGTGGCAGACTTCTAGACCATTAAGCTACACCACAAACGCATTGCAAAAACTGACCCTGGAGCAGAGTTAAGAGAGTGCAATTAGGAAACAGAAAGATCTTCACAGTCCGTCCATGCCTTGGTGGAAGGGACAGGGTGGTCTTCACAAGTAACTTCTAGCTCCAGAAATGCTAGCTTACCATTGCCATGGCCAGTGTCATGAAGGGCCATAATTATCCTACACCCAGTCTGTATGTCTCCCCTTGAATATTTTTAATTTTCTGATAGTTTTGTTCATTGATCTGTTTTCCTCAAAAATCAACTGATACCTCTAGTCTTATCTCATGCTCATCATGGGATTTTTTTTTTAACTACATAGCGCAACAGCACCGCATTGGACTAGACACCTCCTACAGGGAATATCCAAAGCATGCATTTCATTAATTAACAGGAGAAAGAGAGGTTTTAATAAGGAAAGCGTGTCCTACCATCTCCAGAGTCCAGTGCCCAGCTGCACCTTAGTGTTGGGAAGTGTTGGGATGAGAAGTCTTGCTCTGAACGATCAGTGTTTCAGCAATTCTGTTTCTTTGGTGCTAACATTCCTGGGAGTTCTCATTTTACACAGAGGGCAGCAGGAATGCTGTTAGAGCAGAGGCTGGGCAGTGCCTGTCAGATGGTTCCTCAGAGGTCCCACAGGGTGCACTGATCCCTCCAGCATGCCCCGTTCATACTGAGAGCAGGGCCGACAACAGTGCTTGCAAGCTGCAAATCCCAACGGGAATATTTCTCAAGTAAAATGTGGTACCAAATCATCCATAGATTGATAAGATCTGGCCACTTTATTTCAGTTTTTTTGTTTCCCCCTGAAGATCTTGATAATTTTAGTTCTTTCTGTATCATAGTTTAGACTTCTATCTGACGAGACTCCTATCTGGTATAGCTAAGTTTAAAGAATCATAGAATCAGAATAGTCTGGGTTGGAAGGGACCCAGCTCATCATCCCTCTACTGAGATGAGAAAGATTCGCCACATCATTCACTCCTCAGGTCTAAGAGCCTTCCATTTGCCTGGGACAATAGGATTGACTGTAGGCAGTTGAGTTGTGAAGTTCAAAGTAGAAGATGCTCTGCGAGACAGGCACCTTCTTTTTGGCAAAGTTAAATATTACTTTGTCAGTTCCTTTAATTAGTTCATATGCAGTACCTGAAATGGCTGTGCTACTCTCCAAAGGAGCATAGAAGCTTGAGATAAGGGATTGTTTAACCATTATTGCCACCAAAGAACCACACAACCATTATCAGAATTAACCAAAGTCTTGACATGGAGAAGACTGGCTGTAATGGGTTACCAGCAGAACAACCTCAGAAAGGATGTAGAGACAAGTAGCCCAGAAACTAAAAAAAAAAAAAAAAAAAAGAGGGGGGTGGGGGGGAGGAATTGAGAGAGAGAGAGAGAGAGAAAAGAACAGAATCCTTACCAAGAACAGAGCATTTGATTCTCTATGAAAGAAAATCAGGCAGAAATTAAGGATAAGTTAGTACAGCCTCTTGGCTGTAGAGAAGCACAGGCTTGCAGTGCCTAATGATTTTCTGACTCCAAGGAAATGTCTATTTGGCACAGTTCAGTCACAGCACAAATTTGCTATGCTGTTCCTGCAGCCAGAAAACATTATCACAAAAGCCCTGGGAAAGAAAAACCCATAGGATACCCATACAGGCATGGCAAAAGCTGTGATTTTTAACTCAGAGAAATGTGAATGGAACGAGGTCCAGGTGGTCCAATTCCATCTCTGAACTGAGGAAATTAGTAACGTCACTGCATGCTTGGGCTCAGGCACCAACTCTGTCTCCAAATGGCAGGAATGGGACTGATCTCCATCAGGAATGTACACACTAAAGCCGAGTCCAATACAAGAGCAGGAATATCCAACCCTAGTTCATTTGCTTCTTGCATGATCCAGTCATCTAGCCCTTGCCGATCAATGTGGAAGAGTTTTATTCACACAAATGATAGCAACTGCCTCATTATACAGTATAATTAAGCATCAGCATGTATACCTTTGCTGTACAAAGGTGTGCCCAGAACAATGACAAATAAGTTATAGTCATCAGAGAATTGGAGCTGCTGGGGCCCATACATACATGCCATTTCTTGAAAAACCACAGGCTGCGGATTTCTGCATGTTTCAACAAGGCATGACTCAAAGGAACTGGGGAAGCCAGTACTTGGCACAAGAGAAAAGGCAATGGTTGTTAACAGAACTGTGAAGACAAAGCATCAAACCACATCCTAAAACTTATATCCGTAAACAAAGCAGCCAAATGTTGCTTTGCGCAGCAGCACTGGGTACTCAAACACAGGTTACCTGAGGGAAATCCTTCCCATTCCTTCAAACCTCTAACACCAGCCCAGTCCCTCTTCAGGAAGGATTTCCAGAGCTGCCTTCTTGCAAGCTGTGAGGAACTCATCACATGGCCTGGGGAGACTGGGATCCAAGCACGGCTACTGGACACGCCAAGTGTCTATGCTCAGCTACCAGCAGGGTCTCTTTGTACATATGAGCGTCTATATTGCCACCACCAGACCTTTGCCATGAACTCTTAGAGGGGAAGAGGATGAGGCTGTTTGTGCTGCTTGTGTTTGTGTGAGCAGGTGGTCAGCTGTGTATCTATACAGACATCTGTGTTGCATATTTTTGCTCCACATGCATGTACCTTTTGGAAACACATGCTCAGCCTCACCACTTGGTTGGACCTGGGCTTGGAACCGTGGTGGTCATGTCTCTGTCACACTGCTAGATACAGCCCCATTCCCTGATAAGAAACAAAGCCAGCAGGGACACTGCTTGTAAGGTGGAACAGTCCAGGTATGGAGCACTGTGAGGTGGGGAAAGGAGTATTTTCCTACCAGATAACCAGCCTGCCAGCTGAACTCCTCCAGCTCACAGAGCTGCAAGACTTTTTGCTGCTTAAAATATTTTGGCAGTGTCTGAGATAACAAGTGAATGACGAGCATATTTGTAAAGTTCCTCTGCCCGACCTGGCTGGGAAAGCACAAACCTCACATTAATTTTCTGTATGAGCCTCATGTGTTACTCACTCAGCACTGACAAGGAGGAAGCTTGATGGAAAGCAAAGTAATCAAAATAAAACAGAGATTAATTGACCGAAATGGTTTGTTTGTAATCAATCTATCCAACCCAATACAACCTGAGAGAATCATTGGTAAGGGCCAGAGCCATCCAGTCTTGTTCATTTGGGATGTTCCCAGCAGGAGAGGTGGCACAGCATTTGGCTCAAGGTAGAAGAATCTGCAGGTGTAGGGGGAAACGCCTGTACATTGCCAGAGGTAGCTCTCCTCATATATACACACATTTGTATACCTGTCCAAAGGCTAAAAGAGGCTCTTTTTTGTCACCTACAACTCAACAGTCACAACTCAAGAAACATCTTTCCAGCCTTTTCTCCTCTGAGACTAAAGGTCAAACTCTCCCCTTTCCTTTCTCCTTTCTACGAGTGCAAAGCCATGCTAGCATCCGCATCGAGTCTGTGCCCTGTTCTGGCTCTGAACCCCTTGCTCTGTGCATACCTTACTCCTACCAATCTGCATGGCTGGCCTGTGCTGGAAGCAGCCCCCAAATGCTTCGCATAATGTGGAAGTCACATAATGTGGAAGCAAAACTCTTAGGTGCCAAACTTGCTCGTTATGCAGCTAATCCACTGTTCAGTAGATGCCATGCCACAGGCTGTTTCCAAACAAACCAAGTAGCCATTGCATGTGTGGATTGTTTCCTGGGCATGTTAACAAGCCCTTTGATGCTGGCAGACTGCAGTATGGACATCTCAGCTGAGGACATGAAGGGACCGCTGTTTTGACAAAAGTGAACTGAAGGAGGGTCAGCACCTTCCCCTGAGCTAAATGCAAGCCACTGTCAACAATAACCTGGTCTTCTCTAGTCCCTGTGGTACAGGTTCCTGACAACACAACTCGCTTTTTCACAATACTTCTGTGTATACTTCTGAGCCCCCAGTGCTTCTTCTGGCGTTGATGTAGCACTCATGGCTGAACATAAGGAGGACAGAACTCATTTAAGTATGAAGTAGGTTGCTAAGTGAAGCCTTCCATGATAACATTCAGATACAGGGGATGAAACTTTCCCCCATCATTTTTATAAGTTAATGTCGCTTAAGACCTCTGATATTGAAGACTTGGAGGACAGAGATGCTGCTGCAGACATTTCTCATGAGCCCAAAACATTGATCTCCCCCGTGTTGGTACAACACAAAGAACAGGGAAGCGTTAGTCCGTCAGGATACGAGGACTCTTTCTGTGATTCCACAGCCATACTTCTGCTCTCAAAGAAGGAAATTAGTCCACCTCCCAGTACAAAAGCAGCAGTGGAGAAATCCTTCTCTGTGGAGCAATTTTATCACGTAAGGAGAACAAATGTTCACTCTGGTACACAAGAGCCTCTTTTCTTACCAGAGAGAGCTGTAAATGCTGTTTCATATACTTACATAAGAACTGGGATGATGAAACAGAAAGAAAGGGTGAACACAGTCATGGTCAACAGTGTCTATAGTTGTCCGAGGGAAAACTAGTCTGTTTGGACATTCAACAAGAGATTCTCTCCCAGGAAGGTTTCAAACTCTGCCCAGCAACAGCAAGGCCAATCCAAAGAAGAAACATTACAACCCCAAAAATGGTGTGGGACAGGCATATGTGAGTATGGCTGTAAGGAGAACCATCACTTTAAATGAACTTCTAACATCTAAACCAAATGTATAAATCCCTGAGTTTTTATATTTGGCCCAGATCATATTCCCTGTGCAGCTGGTGGAGCCAAATGCTCCATGTACTCCCCAGAGACCTCTAACCTCCCCCTCAAATTTACAATGTCAGCGAAAAATTAGATTCTTCTCCTGAAATCTGACCCTGGCAAGCATTGATATCAATAACCATAAAAATAGGCACTTCAGCTGGAGTCCTCAGAGTTGCATTTGTACTGGAATTGCTGAGCCAAGATATTTTCACACTGAACCAGACTCCAATGGGAACTCATTTTGGGAACATCCGATGCTTTATGTACATTGGGGAGGCAGACAAATTTGTCATCTTTTCAAAACAAGCTTGAACCAGAGTGAGAGATATTTTCAAGCACCCCACAGGGGGCCCTCCCACTGGAAAGTGCATTCAGTGTCAACTGGCACGGGCGTCTGAAATGCCCTTTTGGCAGTCGAAAATTCCCAGTCAGGCCTGGGCCCTTCAAGCTGGAGAGGAGAAAGCCAAGAGAGGATAACAAGAGGGTGTGGACTGATGACTGAATTTCTCTGACAAGAAGTACAGGCATCAAGTGTAATTAACAGGTGGCTAAAGACAGAAGGATGGGATTCTTCAAACCACTCATACTCTGCACTCCTCACTGCCAACAGAGCAGCGGTTGAATGTTTCCATTTCGAAAAAAAAAGAAGCTGCCACATACATTCATGGGAGAGCAACAAGGTGTAGACTCCTGACCCCACACACAACAACACCACCAGGAAATGCTCAGGGGAAGTCTCGGTGCATCTTAACTCTTCTCATAATTCCCGTGTTTTGTGACCAGTGAGTCTCTCTCCCACTGTTAGGGAGACACTGCTCTGGACTGGCTTTTGGGCTGGCCCAGAGCAATCACCATGTCCTGAGCTGTCTCTCACACAGGCAGCGAGGCAGGCAGGTCCCCCTTGGGGTCAGCACATGGCAAAGAGGCCAAACAACAGAGATCTTGGAGCCCAGGGGCAGGATCCGGTCACTGGGAGGGTGGATGTCCCTCTGCACAGAGAGATGCAGCCACTGCTCGTGGATCTGGGCAGAGCCTGCATCTAGGGGGCAGAGCCTGCATCTGGGGGGCAGAGCACGATATGCAGCATCCCATAGCTGCTGAGCCACAGCCTCTGGTGCTCACTGGGTTCAGAAGCCAATCCATGACCACAGCACTAGGCCTGCTCATAGCTGAGCAAAGCTGAGGCTCACACAGACAGGGAGGACACCCAGGCAGGGCCTTCAGTAAAACTGCTGGAGTTCACCATAAATCTCGAGTTAATTCTCTGGCGCCTGGCCCATAACCTCAGTGTTAAGGCTATCAGACTAGCAAGAAACAAGCTCCAGTGTGCCACACAGTATTAGGAAATCCATCACGACTTAAACGCTGGTCACGCTGTTTATTTCGTCTGAGTTTATGTTCTGCCAACCATAAAGCGGCTGGGGAAAGACACAACCCTTTTTTTCTGCACTCTGATTGGTTAATCTAGATCCTTTCATCCTGCTCCCACTTCCTAACAGAACAACTTACTTCCACCAGAGGTAGGAAAGGAAGATACTTACATTTTCCTGGCACACTTCTGTTTTCAAGAGTAGTAAACATCTTTTGAAAGAAAAAAGTTTTCCAGATAATTATTCTTGGCCCTGCAAAAACAACAGGCTCTTTCTAATTAGCCCCTAAAAGAAGGGCCTTCACAGTAACTCAAGATGCCATCATGGCCTGAGGTGCGAGGGTGTGAACAAGCTGCAAAATCTTAATAGTCAATGGTGTTCCACAAGGCAAAGTTGGGGCGGGGGAGAGGCAGCAAGGGGTAGATAATGTAGGTTTCTTCCTGGATGTCAACAAGAAAGGTCCAACAACAAATGGCTTAATAAAATAGCCAGTTCAATAAGAGAATAAAAAGATGCATATAGATACCGAGGAAATCTTACAACCCATCAGATGCTGGGCACTCAAAGTCCACACAGCATCGGATGGACCGAGGATGGATTTTTCCATGGCATGCTACACCTGACACCGCCTGTGGAGAGGTTCCTTGTTTTCAGGTCATTCCTGCTAATATAGATTTGTTACAAAATACCCAATTCCATATCAGCCCCTCCACATCTCCCTATCAGAGTATGGTTCTCCAGGATCTGTAGCTAGTGGGAGTGGGAGGTCAAGAGGGAGGGGAAGAGTGAGTATGAAGCGAAGATGTGGGAAATGAGCTGGTGAGATGGAAGTAGAACTTGAGGACTCTGTTTAGGAAGAGGAGATTAAGAGCAAGGTTCATCAATCAATGTTGCAGCTGCTTTTTCAATACAGTAGCATTCCCCTGCCTTCCAAACTCAGAGCCTCTGTCTGTACAGACTACTGGATATTAACAGTTGCTGGCAGGTTCCCTCCTTACCACCTCCCTCCCACTCCTGTCACTGCTTCTTTATCCTGATCTGCCTTGGAAAATTCAGAAAGCATGAAAAAAATCTCTTTCTGAGAGCATGAGTATCTCTAACATGATTGCCAGTCTCTTCACAGAATTTCTTCAAGTCTTTTCATGTCTCTGGCTGCACTCAAAAGCTGGGGAAATTTTTGAATAAAAGCACTATTCTTTCCCTCAGCCCGTTTATGAAAGAATATCACCAGTGCACTTCCCAGTCCAAGACAGCACTAGAGATGGCACAACCCATCGTACAATCCCCAGATTAAAACATTCTCAAAGAAAATATCAGCCAAATTCCACTGTTCAGAGAGAGTTTGAGGGATTGGGGAACAAAGAAATAGGAGAGGAAGAAAGAATCAATACCCAGTGCTTTGAAAACTAGATACAACAAAGGTAACTGTCAAGCAAATAAAGAATCCATGTCAGAGTAAACACTCAAGGTTATGTATTAGTCTGCTCATGGCACATCAGCAAAAGAACCCATTCAAGACCAAACAGTGAGACATATCCTACTACTACTTTGCAGTGGTTAGAGCTGCTGCCCACCCTGGAACACCTGCCATGTTTATTTCTTGATCACCTACTCACTATTCAGAGAGATGCTGCTGTATTTGTATAGGCTCAAGCTCCTCCTCTCCACTTGGTAGACTTGACAAACCATTAACCATGAACAGACAGTGCTTTGTACTGATTATCCCAAGAAATGCAGCAATTACAAGATCTGTCCAAATGTCTGGACCAACTACAACAAAGCAAAACAATTTAGTTTACAGCAGTTGATGGAGATAGAGGAGGGACAGCACTCAAAGCCAGGTAGATCGGCAGCATCAGTAAGGCTGGAAGTTTCTTTTTCACTGTGGTGGAGGCAGAGATGCCAGCCAGCCCAGAAAAGATTCAGCCTAGGCAACAATTGCCATTACCCACGCAATTAGACAGGGCAGAGTAGAGAAGCTTCAAACTGCACCAGTGAAGGGCAGGATCAGAATTTAGAGCCTAGGACAAAGAGTCCAAGAGGGAAACTCTGGAGTCCATCAATAACATCAGACATAGGAAAAAAGGAAAAAGCACCTAATGTATTAACTTATTATGAACTAAAGCTCAAACACCAAAATGCTTCACTGAGAATTTTACAGTTAAAGCAAGTATCACTGTGGGCATACCGGGGCCCACACAACTTACAGTATTGTTCCTTCAGATCATTAACCTTCACAGATTTCTTTCAAGTGCTACAGCAAAGCTGATGTTGCTGTCCTCAACTACCTAGAGTGTACCTTAAAATCAGTGGGTAACGTTGGATAACGATACTAGCAGAAAGCTTGTATTGCTATGGAGTTAATGCTCCTTTCAGAACACTGTGTGGTTTTTACCAGTTATTCCCACTTGAAACGTAAGAGTTACCTCCACAGCAGAATGAACAGAGGGAAGATAATTTCTCTTGGGGGTCCTGAAAGGGGCAGGACATAAAGTGAGAATTTTGAGATATTTCAACTTTTTATCTGAACTGCTGAAATTACCCATCTCTCCTTTCTCAGCCTCCTCAGCATGGAGGAAGGGAAGTCAGATCTTCAGAGCTGGCAGAATGCAAGGCAGCTGCTTGATGTCCATCTCAAGAGGGTCTATTTTCAGCATACCCAAATCCCCCCTCCTCTGAAGGGAATGTCAGCACTCCAGTGCCTTGCTCACACCACACTGCTATGCAGGATATTCTATATCCAGAGATGGCTTTCCATCAACCACTTCTTCTTGGCTGGGCTGTGCTTTGCTTCTAGTGCCTGTGGAGTCCAACTCCGCACCGATGGAAACAGAAATGGCAGAAAGTCGGTTATTAGCAGGACCATAGCTGATTTTCATTTTTGCATCCAAAACTTGCTGGTTCTTTCTGGACTGTCCCTCTGCATCATCTAGCTAAATCTTGATCAGATGTGACACATAAATTCACAGAATGAATGAAACTATGGAAACATCAGAGGCTATTTTGTGTTTCTGTTCATAATCATCTCCTCTTTTGTAGGAATGCTTCTTATTGTTTGGTTTGAGGATTTTATTTTTTTTTTATTAAGATACACAAACCTATACACCCCTCCTCTCTCCCAGAATTGCCAGCTTCCCTTGAATTGTACCTACCCGGCATTAGCCTGTGCACATTATTTTCATTTCCATTTGTTGAATATCATCATATTCCTCTCTTCCCACTTCCCCAGCCTGCCAAAGTCCTTCCTTCTGAATAGAAGCAAGTAATACAAGAAGAGCATTCAACAGCATCAATTCAAGCAACAGTCTGTGTGACTGATCCACAAAACCCCCAACAGCAGAGGGCTCGGAGATAGAAAGAAAGGATGATGAACTTAAGAAGTTCAGAAAAGAACATAGGAAGTGATCACAGATATCTTAAAGGGAGCTGAACTTTGCTTAAAGGAACATTTCTTTTAGATAAACAGCAGCATCAAAGTCCTTTGCAGGGCTGCTCTCAATCACTTCATCCCCTATACTGTATTGAAATTGGAAATTGCCCCAACCCAGATATAAGAACTTGCATTTGCCTTTCTTGAACCTCGTGAGGTTCACACAGACCCACTTCTCCAGCTTGTCCAGGTCCCTCTGGATCACATCCTGTTCTTCCAGTGTAGCAACTGCACCACACAGCCTGTTGTCTTCTGCAGATTTGCTGAGGGTGCACTCGATTTCACTGTCTGGATTATTGATGAAGATATTAAACAGCACTGATCCCAGTACAGACTCCAGTATTGCCTGTATGGGACAGATCCTGGGCACAATTATGTATCTCATTGTGCCATAGCCACCACATGAAGGGAACCAGCCACTGTGCTCCAGATTGGATTCTGTGAGAAAAGTATCATGACTGTATGTGTAGTTACATTGGAACAAAACAATGAATCACAGAATCCTAGAATCACCAGGTTGGAAAAGACCCACTGGATCATCAAGTCCAACCATTCCTATCAAATACTAAACCATAGCCCTCAGCATGAGGCATGTTGACAGTAACAACAAAGTCAAAGAAATCTCACCAAATTTCTCCATCACCTCTGCTTGGCCCTGCAAAGAACAATCATAGAATCATCAGGTTGGAAAAGACCTCTTGGATCAGAGTCCAACCATTCCTATCTGCCACTAAACCATGCCCCTGAGTACCTCCCCTAAGCTATTAATTTGACAACCGCTGATATGAAAGGTTTAGTATGTCCAGAGAGGAAAGCCATGACTATACCACGCTCCAGACTGAGTTGAGATATATAAGCATCCTAGGAATACAAAGAATGGAAAACGGCTTAGTAGAGGTGGGAGCTAACTGCAGGCTGGTATAGATTGGCAGATACGCTGGCATCCTGATGCTCCCACAGAAGAAGCATTAGCACCAGCTCTGGATGATCCCATGTGACGCATGAAAGCCAGTGACATCCCTGAGATATAGAAGTTTGTTTGGTATCCCCTAGTTTAACAAAAACCATGGGCACCACTGGCAAAACTGCAAATAACACACAATACAGGAAACACAGGGCCAGAAATCATAGGTGCAATAGAATTTCACATCACCATTGATAAACTGGATGGTGGGACACAACACACTCTCAGCAAGTATGCACACAACAGAAAATTCGGAGTAGTTAATAGGGGCATTGGCAGAAGGCTGGAAAAAAGGGCTGGCTGAAGTTCAACAAAAGGAAATCCTGTACTAGTGAAAGAACAGCCGCAGGCTAAGGATCAGCCGTCTGGAAAACAGCTTTGAAGAGAAGGAGCAGGAGGTCCTAGCAGCCAGCAAAGCCAAGGTGGCCAAGCATCCTGAGCTGCACCAGGAAGAGCTTCACCAGCAGATGGAGGGAGGCGACCCTCCGCCTCCACTCAGCACCAGTAAAGGGTAAAATAAACTGTAGAAATTATCAGAAAAGAAGATAGAGAGAAAAGCAAAACAAGTCCCTGGATTTCTGCTGCAGTGCAGTCGTCCCAGTTCAACCCACTCCACCACCAACAGTAGCTCAAGCTTGTAGCCTTCAGTCCTAGATCGCCCCAGGAAAGGGAAAAGGGAATTGAGAAACTCATGGGTTTGGAAACTAACAGTAAAACAGCTTTAATGCAATAATAATGATAGAAGGACGAGAACAATAAGAAAACAGTAAAATACCTCGAAGTGCACAAAAGCCAATCCCAGCTCCCTCGCTGTCCACAGCCACCAGTGTCCCTGCAGGGCAGGGGCGGGGAAGGTCCTGGATCAGGAACTGGATCCAGGAACACGTGGATGAGGAGCAAACAGACAGAGGGAGGTTCTTCCGGAACGTCAGCCACATAGGAAGGGGCGAAGAGCCTTAGGATCCCTAAGCTTTTATCCTGACATGATGCGTGTGGCATGGATACCCTGCTGGCCGGGCTGGGTCTCCTGTGCTGTTCACACCTCCCAAGAGGTTTGACCCCTCCACCCGCAACCCTAAGAAGACCTTAATTTCCATATGAATGGGTGTGAGAAGCGACCTCTTTGCACATCATTGTCCCGTTGCATTGGTGAGAACTGTTAGGCTGAAAAGTCAGAGGAAAAAAACGCTCTGATTTATCCCAAACCAGCACATCAACGTCAGTCTGTAACACCAGGATGCAGCTGCTCTTCTTAACGCTCATCTTGAAGAGGAAATATTAAAACCATGGAATAGTTTGGGTTGGAAGGGACCTTAAAGCCCATCCGGTTCCCCCCCCGCCATGGGGAATCATAGAATCACCAGGTTGGAAGAGACCCACTGGATCATTGAGTCCAACCATTCCTACCAATCTCTAAACCATGTCCCTCAGTAACTTACCCACCCTCATATTAAACCCCTCCAGGGAAGGCGAGTCAACCACCTCCCTGGGCAGACCGTTCCATTACCTAATGACCCTTTCTGTGAAAAATTTTTTCCTTATGTCGAGCCTGAACCTCCCCTGTTGGAGCTTGAGGCCATTCCCTCTCGTCCTGTCCCCTGTCCTTTGGGAGAAGAGCCCAGCTCCCTCCTCTCCACAACCTCCTTTCAGGAAGTTGTAGAGAGCAAGGGACACCTCCTCTGAAGCTCCAAGCTTCATCCAGCCTGGCCTTGAACACCTCCAGGGATGGGGCAGCCACCACTGTTCTGGGTGACCTGGGCCAGGGTTTCACCACCCTTGTTCTGTTGCTTCAGGCCCAGCTGAAAAGTTTGTCCCCATCTTTCTTCTAAGCTCTCTTTACGTACTGAAAGTCTGCAACAAGGTCTCCTTTTCTCCAAGCTGAACACCCCCAACTCTCTCAGCCTTTCTTCACGGGGGAGGTGTTCCAGGCCTTTCATCTGTTAACATTTTGAACGCTGCCAAGCTCTGAACTATTTTTTCTTTTTTTCAGTCCCACATTTTTTTATTTCCTTTTTCTAGAGTTTCTGACATTTCTCTTTAGGCCAGGACCCTGAGCGGATCAAAACTTTGCAGCTGAAATGCACAAATCCTTTTGGTAAGGTGATGAAATCACCACTATTGTACTCCCAAACCGAATTCTACTATGAAGGACGGTTTGTAAGAACACACACAAAAAAAAAAAAATCAGAAAAACACAGACGTGAAGCATGAAAGATTTCATAAATAAACCCCCTCCCTAACTTTACATCCTGGCAGGCTGTTTCTCCCATTCAGTGACTTTCAGATTTGCTGTGAACTCTCCATGATTTGCTGTAAGAAGAGCAGAAAAATACATACAGACTCAACAGTCATTTCTTATACTGCAAGAAGTTACAATCTTGAATGAAAGAAGCCTGAGCAAAAAAAGAACGTGGGAGTATTGGGGAAGTTTATTCTGGAAAGACTATGTTGCCATGCTGAAGAGGAAGGGGAAGCTGTAGAGCAATTGAAGAGTAGATTTGAAGGGGCTGTGAAGACTTTCCATGGTCAGGTGCAGTTAACAGGATGAGCAGCAGCTCAGGGCTGCGCAAAGGAGAGGGAGCAAAGACACTGACCTGCAAATGGTTCACACTTGTGGGCATTCGTGTCCTAGACACTGAGTTCAGGAAATGCAGAGTCAGGTAATAGCCAGACAGTCTGAGAGAAAGAGGATACTAGTGACTAATTGTGCCCTTTCACATATTACTCTGTTTTCCTATCATCTTTCCAATAATGAACTCTTCAATTAAGCCTGTTTGCGCTTTGATACCCTAGCAATAGAAGAGAGAAGGTCCTCAGATCAGCTAATCAAACTTTCCTAGGCTTCTGGGTGGGGCTTTGAGCTGGTGTTTTGATAAAGGCTCTTAGCACCCAAAGCTCGTCTTTTTCCACTAATCTGGTCACATGGTGATAGGTTATTACAGCTCTTATCTGTCTCTGGACTTGCAGCTGAGAAAGAAAGTTTAATCAAAGGCATTTCCTAGTAGTTCTCCTGGCCAAGGTATACCAGTTTCCCTGACTACTTCCAACGATCAGGGAGTCAGCAATTACCTTGCCAAAAATAGGAATGTATAGAGGAGTTCATAAATGAAAGATTGGGAGAATGTAGAAGAGCATGTGATTTAGGGTGAATTCTTACTGTCCTCTTTTCAAAAATGTCAGCAAGTCTCCTCATCAGCTTCACATACACCTCTTCTTAACTCAGATTAGGCAGTGTTCCATTGACCCTGTGTTCCATAATATCAGAGAAGAATAAGGCGGAGAAGATACCCCAAGCACTGGGACAGAGACTCCACTGCAGCCCACATGGAGAATCACAGTAGAGCAGATACCCACATAATGAACCCAACAATGGACCAGGTGGAGCTTTCCTGAAGGAACTGCAACCTGTGGAGAGACCATGATGGAGTTAGAGAAAAGTATGAAGATGACAGAGCAGCAAAGAGGAACCATTATGGACTGACTGCAGTACCATATACCTCATCCAGCTTCAGTGCTCAGAGGTGGAGCAGAAAAATCAGGAATGAAGAAGTGAAGTTGAGTGGGGGAAGTGCTGGGTAGGAAGTGTTGGCTTAACTTTTGTCCTTGTTTCACACTATCAAAATATATTTTAACTGGCAAAAATTAAATACAGTTTCCTAAAGTTGAAACTGTTTTGCCTGTGACAGCAAATGGTAAGCAGCCTCTCTGTCTTTATCTCAACCCATGAGCTTTCCTGTCCCATTGTCTCCCTTTGTCCTGTCAAGGAGGGGAGCCCAAGATCAACACCATCTCACAATGACTTTTCTCTGCTGTGACAAGAGAAATAAAATAGAGCATGATAAAATGATTATTAAACAGAAAATGTGATGAAGCCTGTAACTCTTCCAGTCTCTGTGTAAATTTCACTCCTCTAGATCCAAGGTGACATAAACCTCATGGAAAAACATACGAAGTATTGACTAGGCTAGAAGTAGTTTCATTAGTAATTTATAAATTACTTACACTTTGAAATTGAATGAGATTTCAATTGTTGATTTTTTTTCCTTCCCTTTTTTATGTTTTTTTACCCTCTGATCATTGCAGCAAAGGGAGAATGAACAGATAAGTAGCTTTTTTTTTCTTTTCTACGTGTTTTTTACTTCATTTCTGTCTTTCCTCTCTGTAACTTTTAAAGTCTTAAGAATATCTCCAGGGTCACAGAACATCTTGTGAAGAAAAGAAAGCAAAGAAGGAAAAATAATTGTGCTAGAAGAGATTAAATAAATAGAACAATGGGATCATTTGGTTGGAAAAGATCTTTGAGATCGAGTCCAACTGTACCTGTCCACTACTAAATCACAACCTTGAGCACCTCATCTACCTGTCTTTTACATTCCTTCAGGGGTGGGGACTCCAGGACCTCCCTGGAGAGCATCTGCCAGTGCTGATAACCTTTTCAGTGAAAAATTTTTTCTTCATGTTTAATCTGAACCTGCCCTGAGCCATTTCCAGTCAGCCTATCAATAGATAGGGGAGTGATTAAGTGAATAGATGAGAGGAAGAGGTGGGGGAAGTGAACTTTAATAAGAATTTTGACATTATGTCCTACAGACCTTATTCTTCAGAATGCATTGGATGGATGGACTATTAGATTTGTTGAAAAATGGCTGGACCTCTGAGTTCAAGGGATAATGATGAAAGGCCTCATGCTCAGCTGTCAATAACAAGCCCAGTGGTTCAATGCTGTGGCCCTTATTGTTCAACCTTTTCATCATCACCTCAGTCAATGATGAGAGGGAGTGTATCCTTGGCAAATCTTCAGAGGACGAAAGTGAATACAAGCCAGCAGTGCAAGGGAACCAAGCCATATAATAGGCTGTGTTAGGAAGAGTGTCATCATCAGATTGAAGGAAGTTATTACTTTCCCTCTGCTCAAGAAGGATACAAGCAAACTGAGAGTGTGCAGTGATAGGCTGCCAAGTTGGTCATCACACACAGTGTATGAGTAGTTTAGTCTATCTGAGAAGGAGTGTACCAGCCCAGAACTACTTGACATGCTGTTAAAAGGGTGATGAGGACAAACTCTTCTTGGGCACATCAAGTGATAAAGTGCAAGTAGTGGCTTGAGTCAGCCTGCACATTGTTTTATAGTAACAGGATAATGCACCATGGCAATAGATTTTTGAGAGAGGTGGGATGTTTTTATGACTTGAAAACATGAGTAGGCACTTCTCGAGGTCCTTTATCATCATGACTTCTGTGTTACAAAGTTATTATTCTTTTTCTACTGCAGAGAGATTAATTTGGGGAGCAAAAACCTACAAAGCATCAAGCTGATACTAGCAAAGGAGAAAGTTGAGTTGAAGATTGGGATCAATAACTTGGCCAGTAGCATGAAGTTCACCTCTACAGTCAATCACAGGAGAGGTAGAACTATCACTGTTTTGCATTTCTGAATTTTTCTTCCATCCACAAGTGGAGAATTTCTACACAATCTTTTCCAAAACCTGAAAACAGCAGAAAGTGGTCGAAGCACAAGATGACACTATACTATCCCACTTTAAGAAGTTCTTACTAAGTCTTGAGCTTAACAGGAATGTAAGAATGCCACAAACATGCAAAGTTATTTAGAAAACTCACAGAACATTAGTCACTTTTTTGTAGTAACAACTTGCTGTTTTCTTCTTTTCTTGGTATTGAGGATTACAGATATTGCTGCAAGCAATAAAAATAAAATTTGAGGGTATACTACAGATCTGACTTAGATTATACAGATACTTGCATTTTGGTGTTGTCCACTATTGCCATAACATGTGTTCATTCTCTACTGCATACTTAGGTTGTTGGTGGTAGGAAAAAAATCCCCATCAATGTGCCACCAAAATAAAAAAGGTGCTTGAAAAAACATCCAAACCTGCTTTTGATACTTATGCCTTTCAATTCTACCAACTCGTTTCGACCCAGAAAGTGCTGCATGAGCTACCGCTACACCATAGCCTTGCTCCTCTAAAAGATTCCTCAGGAATAGGAAATTTGTTATTGAAGATAAGAGCAGTGTTTCCTGACTGGGACTGAAGATGCCTTCTGGGACTGTCTTCCTTTCTTACTTACAGTTAAGACCTCAGGCAGAATCATTCTCACTCTACAGATGTAATGGGGACCTTTAAACTAAATCATCCTATGCGAAGGAGAAACAGCTCGATTATTGCTCTTTATCCCCTCAGAATGCTGAGGATCAGGATAGGGGTAGGAGGATCATCTCATCTCTTAAACAGCAAAATGAGGAGAAATGCTTTCTGCTTTGGAGAGTCCTCTTTCCAGGCAGATAATGTATCAAACCTCTTTCCAGACTGGTTGGTGTCTTCCCATTCTCACTTTTCCAAAACAGATGGAGAGGCAAGAGAATCCCCAAGAACTCAGGGCCACACGATGGCTTTGGGACCTGATGGTGTGCACACTACAGGGACAATATGCAGTTTCTTGAACGAGGCAAGTGAAGTCCATGCATCATAGGAGGTGGGCCTTAATTGCTAGGTTTATGGCAAGCGTAATTAAAGACAGGGGCCAGAAAAACAACGCATCTGTCATTCCCTGTTGAAGCTGTTGCCTTCCCAAATTATTCCCATTACCCCAGGAGATGAAATAAAATACAAGATATCAAACTGACAGAGAGGATGATATACTGCAAATGTGATCTTTGAACCAGAGCACTGGAATCCAAGTCATCCTCTTTAATTAACATGTGCAGAAGACCCAAGAAGGAAGCTGAGATATAAAGAATCATTTTGCATCCAATGTTAGGCACATAAACACATTAATGACTGTACAAGTGGATATTGCTCGGGTCAGAGAGAGCTTTAATCAGAATTAAAAGAATGAGAGGTTTCTTACAGCTATATGGATTAGAGCTGATAAGCTTTCAGATCCTGCACAGCTTGGAAGTCACTATGTCAACAATCAAAGGCAAGTTTATCCAGAATTAAAGATCCAACTTGGAGTTAATTGCACGTGTCATTTGAAGAACAGTCACATCCAATTGTTGTTGAACAATTATAAAATTCATTAGGAGAGGGGGAAATCTATACTGTCCTTCTCTCCCTTTATCCTGATTTATGTGCTAGAGGATGAATAAACCTTTCAATTATTTTTGATGACATTTCTACAAGCACTCAATATTATTTTTCCCAACAGAAACTATTTAAAACTCTGCATTTCTTATTCAGAAACACATTGGCAGCTTTATGAAAGTGTACATGATCTCACATGTTTCCATTGTCCATTTAATGTTCGAAACACATGGAAGTTTTTAAAGCACTGAGTAGAGGAGACGGATCATCCTCTCTGACCCTTCTTCACCTCCCAGACATTTGAAAGAGAGCCTTCAGAATATGGTATGGAATCCCAACACCTCAACCTTGATTCATGGAAGAAATTCAAGTAGCAGATCATACCTAACTCTTTGAAAAGGAAATAACAGCTCTGTACGACCCAGAAGTTATACCCAGACACCTCATGAATCTCAAACTTCTATCATATAGATATATTTTAGATTATTTTCAAATTAAATCTATATATATATTTAGATTATACAGATATATTTTATATAGCTGTATTTTTATATGGGCAGACTGATCTAGTGGGATGTCCCTGCCCATGACAGGGGGGTGGAACTAGATGATCGTTGAGGTCCCTTCCAAACCAAAGTATTCTATGATTCTATGATTCTATGATTCTGTGACAGAGCAGTTAAGAGTGTCCTGCTCGTGTGTCTCCTCCCTCCCACCCCCACCACACTCTTCCCACAAGGCAGAATGTAGATATTCTGCTGTCTGATGCACCAGATATGGCCACACAACATTCCCTAAATGGCCATATCCAGAAAAATCCCTATGAATTGCTAAAAAGACATGTCAGTTGGGGGTTTTTTTCCCCCTCAATTACTTCTTGCATTTCTTCCCAGGTTTACCTAAGGTTAACCTTCACTGACAGCTTTTTAAACCTTTTAAAAGCTATCTGCATGACTGAACCTATTTGTACATAAATAAACAAAGTGCCTGTCCTAAGACACAGTGCATTATCATCAGTGTATTGGAAGAAGTCAAGAGTGCTTCTTCCTCTATGAAAACAGCATCCAAATCCTTTGTGAATTTTGCTTGAACTAATGATTCTTTGTATGTTTCTTTGTTTCAGAAATGACAGGGCATTTTAGGATGAGGAGAAATCTTCCTTCTTGATCTAGATTTGTATTCTTAGGGTGAGGTTTAGGCTACTTTTGTTAATACTTTCCGTTGAATGAGTCTGCTGGCAGACTGAATCTGCCTTAAATACTTAGGATTTGCACTGGATTGCTATGGGGGAAAAAAAAAAAATTGGGTTTACATCTAAAGGTTGGACGAGTCCAGATCCAGAACCTCCCAGTAGCTCTCTAAATTTCTGTGAAGTTTGTGTTTGTGCTTGGGAAGGCTGAAGGAGATGTGTTTGTGACCTAAACCCCAGTCTTGCATCTGGTAACTATAGCCACTGTCCAAGGTCTCTACAATACTAGAGTATCTCTCCAGTACCTGAAGGTGCTACAAGAGAGCTGAGGAGGGACTGTTTGCAAAGGCTTGTAGCGGCAAGGGGAGGGGCAATGGGTATAAACTGGAGAGGGGCAGATTTAGACTAGACAAAGGAGGAATTTATTGACTATGAGACTGGTGAGGCCTTGAACAGGTTGTCCAGGGAAGTGGTGGCTGTCCCATCCCTGGAGGTGTTCAAAGCCAGGTTGGATGGGCCTTGGGCAGCCTGATCCAGTAGGACATGTCCCTGGCCATGGCAGGGGGGTTGGAACTAGACAATCTTTAAGGTGCATTCCAACCCAAACTATTCTATGATTCTATGAATAGCAGCAAAGTAATGAGTTAAAACTGCCAGTAATCGTAAAAGACAAAGGACACACAAGACCAGTAGTTACTGATTTTCTGACCTTACCACAAGTTCTGCTAGAGAAATGTCTGAGCAATCCAGCAGTTTTGACATAGAACAGTAAAACAATACTCTTAAAATCCGATTTCAAATTGTAACCAATTGGCAACACTTCTGAAGAAAGTAAAAGAGGTAATTAAATGTATGAATCATGATGGATAAATGATCTCTCACCTTTTGAAAGTAGCCAGCAAGAATCCAAGGAGTTGTAAAGAGCTATGGTGGTACAGGCATCATACAGTTGTCTAAACTTTTGGAATTAGACTCCCTCTAAGGCTCTATGTAATAGTAGTCCTTCTCACTACTGCTGAGTCCTGAGACACACAAATCTTACACGTCAAACAGCAAATCAGCGTTAAGAGAAGAGAAGCCAACAATTCCAAGTCCCTGTGTCTTGTTCTATTTGCTGGACAGCATTTCCTCCTTTCAGATTCCTGGTCAAAATATTTATAGGAGATTTATTGACATAGCTAGTAAGACTTCAAATATTTCTAAATATATCCACGACCACGAATGGGAATCATGCACTCAGTCAAGTTTGCCAAACAATGCTTTGCCAAAAATTTTTTGACCTAAGAAAGAGGAGGAGGGAGTCGTATGTGCCGACCAGAACCTATAAAAGCGCTGGTAGGACAGGTCTGTTCTGTCTCCACGGAAAGCTTGAAGGTAAGAGTATGGAGGGCTGGGTGCTGGCAGAATCCCAGTGCATTCCTGCTGCCTGTGGAGCTGCTTTCCTCAAAGGACTATCTGTATCAAAAGAGGTTTCCTTTCTGCTTCCAAGTCACTGGCGTATTTTTGCCCTGTGGCTTATCCTGGGGATTCTGTGCAAAAAAGAACAAAGTTGTCATTTCTGTTTTTCAGTACTGAGTAGCTTCCAGCCTGAAAGCCAGCTGGTACCACAAGAGGTAAGACTCTGATTAACCTACTCCATAGGAGCAGATTCTCCGAGTTGATTGTTTTATGGAGCTGTATGGGCACTTCCAACATCCCTTTACACCTGTGCATACTAGCACAGTGCTATTCTGCCTGAGCTGTGCTACCTGAACCAGCAAATTTCCTTTCAAAGCTGGACTGGACGCATTTGTTTAGTACCTGCTGGGAAATAGTTGACCTCCTACCACACAGAACTGTTACTGGGAGATTACATGTAAACAGAAATCTAGGAAAGAGAACATGAACAAACAGCCCATATATAGTTAAGATTTTATTTTGAAGTTTTCCTCTTTTGGTACATCTTAAGGGACCAGCTTAAACTGGAAAATACAGAGCAACCAGAGATGCTAAAACTCTTCATTTCTAACAGAGGACTAAGCTTTGCGTATACAATTCATAGAATCATAGAATCATATAACAACCAGGTTGGAAGAGACCCATTGGATCATCGAGTCCAACCATTTACTTACTCCACACTTTTTTTCTTATGTTGCTCCATCTTTGTGGCTGCTCCATCCCTGGAGGTGTTCAAGGCCAGGTTGGGTGGGGCCTTGTGCAGCCTGATCCAGTGGGAGGTGTCCCTGCCTATGGCAGAGGGATTGGAACTGGATGGACTTTAAGGTCCGTTCCAACCCAAACTATTCTATGATTCTATAGTTGATACAAATCACACATTCTAAAATGTGTAAGAGATAAAGGATGTAAGTGGTCTCGATAAGATGACTTCCCTCGATATTTCTGCTGTTTCATATTGAAATTTTTTTATTGGGCTAATCAATCCAACTGTTCGGGATAACCTACTGAAACACTACAGGATCTAAAGAACTGAACATGGAAACTAGAATAAGGGAGAGAAAGTAAAAAAAAATCTCAATCTAAGACAGCTATCTTTAGTAGAATCTAAATAAATTAAAGGCTATCTAGGGTGAAAAGTAGATAAGACAGAGAGGGAGACTGTGAGAGTCAGGTGTGTGGTACAAAGGCATTTCTTCCTTCACTCAGTGCTGTGGTGTGTCTCTCCACTTCAGCCTCGTGTTGTGCTGCATTCGATAAAGTGCAGCCATGTCGTCAGACTCGGAGATGGCGATATTTGGGGAGGCAGCTCCTTACCTCCGAAAGTCAGAAAAGGAGAGAATCGAGGCCCAGAACAGGCCTTTTGATGCCAAGACTTCAGTCTTTGTGACACATCCTAAAGAATCCTATGTGAAAGGGACAGTCCAGAGCAAAGAATCGGGGAAGGTCACTGTCAAGACTGAAGGTGGAGAGGTGGGTAAAATGCAAGATTTGGAAAGAGCAATTGATTCCCCCGTGGAGCTCTTAGCTGATATACATGTATCTCCTTCCTCTGACAGACACTGACTGTGAAGGATGATCAAATCTTCCAAATGAACCCTCCCAAGTACGACAAAATCGAAGACATGGCCATGATGACCCACCTCCACGAACCCGCTGTGCTGTACAACCTCAAAGAGCGTTACGCAGCCTGGATGATCTACGTAAGTGCCAGCAGCAGCCTTCCCTTGGGCAACTGGGAGGAAGCGCTCGACCAGGCTGAGCACAGCCAACGTGCTCTCTGCCTTCCTTGCAGACCTACTCGGGCCTCTTCTGTGTCACTGTCAACCCCTACAAGTGGTTGCCGGTGTACAACCCGGAGGTGGTGTTGGCCTACCGAGGCAAGAAACGCCAGGAGGCCCCTCCACACATCTTCTCCATCTCTGACAACGCCTATCAGTTCATGCTCACTGGTGAGTGGCTCTCAGAGTGATTCTATCAAACAGACAATTTGAAAGTAACCACAGAATATTCCTGATAGATATGCTGATGTTTTTTGAACACATCATTACATGTGTGTTTTGTTTCAATCGTAGTGTTAATCATTGATAACTTAAACAGGATTTTTTCATATTACTATTTCTAAAAGAGGAGTTTAGTAGCAGAGATAGTGTGTCAGGAAACCAGTAATGTAAATGGACCAGGTGGAGCAAGGACTGTCATTATGTCTGTAATGAAATACTGACATAGAACAGGGTACAAGATCATGTGTGATGTAAAAATTCTGTTTCACCACGTGATGTTAGTCCATGAAAGGCCTACAGAAAATATCAATATCAAGAATGTTCAAATTTATCTTGATAAAATCATGGCATGAAACAATGAAACAGAATTATATATTGCTACTAGTTTTGCTTCCACCATTTTAATCCTTTCTTTCTATTTGCTATTGGTTTCAAAGCTATTACCCATGCTTAGGAGTCCTTTGTTGCAGGCGTAAAGAGCCCACAGGGAATAAGCATACAACCCTTTAAGAGTTTGCAGTGTTCTTAGAGATTTTTTTTCTTCTCATAGCTTACATTTACTGCATTAGTTGTCAGTCTTTTTGCATTCTTTGTTTACAAAACATATTTCCTCCTCCTTCTTCCACAGATCGTGAGAACCAGTCTATCCTGATCACGTATGTACTTCCCTGCTGGGTCCCTGTGGGGCTGCCCGGTGCCAGGGGACCTCCTGCCTGACCACACAGTCTCTGCTTCTCTCTTGGCTTTGGCAGCGGAGAATCCGGAGCCGGGAAGACTGTGAACACAAAGCGTGTCATCCAGTACTTTGCAACAATTGCAGCGAGTGGGGACAAGAAAAAGGAGGAGCCGCAGCCAGCAGGCAAAATGCAGGTGAGGTCCGAGGAATACAAACCTGCAACTATCAAATTTATTTATGAGCTGTATCATGCCAATAACATTTCTATTTCAGGGGACACTTGAGGATCAAATCATCAGTGCCAACCCTCTGCTGGAGGCCTTTGGAAACGCCAAGACCGTGAGGAACGACAACTCCTCACGCTTTGTAAGTTCTTGCCTGGGACACGATTCCTTTCCTCCTGCCAGCACACTGACTCAACTGTTCTTGCAGTCACGACTGGCAAAAGAGATCTCAATTCACTTTTCTGCTTCTTGCAGGGTAAATTCATCAGAATCCATTTTGGTGCCACAGGCAAACTGGCTTCTGCAGACATTGAAACATGTACGTGACCCTCCTGGCCTTATCCCTTTCCTTCCAGCTTTCCTTTGTTCTTGTGCTGACTCTGTCCTACTGTCCTTGCCAGATCTGCTGGAGAAGTCCAGAGTCACTTTCCAGCTCAAGGCGGAAAGGAGCTACCACATATTCTATCAGATCATGTCCAACAAGAAGCCAGAACTAATTGGTAGGAAAGATCACCGAGTTCTCCAGAGAGAGGTCATGGAAGGACCACACTGAATTCCTTTATGTGCCAACTACATTTCATCTGTATGGTTTTTGTGCTTTTCAGAGATGTTACTGATCACCACCAACCCCTATGACTACCAGTATGTGAGTCAAGGGGAGATCACAGTTCCCAGCATCAATGATCAGGAAGAGCTGATGGCCACAGATGTAAGTCATGCAACAGAAGATTTCTTAGGCAGACTCTGACCTTTAAAAGGCACGATACTTACGCTAATGACTCTTTTGGCAGAGTGCCATTGACATCCTGGGCTTTACTCCTGATGAGAAGACAGCCATCTACAAGCTGACAGGGGCTGTCATGCACTATGGAAACTTGAAGTTCAAGCAGAAACAACGAGAGGAGCAGGCAGAGCCAGACGGCACAGAAGGTATCTGCTCAATATTTGCTGGAGTGCAGTGTGTACTGGGATATTCAGTGATACAATAATTCAGGGTCAGAATCACCAACTAGCCTGCACTCTTCCCCAGATGCTATTCTGGTAGAATATGAGTGTCCTAACCAGAGGACACTCTTTGGTGGAAGAAAACAACTTGGTGGAAGATGTTTATTAGTTTGAACTATGCATTGCTTAAGGACCAGTGGATCTTGAATCATGATTCCATTGCACAGTAGAAGTCAGGCAGAAGAAAAGTAAGTTTTGCTACTATAGTGAGTGGCAGCTTCTGATGCCTGGCACAAGACCTGTAGCCACACTGCTCACTGACTCAAGTTGATGTACCCAGGTACATCATTTATCATCAGCTGTAGTCACCTCTAATGCTACTGTTTCTGGGTGAGAAGAATCAGAGAATCATGGAATCGCTGGGTTGGAGAAATCTTTGAGATCATCAATTCCAACCACACCTGCCCACTCCTAAATCATGTCCCTAAGCACTTCATCTACCTGCTTTTTAAAGTCCTCCAGGGGTGGTGCCCCAGTCCTGAAGCTGCTCAGCTTCAAAGTCTGTATTCTGGAGACAACTCAAAATTCCTGAACTGAGAGCATTGTTCTACTTCATTTTATATGGGGGCAGGGGTTCAAAAAGGATCAGATACACTTATCACATTTGCTTTGCCTAGAACTGATCAAATGTGCTTTTCTTTAAAGATTCGTGGAAGTATTTCCATGAAAACGGAGTTATTTCCGTATAGTTTTTTCTTGAGGTGTTTTTTAGTGTGTGCAGTTTGGTGATTTTTTTTAGGGAAGTTAAGACATAAGGGAAAATAAGCGTGGAATACAGAGCAATGAATCCGAGTGATGACCAGTAATGGCAAAATGGCCTACAAGCTATAGCACAAACGCAGTCAAAGGAAAGTTATAGAAGAGCATAATAGAGCTAGATGACTGTTTATTAAAAAATAATAACAAAGTGAAATAATACATAAATTCCAATTTTGTTCTTGTTCCATACTTTACTCTTTTTAGTGACAATAAATACTTTTTAAATAAGACATACAGTAGAAGCAGATCAAAATTAGCATCAAGATATATATATATATATAATGAGGTGTGGCCATCCCACATTAAAGCGCGCTGTAAATAGTCCTGGTGCTCACTATCATCTCTGCTGTGAGAAAAGAGGGGCAGTAAAATGCAAAGTGATGACAGGATATATCCAATGATCTAGTGCTTGCATTTAATAGTCTGGACTCAGAGGAAAGGAGAGCTGGAGAAGCCCTCTGTGTGTGATACTCATCCTTAGGGAGAATGTGCTGCCACTCTAGGAGAGATCCCATTTATGCTTTAGCACAATAGTTCACCCATCTCTCTCTCGCTTTAATAACACAAGAGTTTCACTGACTACAGTTTTCAGGACCATGTATTTTACTGGTAACCAGTTTCCTTTTCTGCCTTGTCACTTGTTTGGCTTGCCATTTTCACAGTCCTTTGCCCTTTTGTCTCTCTTGTTACTTGTTTCAAAATCTGCACATTCATGGCAAAGGCAATTGGAAGAATCCTTACATTTACAAATCAACTAAGTTAAACAGGGAAAAAATCCATAAATCCAGAAACAATGTAATATCTTAAAGTATGCAAACGGTGGCTGCTGCGGAAACAATTCTGAATTACTACAAGCTATGTCCTCTGGGGAACTAATCTTCCATCCTGCTATGTGCTTGTTTCCTTAGTGGCTGACAAGGCTGCCTACCTGATGGGCCTGAACTCAGCAGATCTGCTCAAAGCCCTCTGCTACCCCCGAGTCAAAGTGGGGAATGAATACGTGACCAAAGGTCAAACTGTGCAGCAGGTAAGAAAGATCCCTGTTTTGCTGACAAATCTTCAGGAGTTCCTCGTTCACTCTGCACAGTAACTACAAGCCTTATGGTTTTTATTTCAGGTGTACAATTCTGTAGGTGCACTGGCAAAGGCTGTCTTTGAGAAGATGTTCCTGTGGATGGTTATTCGTATCAACCAGCAACTGGATACGAAACAACCCAGACAGTACTTCATTGGTGTCCTGGACATCGCTGGCTTTGAGATCTTTGATGTAAGAACAGTATTTTATTACTATGCTTTTAGAAGCTACTCTTTGGTGTGCCAAAGTATTTAAGAGGGAATGATTGCATCAAAAACATCATGGGTCCCATAGATTTTTAATTGGGAATAGATATTTATGTTGCACATATTGCAATGAAAATTGAGAAAGTAAGTCTTTTGACTGATTACACACACTAGACTAACACTGTACTTGGTACCTAATACGGCGACATCAGTTCAGTAGATAGAATTTCTGCCTAGAAGGCTTGGGACATGCTTTGAAATCAGCAGTTGGAAATGTTGAATAAACTAACACTGTAGATTGTCCCATAACTAAAATAGCTCAGTATCCTAGATATCAAAACTGACAAACCTGAAATATTCAAGTGACCTAAGCTTCTATGGATCATGAACATATGGATAAAGTTTAGCTTGCCAAAAAACACACACTGACAGATGTTCCGAACTCCTGGCTGAGTAAAGAAGGATCACCCTCAGATCACAAAAGCCAGGAATGTTCTTTATCTCTAGCTTTCTGTATTAACATTATTGTAATTTCTATTTTTAATTGTGCAGTTCAACAGCCTGGAGCAGCTCTGCATCAACTTCACCAATGAGAAACTGCAACAGTTCTTCAACCACCACATGTTCGTGCTGGAGCAGGAGGAGTACAAGAAGGAAGGAATTGAATGGGAGTTCATTGACTTTGGGATGGACCTGGCTGCCTGCATTGAGCTCATTGAGAAGGTACTTGTGTAATTCACAATATCTACTATTTCCAGAAATGCATCAGCTTTTTATATATTTATAAAGGTAACTTGAAAGGATAAACGTGGTATTGGAAATATGTAAGTTTATATTATTTTACAGTTTGCTTTGCTATGCAGAAGAACAATCCTGAAGAGTGTTAATGTTCGCCCACTCAGGAAGCTATTTCTTTATCTGTGATTTTTTCTGCCATTTCACCTCTTCTTCCTTCTCCCAGCCCATGGGCATCTTCTCCATCCTGGAAGAGGAGTGCATGTTCCCCAAGGCAACTGACACCTCTTTCAAGAACAAGCTCTATGACCAGCACCTGGGCAAGTCCAACAACTTCCAGAAGCCCAAACCTGCCAAAGGCAAGGCTGAGGCTCACTTCTCGCTGGTGCACTATGCTGGCACAGTGGACTACAACATCACTGGCTGGCTTGACAAGAACAAGGACCCTCTGAATGAAACCGTTGTGGGGCTATACCAGAAATCATCCCTGAAGACCTTGGCCTTACTCTTTGCCTCTGCTGGAGGAGAGGCAGGTCAGTTCTCTGAAATTCATATTTTCATTTTTATTCATGAATCTACCAGAGCCATGAATATCAGGTGGAGTTTTTTTCTGAAGAAACTGCACATTGTGCATTCTCCCGTGGCCTGAATAACAGAAAAGATCAAATGTGATTCAGACCTTCCATTCAGCCATGGTAGTCCCTTGGATTACCACACACCTTTGGTCCTGTGTTCCTTTAGACTGTATATCAACTCTGTTTCCCACTGCATCCTTTCTTAGCACGACTGATACTCACAGACAACCTTCTTTGTAGTCTCATTGAGAAAAATTTTACAAATCAAAGTTGTAAAAGCATCTTTTTTTGGTGTTCTTCAGAGAGTGGTGGTGGTGGCAAGAAGGGTGGCAAGAAGAAGGGTTCTTCTTTCCAGACTGTCTCAGCTCTTTTCCGGGTAAGCAGAGAAGTCATTGTCTGTGTTATAAGTAGCACTTAATGCCATTAAGCTTTCTCTTTCCTGCCTCTCTGCAAATTTGGTCCTTGCCCGTCTTCCCTTGTCCTATTTGTGGGTTTGCTTCTGTTCCCATCAGTAGTGTCTTCCATGGAGTGCAAATTTAGTGATTACGATGAATCATCTTTCACTTAAAATTATGCCTTTGCCATAAATTTCAGGTCACCATCCTCCACAGATGTCCCGTCTGACTGAATGTGTCCCCCAGTTTCATGAAAACATAATACACAGTTTTGTGACTTTCTCTTATGCCCAAGATTGAAAGGCAGGAAAAAAACCTCAAATTAGAATGGCTATAAGTGGGAATAAAAAATCCATTATTGCTTTCCAACAATCTTCTCAACATGTGACAGCATAACTGCAGAGGTGCCATTTGGTAATGAAAAATCTTTGCTCATAAACCCACAGGAGAACCTGAACAAGCTGATGACCAATCTACGGAGCACCCACCCCCATTTTGTGCGCTGCATCATCCCCAATGAAACCAAAACACCTGGTAAGAACATCAAATAAATTAAAATTAGAATGTGATTAAACCGCCATTCTCTATGCTTTATCATGAAATATCAATTAATTGTCTTATTTGCTTAGGTGCAATGGAGCATGAGCTGGTGCTGCATCAGCTGCGCTGTAACGGTGTGCTGGAAGGGATCCGAATCTGCAGGAAAGGATTCCCCAGCAGAATCCTCTATGCAGACTTCAAACAGAGGTCAGTCTCCCTTCTTCTTTCCATTCTGTCTCCACTGCAGAAATTGTACATGTTAACTATTTTAACTGTTGTGGTTATTACTTAATTGCAACCCTGACTGTAGCTGAAAGAAAGGGGCAATGCTGGAAAGTGTAATCAAGGGCAATATGTATGGCTCGGCAAAAAAGAAATTGCTGAGAAATGAAGAGACAAGTCAGGTGTCCTCACTGATTGTCATATACCCAATAGCTGAACTTTGTCAGGGTCTCTGAATATGGAAGCACAACAAAGCTGCACAAGCCAGTGACTACAAGATTTACAAATATAAACTAGGAAGTGGCCACATGTTCTCAGACAAAAAACCTAAACTCAGGTAGAGTGCTTTGGCCAGATTAGAACTTCATTATAATGATACCTCTAAACGAGGGATGAAATTCCAACTTCCTCAGCCTCATGTTGTTGCAAAGACTGCTGTAAATTTCAATAAGCAGGATAACATTATGCCTTGGGGTCACCTTCATTCATATTTCCTCTCAATCCACAGGTACAAGGTGCTTAATGCCAGCGCCATCCCAGAGGGACAGTTCATCGACAGCAAGAAAGCTTCTGAGAAGCTTCTTGGATCCATCGATGTGGATCACACCCAGTACAAGTTTGGCCACACCAAGGTACAAACACTCCTTGACTCACTCCCTGGGTGCCTGTGCTTGGGCTTTACCTGACAGTGATGTGCTGCAACCTTCCTTTTCTCAAGGTGTTCTTCAAAGCTGGGCTGCTGGGTCTCCTGGAGGAGATGAGAGATGAGAAGCTGGCACAGCTCATCACCCGCACTCAGGCCAGATGCAGAGGCTTCCTGATGAGAGTGGAGTACCAGAGAATGGTGGAGAGGAGGTAGACATTCCACATCTTCAGTTAAAGTCACTGTGTGGGGGTGAAAGTGTTGGCACTCATTATATGGAAAATATTCAATGTACATTTTAATTATGCTTCAAGGGAGTCCATCTTCTGTATCCAGTACAATGTTCGGTCCTTCATGAATGTGAAGCATTGGCCCTGGATGAAGCTGTTCTTCAAGATCAAGCCCTTGCTGAAGAGCGCAGAATCTGAGAAGGAGATGGCCAACATGAAGGGGGAGTTTGAGAAAACCAAGGAAGAGCTTGCCAAGTCTGAGGCAAAGAGGAAGGAGCTGGAGGAGAAAATGGTTTCTTTGCTGCAGGAGAAAAATGACCTTCAGCTCCAAGTGCAGGCTGTGAGTATAATTTATGTATTCCTTCCAGGGAAAAATAAATAAGCTGTAAGTCCTCTCTCATAGTATGGAACTCTGATACTGCACACTGAATTTCCTTAGGAAATATTTTAATCTGAATGTCTAAAGTAAAACTCAGACCACCCTTTGTCAACATTATAATATGAAGTTCTAACTTGGTAATGACTTTTTAGGTCTCTGTTCCTACAGGTATATTTCTCATATAGTTCCCAATGAAATGTCCAACTGCAGTCAGTACAGGTTTAGTATAAACAGCCAACAGAGTCTCAAGTTCAGTTCAGTTAACAGCTTACCATGGGTTTAATCAGTTGCCTAAATAAAAGACCATTATGTCATTTCTTATGATACATGGTATTTCACCTGTCCTCCTGCAGCTCCAAGAAGACACAAATACCCTTTATATCCCAATTGTCAGCCCTGCATATGTGTCCAATGTCCTTTAGAAGGTCCAAAGGTTTGTCAACACTTATACAATGCTCTTGTGTTTCTAAGTGTCTAATTCATAGCTTAAAACTAAAGTCAGGTTCCAAACTAAAACACCAGTTACAGCTAGAACGTGTACCAGTGTAGCTGGAATGAAGAAAAATTCACTCTCAGTCTTGTCAAGAAAAGCTTTTAAAGGGATAAACCAAAAAGATATGTGCATAATTACATTCAGTGATTAACTTCCAGAGACAATGATAAAAATTCATAGTGAAAAAAAAGTAGTTTTCAATATTTGGACAACTTGTGAATACGGCAAGAAAGAATAGCTGATGAACGTAAAAATATATTAAATTGAATAAAAGCCTACACTGATTTAAAAGAGGCTGCTCATAAAGCATCTCCCACAAGATAATAAAAAATAATAATTCCATGTATTTTTTTTTTCAGCTGGAAATACCCTTTCTGTATTTGGCTATTGCTAAACCTTGAGATTAACAAAGCTCTTTCCTAATAGGAAGCTGATGCTTTGGCTGATGCTGAGGAAAGGTGTGACCAGCTCATCAAAACCAAAATCCAACTGGAAGCCAAAATTAAGGAGGTGACAGAGAGGGCTGAGGATGAGGAAGAAATCAATGCTGAGCTGACAGCCAAGAAGAGGAAACTGGAGGATGAATGTTCAGAGCTGAAGAAAGATATTGATGACCTTGAGCTAACACTGGCCAAGGTTGAGAAGGAAAAACATGCCACGGAAAACAAGGTATGAGGCAGAAACTGCTACACACATGCCAGGGAAGAGCACTGTGCTGTTAGGGCACAGCTGTGTCTACTTCCTTCATCACACTTGCTCCCTTCTTCTCCAAGGTGAAAAACCTCACCGAGGAGATGGCAGGCCTGGACGAGACCATTGCCAAGCTGACAAAAGAGAAGAAAGCCCTCCAAGAGGCCCATCAGCAGACACTGGACGACCTGCAGGCAGAGGAGGACAAAGTCAATACTCTGACCAAAGCTAAGACCAAGCTGGAGCAGCAAGTGGACGATGTAAGCTCAGGGGCATTCAGCAGGAACAGGACAGGTATGGAGGTAGGCCTGGCTGGCAGAGCACCGATGGTCTTGTTGGTTGTAGCTGGAAGGGTCCCTGGAGCAAGAGAAGAAGCTGCGCATGGACCTGGAGAGAGCTAAGAGGAAACTGGAAGGAGACCTGAAGTTGGCCCATGACAGCATAATGGATTTGGAGAATGATAAGCAGCAGCTGGATGAGAAACTGAAGAAGTAAGTGTGGCTGTGAGGCACCTGAGTGTGGGGCTGCTTCTCTTGCCTTTTTCCTTTGGGCTCTAACACTGTGTCCTTTGCCCAAAGGAAAGACTTTGAAATCAGTCAGATCCAGAGTAAAACTGAGGATGAGCAAGCCTTGGGCATGCAGTTACAGAAGAAGATCAAGGAGCTGCAGGCAAGTCTCTGTTCCATCCCCTCTCTCACCCTGGCACAGGTCAGGCAGGAGGAGGGCACGGGGCTGAAGGGTTCCCCATGTTCTCCAGGCTCGCATTGAGGAACTGGAGGAGGAAATTGAGGCAGAGAGAACTTCTCGGGCAAAAGCAGAGAAGCATCGGGCTGACCTCTCACGGGAGCTGGAGGAGATCAGTGAGCGCCTGGAAGAAGCAGGAGGGGCTACAGCAGCTCAGATCGATATGAACAAGAAGCGTGAGGCCGAATTTCAGAAGATGCGTCGCGACCTGGAAGAGGCAACGCTGCAGCACGAAGCCACAGCTGCCGCCCTGCGCAAGAAGCACGCGGACAGCACAGCTGAGCTTGGGGAGCAGATCGACAACCTGCAACGAGTGAAGCAGAAGCTGGAGAAGGAGAAGAGTGAGCTGAAGATGGAGATTGACGACCTGGCCAGTAACATGGAGTCTGTCTCCAAAGCCAAGGTACACAAATGCCTTATAGATTCATTGACTCAGTGAAATACAATAAAATTTCTTACTCTTGCTATTGTTAAGAGTGGGAATGGTTAACTCCTCTATTTCTGTGTGCTGACACACAGGCAAGTCTGGAGAAGATGTGTCGCACACTGGAAGACCAATTGAGTGAGATTAAGACAAAGGAAGAAGAGCATCAACGCATGATCAATGACCTCAATACTCAAAGAGCTCGTCTGCAGACAGAAGCAGGTCAGACGTGCACCTCTCTGTTATGCGAATGTATAATGTAAGAGAGTGAATGCCGAAATTACCCATCTGGGCATGTGGTCTGTCCAAATGCTTGATCTTCTCTGTACTGAGAAATGCATGAAATGAGGCCATAATGAGGCCATGATTCTGCAAGGTCTGCTGACCACAAATGTCCACAATATTGTCATCAACAGCACTAAAAGCTTTGTATATCTGTGAATTTTCCAGGTGAATATTCTCGCCAGGTGGAAGAGAAGGATGCTTTGGTTTCTCAGCTGTCAAGAGGCAAGCAGGCATTCACCCAGCAGATTGAGGAACTCAAGAGGCACTTAGAGGAAGAGATAAAGGTGAGAAGACTTAATCACAAATGTGTGAAATCATGGAATCATCAAGATAAGAGGGAGAAAAATAACCATTTAGGTAATGCAGTGCAAGGCTTCCCATATCAGCTTTGTGCTGCCTTCCCTGTAGTCTGTCCAAAAATTCTTTTGCGTTTTCCCAGATCTTCCTTTCTCATTCAGTAGCTTTCCATAGTATTCACAGCAGAATAATCCAGTGTCCATCATCATTTCAGTCAGGAGATTTCCCAGGATATTTCCATTCACTGTGGCAATGCAATTTCTCCCCCAGGCCAAGAATGCCCTGGCTCATGGCTTGCAGTCTGCTCGCCACGACTGTGACTTGCTCCGCGAACAATATGAGGAGGAGCAGGAGGCCAAGGGGGAGCTGCAGCGAGCCCTGTCCAAGGCCAACAGCGAAGTGGCCCAGTGGAGAACCAAATACGAGACGGACGCTATTCAGCGCACGGAGGAGCTGGAGGAGGCCAAGTACGTAGGGAATGTGAGGAAGGCTGGCAGAGTGAGAACAGGGCAGCACTGTGATGTTGTTGGGAAGAAGCCTGTGTTCTGGTTTTTGTGGGGTGGTAGGAAGAGAGAGAATTTAACTGAGAGCATTGGGAAAAGCAGAAGCAGCAAAGCCCTTCAGACACAGAACAACAGAGAAATGCTGGTGTGAAAAGCAGAGTGAGCAGCAGAGAGTGGATTGCTGCAGCCCAAGAGTCAGACACAGACTTCGAGCAGCTGGCTGGGAGACTTCCTACACCTCTGTGTAAATGGGGATCACACACTACCAAGTGGCTAAGTGTGCTCTTGGGAAAACAACAGGCTCCAATTCATTTTCTCACCTCAAGCTGTGCTTATCTCCTCCCAGGAAGAAGCTGGCACAGCGCCTGCAGGATGCAGAGGAACACGTTGAAGCCGTCAATGCCAAATGTGCCTCCCTGGAAAAGACAAAGCAGAGGCTGCAGAATGAAGTGGAGGACCTGATGATCGATGTGGAGCGATCAAATGCTGCCTGTGCAGCTCTGGATAAGAAACAGAAGAACTTTGACAAGGTCTTTTGGGGGTTCCAGCCCTGGGGTTCCTGGGTAGTTCAATTACCTCATCACAATTACCACATCCATACTAATGCCTGTTTTCTCTTCAGATCCTGGCAGAGTGGAAGCAGAAGTATGAGGAAACCCAGGCTGAGCTGGAAGCCTCCCAGAAGGAGTCTCGCTCTCTCAGCACGGAGCTGTTCAAGATGAAGAATGCCTATGAGGAGTCCTTGGACCACCTGGAAACGCTCAAGCGTGAGAACAAGAACTTGCAGCGTAAGTCCCTGACCCTCGACTTCTTGCAGGACTCTCTCACAACATTGTCTACTAAGCACTACATGTGGGTCTGTGCTGCCAAAGATGATTGTCACTATGGTGTAGCAGGAGTCTTCCTATTCTGCTCTGCCCTTGACACTGTGCCATTGGTTTTTGTTCCCACAGAGGAGATTTCTGACCTCACGGAGCAGATTGCAGAGGGAGGAAAGGCAATTCATGAACTGGAGAAAGTCAAGAAGCAGGTTGAGCAGGAGAAATCTGAACTCCAAGCCTCACTGGAGGAAGCAGAGGTACAATCTCCTGTTCTTATTTGTTTAATTGCAACACAGCTTAGCAACCTCAGATACCACTTACGAAATTTTACGCATTGTTAATAAACCCCACAAACAGGAAAGACAGAATATGGGACACCATTTAAGTCTTTGGATACATTGGAATCCTTTTCAGCAGTCTCAGACCTCATGATGTAGATTATTCTTCAAGAGAAGAGGTCATCCATGTTTACTGATGTTGCTGTTTATGTATCAGGATTAACTGACTTTTGGGCTTTTTCAGGCCTCCCTTGAACATGAAGAAGGGAAGATCCTGCGCCTCCAGCTTGAGCTCAACCAAGTGAAGTCAGAGATTGACAGGAAGATAGCAGAGAAAGATGAGGAGATCGACCAGCTGAAGAGAAACCATCTCAGAATTGTGGAGTCCATGCAGAGCACCTTGGATGCTGAGATCAGGAGCAGGAATGAAGCCCTGAGGCTGAAGAAGAAGATGGAGGGAGACCTGAATGAAATGGAGATCCAGCTGAGCCATGCCAACCGCCAGGCTGCTGAGGCACAGAAGAACCTGAGAAATGCACAAGCAGTGCTCAAGGTATGGCCCAAAAAAGGTGTTGGTCTCTGGCTACTGAAAGAGCTAAAAATATTCTGGGTCAGCAAGTCTGTCAGTTCTCCATTGCTGTGAAATTAGGAAACAGGAAAAACATGCCTCACAACCTTGTGTCTCTGACCAGGATACCCAGATCCACCTGGATGATGCTCTCAGGGCCCAAGAGGACCTGAAGGAGCAGGTGGCCATGGTGGAGCGCAGAGCAAACCTGCTGCAGGCTGAAGTTGAGGAGCTCCGGGCAGCCCTGGAGCAGACAGAGCGCTCGAGGAAAGTGGCTGAGCAGGAGCTGCTGGATGCTAGTGAGAGAGTTCAGCTACTCCACACCCAGGTCAGTGTAGAAATGTATTTAATATTTAGTCTTTGGCTTCACATACATAAAAAACCGAAGACTGTCTGAACTGCAGCAGTATTTTGGAAAATGCATCATAGCAGATAACAAAGTGACTTTTCAGCTGCAGGTATAATATGTATCTCACTAAACTACAGTGTATATACCATAAAAGTAGGAAATTCAGAGAGATATGTGAGGTTCTTACTCAACTACTTAAGAGTTTGACAGCTTTCACATTTACATTTGAGACTATAAAGTCAAACTGAAGTTCATTGTTACCAGTACAGGAATTGTTATTATGCTAATACTGTCATTAGCATAATTTAATAATGACACTTTAAGTATTCTATAGCACCATTTAAAATTTTCAGTGCCACTAGATTGAAAATGGCAAGGAAAGGTAATGTCTATTTACTTTATCTGTCCAAATTCCTTCTCCATTGATGGAGTAACTGTGAGTAAAGACGTGAGGGTTATTCCTTAAATACTTAAGCATATCACTGCTGAGAGAGTAAAAGCTATCATAGCATCCCCTTTAGAACAGAATCCCATGTGACCTGAAGGCACAATTTGTATTAAATAGTGTTTATGCAGTGTTCTTGGTAAGATATTGTAAGTTAACAAATGATGCTCTTCCACAGAACACCAGCTTGATCAACACCAAGAAGAAGCTGGAAACAGACATTGCCCAAATTCAGGGTGAAATGGAGGACACAATCCAGGAAGCCCGCAACGCTGAAGAGAAGGCCAAGAAGGCCATCACTGATGTGAGTTGGGGGCTCCTTTCACTGGAGATGCTGCGTGTATTCTCTCTCAATATGTCTCCAGCCCCAAAACGTCTTTGATCCTTTGGTCTCATCAGGCAGCCATGATGGCAGAGGAGCTGAAGAAGGAGCAGGACACCAGCGCCCACCTGGAGAGGATGAAGAAGAACCTTGACCAGACAGTGAAGGACCTGCAGCACCGTCTGGATGAGGCTGAGCAGTTGGCTCTGAAGGGAGGCAAGAAGCAAATCCAGAAACTGGAGGCTCGGGTGAGTAGGGCTGATATTTGAAGAGGAACAAACATATCCCTTGGAGAGATACCAGGGCAGCTACAAAGATGGGCTTCTTCTTGCAGGTGCGGGAGCTGGAAGCAGAAGTTGATTCTGAGCAGAAGCGCAGCGCTGAAGCCGTGAAGGGTGTGCGCAAGTACGAGAGGAGGGTGAAGGAACTGACCTACCAGGTAAGGCAGGAGGCTTCTTTGTGTTGACACACTCTTGCAGGAATTCAAAATGTTGATGTGTTGCCTTCCAGAAGGAGTCCTTTCTATACCTATGTCAGTTGATAGGACATAGTTAATAGGATTTTGACATCTGTCCTTCTGGACAGCAGTGCTTCATAAGGAATGTTACTCCCTGTGTTTCACATGTATGGTATTTAGATAAAGAGGAAAACAAGGGGTTTTATTACTTTCTGTTCTCCATAGTCTGAGGAAGACCGAAAGAATGTTCTCAGGCTCCAAGATCTGGTGGACAAGCTGCAAATGAAAGTGAAGTCCTACAAGAGGCAGGCTGAGGAGGCTGTAAGTATCACTCTGGCCAACACCTAACTTCCTTTGGTGGAGGCAGAATTTTCTGTTGAAGTTTTTTCCTGTCCACCTTTATGAAACTTTGACTGTTTTGGTGTATTTGCTGCTACAAGACAGTGCTTTGGGGAGGAACTGTACTTCCCCAGCTCTATTTGTTTTGCTCTAAGTCTCACTTGCTTCTTCTATTTCTTCCTTGTTATTTTAATCTTGGTGTTAGGAGCAGCTGCTGGTCTGTCTTGTTCAGTATTTTGCCATGAATTCTGCCTAGATCATGCTGTGTGTAATGTGGCCATGGCCTTTTTGACAATCTGATTCTCTTTTGGTGCTCTTAATTCTCTGTGCAACTTCTTACTTTTGAGTTGTACCTGCCCTGCTTGCTGAGCTGTGACTTTTAAATTTTTGTTTGCCCAGTTTCCAGACACTGAAGGCCAACATGCTGCCTGTTTTCACAATTTTTTTTTCCTGCACAGGAGGAGCTTTCCAATGTCAACCTCTCCAAGTTCCGCAAGATCCAGCACGAGCTGGAGGAAGCTGAGGAGCGCGCTGACATTGCAGAGTCACAGGTCAACAAGCTCCGAGCGAAGAGCCGGGAGTTTCATAGCAAGAAGATAGAAGAGGAGGAATGAGGATCCCAAGGCTAAAAAGTGACCAGAGACTTGCATAAAGTGTAAATCTCTGTGTCACTTTCTCCTGTAATTATCATTTCTGACTAGATAATAAAGATAGTAGAGACCTTTGCATATGAACAATGAGTAGTGTGCTTTCTTTATTCATTCTGGTGCTCATTACTTTTGCAGTACATGTACACAGTTGATGTCTGCATTTAAAAGCACATTAAACAACAAGTCATTTCTGCATTTACACTTTTAGAAATGCACAAGGAAAAATAACAGTTATATGGATACACAATTCACCTTGCTATGAGAAGTATGCACTTCCTTACTGGATTAAGACTACATTCCTTCAAGTTATTTTGATGAATTCTTAGGAAAAAAAGAAGGCTTAAGGGTGTGAGGAATTCAAATTTCTACTTTGATTCACTAGACTGCAGTTCATCCCAAGCATTGACAAGCAGTCAAACCAATTTGGTGAGACAGTGGCATGAAGAGATGTCCTCACTCTCTTTCTCTGAAGCTATTTTGTTTCATCCATAACACAGAATGATAGCCTGTTCACAGATGGGGTGGGTGACAAGTTTCTACCATTAACAGACTACAGAAGAGAGAATAACTAAGGCTACAGACTCCTGGGCATTGCTAAAACCATGAATTTTATGGACAACTTGAACATGCATTAAGACAGATAAAGGTGATGGAGTATTTCCATTTTTTTTCATTATAGGCACCATGTAATCTAAATAAGTAATGTCATAGATTGAAAAAAAAATCCAAGCTTAAGTGAGTATTACTTAAATAACATTTTCCATGGAGTTATTAGTACGGTATCAGGAAAGTCTACTACACATGCTAGAGACTGATTTTGAACATGGGTAGATATTTCTATGTCAAAAAGAAGAGAATTAATGCTGGTAATTGTGTTCTCATCTTGACTTCCCTCATACAGACACAAGTTCCTTTCCTCACCCCTTCAACATACTGGGCCTGTTCATTTTCCTAAGACCAGATTATTAGCCCAAAATATAATATTTTTCATTAAACTGTACTAGACATGGAACATCTACATGTTGATTTCAAATGTACGATAATATAAAACACGACATGGCCAAGAAGGCCAATGGCATCCTGGCTTGTGTCAGAAATGGTGTGACCAGCAGGGCCAGGGAGGTTCTTCTCTCTCTGTACTTGGCATTGGTGAGACCACTCCTTGAATCCTGTGTTCAGTTCTGGGCCCCTCAGCACAAGAAGGATACTGAGGTTCTGGAGTGAGTCCAGAGAAGAACAACAAAGCTGGTGAAGGGGTTGGAGAACAGGCCTTATGAGGAATGGCTGAGAGAGCTGGGGGTGTTTAGCCTGGAATCAGAGAATCATAAAATCATAGAATCACCAGGTTGGAAGAGACCCATTTGATCATCAAGTTCAACCATTCCTATCAAACACTAAACCATGTCCCTCACCACCTCGTCCACCTGTCCCTTAAACACCTCCAGGGAAGGTGAATCAACCACCTCCCTGGGCAGCCTATTACAATGCCCAATGACCCTTTCTGTGAAAAACTTCCTTCTAATCTCTAGCTTAAATCTCCCCTGGCGGAGCGTGAGGCCATTCCCTCTAGTCCTGTCCCCTGTCCCTTGGGAGAAGAGCCCAGCTCCCTCCTCTCTACAACCTCCTTTCAGGTAGTTGGAGAGAGCAATGAGGCCTCCCCTAAGCTTCTTCCAAGGCTAAACACCCCCAGCTCTCACAGCTGTTCCTCATCAGGCCTGTTCTCCAGCCCCTTCACCAGCTTTGTTGGTGCGTCCAGAGGGAGAAGAACCTCCCTGGCCCTGCTGGTCACATTGTTTCTGATCCAAGCCAGGATGCCATTGGCCTTCTTGGCCACCTAGGCACTCTGCTGCCTCATGTTCAGCCGGTTGTCGACCAACACCCCCAGGTCCCTCTCCTCCTGGCAGTTTTCCAGCCAGGCTTCTCCCAGTCTGTAGCTCTGCACAGGGTTGTTGTGCCCCAACTGCAGGATCCATCATTTGGCCATGTTAAACCTCACGCCATTGGACACTGCCCAGTGGTCCAGCCTGTTTAGGTCCCTTTGCAGAGCCTCCCTACCCTCCAGCAGATCCACACTTCCACACAGCTTTGTGTCATCTGCAAACTTGCTAAGGGTACCCTCAATGCTTTCATCCAGGTCGTTGATGAAGACATTGAACAGGGCTGGACCCAGCACTGAACCCTGGGGAACCCCACTTGTCACTGACCTCCAGCTGGATTTAGCACCATTTCCCACCACTCTCTGGGCCCTCCAGGCAGCCTGTTTTCTACCCAGGAGAGTGTGTGCCTGTTCAGGCCAGAGGTGACAGTTTCTGTAGCAGAATGCTGTGAGAAACTGTGTCAAAGGCTTTACTGAAGTCCAGGAAGACCACATCCACAGCCTTTCCCTCGTCCAGCAGCCTGGAGAAGAGGAGACTGAGAGGAGACCTCGTTGCTCTCTACAACTACCTGAAAGGAGGTTGTGGAGAGGAGGGAGCTGGGCTCTTCTCCCAAGGGATAGGGGGCAGGACAAGAGGGAATGGCCTCAAGCTCTGCCAGGGGAGATTTAGGCTGGACATTAGGAGGAAGTTTTTCACTGAAAGGGTTATTGGGCACTGGAAGAGGCTGCCCAGGGAGGTGATTGATTCACCTTCCCTGGAGGTGTTTAAGGCACAGGTAGACAAGGTGCTGAGGGACATGGTTTAGTGTTTGATAGGAATGGTTGGACTCGATGATCCAATGGGTCTCTTGCAACCTGGTGATTCTATGATTCTATTCTGTTATTCTGGGATTGATTGGGTAGGGTGTCTAACTACTGATCACACTTTACAGACAGCTTAGTAAATTAGATGGTTTGAGAACACTTTCTGTATGTTTAAGGGCTCTGGTAAATTAGAAATGAAGCTTTACAGAGACTGCTAAATAGATACAGTTTTGCCAAGCCTCAGAGAAAGAGTGTGAAGTTGACAGGGTTGGTATTTTTGGCATATGTGACAAGCTTTAGCAGCTACCTTGAACTTGCTGTTTATTTAAAGCAAGTGATAAACATCTTTGGCCATCCTACCGCAATTGTCAATCCCTTGCTGACCTTCATGTACCCTTTTTTGATATCTTTTCTAATCCTCAAGCCAGACTTCAAGGGCTGTAAAAACCCACTGCTTTCAAATGCCAAGGGTTCTTAATAAAAGATGTAAATAACACTTGGGCCGGAGGAGACAGCTGGACTTGGGCAGGGACGTTCCTCTGTTCATTTTAGAAGTGGTAGTTTGGGATCCACTATAGCTGAGCATCTCTGGTGCATTTGGTGCCTGCTTGAAGCGTTTGGGTTATTGTGGCACAACCTGTGCAAGCAGCACCTGGCTTCCCTGTGGTGCTGGTAATGCTAAACACAACCCAACTGCAATGAGAAGAAGCATCACCCATTGCAGGATTTGAAGTGTAGTAACATGTGTCCTGCTGTTCTCAGGTTTTGTCCGAGATCTCCATTAATACATCTCAGTTTTTGGTACCAGCCGCTTTTCAGAAAGGGTGGCAGGAGGTGAACAACCTGTTCTGGTATTGTACAGCCTGGTTTGGCAGTGCACCAGGAGACAGAGCATTTTCATTTCCCCCTGTAGCTGCTCACCTACAGCCAGCTCCTCTACAGCAAGACCTGGACGTCAGAGGAGAGCGATGGGAATCAGGCAGCTGGTGGAGAGATGGGAAGCCTCTGTCGGTGCCTCATATCACCCTCTCCTGTGGGGCAACAGCCATAATCCTCACTGGCTCTGGAGGACAGGGGCTCGGATAGGGAATTGTGCAGGGAGGGAGGACAGTGAATACCAGCCACAAGCTGGTTTAAAAAACCCTCTCAGTCTGTTAATCTCTGTGGGGATTTCAATAGCTCCTTTTCTCTTTTCACTGTTTTGCAGCCTCAGTCACCCTGTGCTGTGCCCCGATGCCTCACACCCAGCACCTGCACAAACTCTAGGCTAATCTCACCCATGGTACTCACTGCCACTGGACAAGCTGAGGGCCCCACTGGACAGCTCAGGGCCCCACCAGCATCAGACCGATCCTTGTGGCATCGTTGCACAGCAGCAAGTGTGCTGGGCACACTGCTGGACCTCCACAGGCTGCCCACACTCTAGTCCCTGCCTCTGCGGTTTTCTGCTTAGACATGATGCCCATCTAGGTTGGCTGCAACTCCTGCATCAGGGCAGCAGGATGAGCAAAGGGAGCATGAGGTGAGCCTGTCAGAGGCAGGGGATGCAGGAAAATGTTGTGGCATGAGATGTGTTTAGATCTTTCTTCTACCAGTCAGAAATAACACTTGCTCTGTGATAGTGACTATGTGAAATAGAAAAGTATAGGTGACACCAGTAGACACACAGACAACTTCCGGAGCACATCTAAAATGGGAAAGAATTGATTTTGACCTCTATATGCAGTTATTCCTTATTTCTGGAATGTATCATATATAAACTAGTCCTTATCTCCTTTCAGTTTGTAGTAGTTTGTTTAGTGAACCCTCAACAGAATCAGTTGCAATTGCTCCCTGGCTGATGTTTATCAGCAATTGCAGTTTATCACTAATCTAGTTCTTGGAGAGCTCCACTGTTAGTCCAAACTGATTTTAGTATAAAGGTAAAGAATGATCTAGTTGCAATACAAAAGAGGCATTTTAGGAGACATTTACAGGCCCTATGAGGAACGGCTGAGAGAGCTGGGGTTGTTTATCCTGGAGGAGAGGAGGCTGAGAGGAGACCTCATTACTCTCTTCAACTACCTGCAAGGAGGTTGTAGAGAGGAGGGAGTTGGGCTCTTCTCCCAAGTGCCAGGGGACAGGACGAGAGGGAATGGCCTCAAGCTCCACCAGGGGAGATTTAGGTTTGACATTAGGAGGAAGTTTTTCACAGAAATGGTCATTGGGCATTGGAACAGGCTGCCCAGGGAGGTGGTTGAGTCACCTTCCCTGGAGGTGTTTAAGGGACGGGTGGATGAGGTGGTGAGGGACATGGTTTAGTGTTTGATAGGAGTGGTTGGACTCGATGATCTGGTGGGTCTCTTCCAACCTGGTGATTCTATGATTCCATGATTCTATGATTCTATGATTTTTATTGGAAGAGTTGTTGCTGTCAAGCTCAATAAGCAAAGTTTTCAGTGTTCAGTGTGTGGGTCTCACTGCTTTCAAGTAACCCAAATTAGCGAAGATTTGAAGAATTCCTTATGCCAAGGACAAACCATGGAACAGCAAGGACGGGAGAGAAGGAAGTGGGACAAAGACTGTCCCGGATCTTTATGAATAATGTGTCTCATTAGGCCTAATTGACTGTGTATTGGCTAGCTTTTAGATGCCACCTGAGTAAACATATACCTAATTGTATCTTATGAAGTAACTATTATAAAAATGTCATGGTAACAATAGATAAGCACATATCATAGAAAAGATATAAATATGTAGAGAAACATCAATAAAGTGGATACTCGTAGCATTCATATTGAGTGTATTGCAGTATCTCAGCTCCGTGTCCACAGCATCAGTGCCCGAACATTTTCCTTTTGAAGAAGCCACCACCTGTCAAGAGCTCTGAAAGTTGGCTGAAGAGGCTGCTATGAGTTCCCATTTCACTGCACTCTCTCCAGAAGGATTCAGAGGCTCCTCTGTGCTCAGACAACTGCTGACTCCCCTTTCTCAAGTAGCAGTGAAGTAATTTTATCTTCAGTAATTGTTGGCAGCGTGGACGCCCTCAGAATGAAGAAGAGGGTGAAAGAAGAAGGAATTGGCCACAAGGAGAGAGGAATTTCAGTGATGGATTGATGGTCAGTACTAGGTTCGGGTTTGTTACATGCGTGGGTGAGATTCAGTTCCAAACTCAAATACCTACGTTTAGTCATCCACATGCCTAAATGAATGCGTAGGTGAGTGAGGCGAATGTCTAAACTCCCTTTGTAGACACTGCTACGAGAGACAAGCAAATGTTTTCATTCACTATAAGGCAGGCAACAACAATGGGACAAGTGAATCACTCTCCATGCTCCATTAGCCCAGGCTCCATCGATGATAATAGCAACTCAGACACCTGGCTCACAGGTACGGGAGCGTGTCTACAAGTAGTTCATTGTGAAGGGTCATTGTTGATGGAAGACTGAGCAGCTGGGGAGCATGTGTACATAGCAGGAGGGCTGCACTTGGGCAGGTAGGAGGGAAGTTGCACCTTTAGTTTTTCTTGTACAGCTACAAAGTTTTTCCCAGATAAAGGAAAATGCAAACCAAACAGTACATAAAAGGGAAAACCAACAGTTATCCTATATTCTGTTATACTGACTAGAAACATAAACACAAACAAGATCAAAGGGGGAAAAAAAGTGAAAACAGACCAAGCAAAGTGTTGCAGGTTGTGGAAATTTTCAGTTTCAATGTAATTTTGAAAGATACTTGTTTCTCAGAAGTTGTTTTCAGACAATCATAGAATACTTTAGGTTGGAAGGAACCTTAAAGATCACCTAGTTCCAATATCCCTGTCACGGGCACGGACACCTCCCACTGGATCAGGGGCTCCAAGCCCCATCCAACCTGGCCTTGAACCCCTCCAGGGATGGGGCAGCCACAGCTTCCCTGGGCAACGTGAGCCAGTGTCTCACCACTAATGGTGAAGAAATTCCTCCTTTTTTCTAGTCTAACTCTGCCCCTCATCAGTTTATACCCGTTGCCCCTCATCCTATTTGTAAACAGCCACTCCCCAGCTTTCTCGTAGCCCCTTCAGATACTGGAAAATCACTATACAATCTCAACTCTCTCAGCTTGTCCTCATATGTGAGGGGTCTCAAGGGGTTTGAGTCTTCAAAAAGTTATGGGTGGTTCTTATTCTGTTTGAAAAATTATTGCAAATAAAGGCTTTTTGCCATCTGTTGGCTTTACGTCCCTGTTACATATGACCATGGGAAACCCATGAGTTCTTTTTAGCAGCCAATTTTAATCCAGGTCAAGACTGCACGAACCAGCAAAATGAGACAACAGAGACAGAAATAACAGAAATTCACAATGAATTCCATTTCTCAGGTAATGTAAGAGCATTAAAGACATGAAAGAAGTATTGTTTTATTCTCAGGTGAGGATCAAGCTGTTAGGGTTAGACCTTAGTCCTCGGTCTTATTCTTCAGCATGAATTTCCTCCAAATGCGAAGCTGATCCCTGCCAGTTTCCTTCCCACCCCTAGGATTACGGAGCCATCACAAAGACACGGTCAGCTGAGAGAAGAGGAGGAAGGAATTTCCTCACTTTCTTATCCAGACCTCTGAGTAGATGATGCTGAGAGGGAGAGGAGTGCAACAGGTGCTGTAAGTGGGGAGGCAACATGCTATGGGATCAGGTGAAGCTGCTGAGATGTGATTCAGGTCAGATCGCCTTTCTTGTCATAGGAGCTGCCGTTTGGAAGTTACATAGGAAAAAAAAACACCAAACAAATAAAGCTCTGGTGCCTGCAGATGAAATTATTTCTCAATAAAGCAAAGGATTCCAACATCCTCCTCAGCACTCTCCTCCTCGCACCGTTAGAGAAATAGCCTAGATACTGTATCAGAAACGGTGTGACCAGCAGGTCCAGGGAGGTGATTCTCCCTCTGGACTCAGCACTGGTGAGGCCGCTCCTTGAATATTGTGTCCAGTTGTGGGCCCCTCAGCACCAGAAAGATGTTGAGGCTCTGGAGCAAGTCCAGAGAAGAGCGACGAGGCTGGTGAAGGGGCTGGAGAACAGACCCTATGAGGAGCAGCTGAGAGAGCTGGGGGTGTTTAACCTGGAGAAGAGGAGGCTGAGAGGAGACCTCATTACTCTCTTCAACTACCTGAAAGGAGGTTATAGAGAGGAGGGAACTGGTCTCTTCTCCCAAGTGAGAGGGGACAGGACAAGCTCCACCAGGGGAGATTTAGGCTGGAGATTAGGAGGAGGTTTTTCACGGAAAGGGTTATTGGGCTGCCCAGGGAGGTGGTTGATTCCCCTTCCCTGGAGGTGTTTAAGGCACAGGTGGGTGAGGTATTGAGGGACTTGGTTTAGTGTTAGATAGGAATGGTTGGACTTGATGATCCGATGGGTCCCTTCCAACCTGGTTGTTCTGTGATTCTGTGAAACACAGGTCCAGGCTGCCCAGGGAGGTGATGGGTGCCCCATCCCTGGTAATATTCAAGGTCAGGTAGGATGGGGCTCTGAACAACCTGATGGAGTTGAGGATGTCCCTGCTCACTGCAGGGGGTTGGACTAGATGACCTTCATGGCCCCTTCCAATGCAAACCATTCTATAATTCTGTATGTAACTCTCTCATTAATCTGAGCAGGCAGCAGCCCAGGGATCAGCACAGTATATTGGGTTTTTTTCATATATTAGAATGGGGTTCAGCTCCTTCTAACAAAAACTGCCCCTCTTCCAGACTGGCACATAACGCAACAGTTTTTCTCCTAGAGAATGCAAATTTATTGAATTCTTCTCTCCATCTAGAATATTTGCCCTGCAAAAGTAGTGCTGAATTACTCCCCCGGGTTGCGATAGCACCTATTTCTTGTCCTCCCAGTAGGATACATGTCTTAAGCCGAGTATGATGGTTCCATAGTCCTGTTCATATCACCTTTGAAACCCTTCAGCTCTAGAAAGAAGAACTGGATGCCTTTCCTTTGGGATCTAATTTGGTGACTTCAGTCTTAGAGGCGTCTATTTTCAATGCTAATCTTAACTTGCTTTGCCCCTTTATTGATCCTCTTGTCCATGACAACTTGCTGTTATCCTCTTGGAGTCACATCCCTATTTACTCCCTCTTCCTTAATCACGTATCCTGACACCTTGCAGAGAAGTAACTGAGTGTAACTGCAGGTCTGAATGAGAGCAGCTCTGGTACAAGCAAATTCTGGTATCGTCAAACAAGGTTATGGTTATGGTTGGACTCGATGATCTGGTGGGTCTCTTCCAACCTGGTGATTCTATGATTCTATGATATCCTTCCTTATCACTGCCTTCAGACTCATCCTTCCCCCTTCTCTCTCTTGCTTTGGCTTTGGACCTTTTTACTACTCAGTCATTCGCATCATCCCTTGATTCTCAGTTCTGCAACTTCTGTTCCTACTCAGATGCTTCCTCCTGCATTAGGATTTCCTTTCTTTAAAATGATCCTGCATGTCAGTAGGATCCCTCATGATTTTCCACACTACAGACTCAGAGCATCGGCAGCGTGCAGGAGCCTTTACGTCTCCATTGCAGCATGTTTCCTGTTTCAACACCCTGACTCTTACTTTTCACTTTCTCTACTCAAGTCAGCATCTGATGGGTCACAGTACCAAAGTAACCCCTTTTATCTCCTTAAAGCACTCTCCTGCTTCTCCCCCTTCTCAGCTTCTCTTGTCAAATTATTTATAGGAGACTGATTCACAGACATGTTATGTCTAATTATATCCATTCATTTCTAATATCAATGGCAATTCGGCTAGGAGTTAAGATTGCCAAAAGAGTTTTGACCTAAGAAAGAGGAGGTGGTGGCTACGTATGCAGATCAGACCCTATAAAAGAGCCCTGGGATCAGCGTGTCTTGTCCTTCCTCAGAAATCTCCTAAGGTAAGGTTGTCAGAGGCTTTGGGACTGGGAGGTGGGGGATGAAGGGAAACTGGCCCCGCATTCCACAAGCCCCAGTGCATTCCAGCAGACACTTGCATTCATTCAGTGGGGGACTGCCAGCACCAGCTGGAATTTTCAGTCTGCGTTCGAGGCACGCGTATATTTTCAGGCTCTAAATTTTCTCTGGAATTCTGTGCCGCAGTAAGAAGGAAGTGGCTAATTCTGTTTTGCAGTACTGACCAGCTTCCAGTCTGCAAGCCATTCGTCTGGTCTCACAAAAGGTAAGATCTGGACTTATTAGCTCTTTAGGGGCAGTTAGAGATGCTCTAAGGTAGGGCTCCTACACAGGTGTCCTTGCACCCCCTCTAGTCCTTATCTTTATGGACTTTGTATAGAGCATGAGAATTAGACTGGATTGCCAACACCTTTTCCACAAGATTATCAAACACAGTGGTCTTAAGAGTACTAATTGCTGCTGCATTTCCTACGTTCTCCTCAGGATTCTTCTATAGAGAACATTTCCTACACTAACAGCCTTTAGGTCCTAATCTTAGGAGAATCTGTCCTGAGAAGAAAAACTCCTTAAGGAAGAAGTTTATAATTACTTGTCCCTAAATTAATCTATTTTTTAATTTAATAACTATATTTTTTCATCTTCTTTTTCACATTTACTTCAAACGCCAAGGGACACTGGCGCAAGCTGTGAAGAAACAGGAAAAGATACATGAGTTTAAATAATGTTAATTTTTTTCACTGAGAAGCTTGGAAAATGGGTCTAAAATGTTGTGCATCAAAGCATGGGTGTTCTAAAAGGAAGAAGTTCAATCTGAGCTGCCTTATAAGCTTGTTTGTGCTGATGAAAACACCGCACAACTGTGATAGAAATATAAAACAAATTCTGAGAATCACAGGGAAATGAAGGAAGGATGATTCCTACTTGGCTAAGCAGAAAAAGAGAGATAGAGTATGAACTACATTCAAATTTTAAGTATTTGCAGCCAGGAAAATGAAATGTTCATATTTACTTTTTAACATAAATTTCTATTAATATTGTCAACTCTTATCCCTGGAACACACCCCTCAAAATTATAGAATGTTAACGAGCTATCGTGTATAAAGAATATTGCTAAATAAGTGGAGGAGCATATAATCGATATCAGGAAAACTCAGATAAACAGACAGAAGAAAATAGTCACAAAATGCTTCCAAAAGGCAAGCTACTTATATATTTATATTTATATAATTGCTAAAATAAAGTATACTAATATACTACATACTACATACTATATCATAGAATCATAGAATCACCAGGTTGGAAGAGACCCATCGGATCATTGAGTCCAACCATAATATACTATATACTAATATACTATATACTATATACTACATACTACATACTACATACTACATACTACATACTACATACTACATACTACATACTATACACTACATACTATATATAAAGCAATAATACCATAAAGATGTACATTAACAATAGCAATAAAAATACAATATACAATAATATGCAATATACATAATATGCACTAATATAGTATATGCCAACATGATATGCGCTATCATAATATATTTACTAACAGATATATTTACTAACATATACAATGTCCTACTGTCATTCCTTGCAGGAATCACATAGGAAAATGTGAGATATTATAGGCAATGTAAAAGTCGGTGGTGAAAGCCTGGGCCCTTTTTCCAACCTTATGTAATTTTCTTGTGAAATGGTCTCATTTGTCCTCATTTGGTGTTTAAGGGACGGGTGGATGAGGCACTGAGGGACATGGTTTAGTGTTTGATAGGAATGGTTGGACTGGAAGATCCGATGGGTCTCTTCCAACCTGGTTATTCTATGATTCTGTGATTTATTTATAATAGTTAGTTAGTTAATTAATTCATTACTTATTATAATAATTTTACTAATAAGACTTTAATGGAGTGGAAAACCATGCAGTTACAAAGAAAACCATGAGCCAGGAGGTTGTGTCATTAATAACATTAAGTAATAGCATGAAGTCTGCTTTCACTGGCTATGAAGGTGGAGTAATTTTTTTCATGTCTAAGGAGTGGAATATTGAGTGGAATGAGTTTTATTACATACTAGCATATTGTGATCATTATTCAAGCATTATGTTGGTTAAGTTGGCCATACTGGAGTAATGAAGGTTCTGAACGGCAAAGGGTTCAGAAAAGAGTTCTAAAAAATATTCTAAATTTAGAATATCTCTCCTGTAATCAAAGTTAAACTGTTCTTAAGGAAAAGCTTAACCAATTCTTCAATTTTCACCCAGACGGGTATGGTAGGACTTGATCTCAAACGTCTTTTCCAACCAAATAATTCTATGATTGGTGAAAGTATCAACAGAGAAATGAGTTGCTTGTTTTAATCAGAAAATCTACTCAAAATCTTAATTGTAGGTGATGAACCTTGATGAAATTAGGCCAAAAGAAAAAGGATAAATTTGCAACAGTATTAATTTTGGAACAATATGCCCAAAATTGCACCTTCATTACCACACAAAACTTTTCAGTCAAGACAATTGTGTAGCAGTAACGAGCAGAGTTACTGATAGTTTATTTTTAAACAGTAGTGAATGAAAGCAGGATTACTTGGTTTCTTTTAGGAAAAAGATCAAACTGGAAAATATCGACTTTGTTAGCAGATGGGTCTGTGGAATAATTGAAATATTTTGCAACTCAGGTCATATGATACCAAGGGAATGTCTTTAATGAGAAATTTTAATAATATTATCTTTGCATATCCAGCGTACTGTGCCTCTTCCAGTTTTTATTGTAAATAAATCTCATAGATTGGGAGGTGCCAAACGAAAAGCAGTGAGAGGGCTTTCACAAATCTAAAATCTGCAATATCCAGTGAGTGCGGAGTTTGGAGTCTTGGAAAGAATCTGTTTAACCAGTTAACTCGGCAAACGAAATAATAACCCACCCCACAGAAAGCACTCCCCTGAAAATGTCATTGTCTTGTACACCTAGAGATCTCACTGCTTAAAGCACACACAAAGGAAAGAAAACTATAGAACAAAGCTCTGAATTAGCAGAAAAATCAGAGTCAAAGCAATCAGTTGATAAACACAGCAGAACACCTCCCATGCTGTAGCAGTGGTTCTTCCCTCACGCACTATTGTAATGTCATTTTTACCTTCACAGACACTTGCTGCTTTGCCCTGAGTAAACAGCAGCCATGTCAACAGACTCGGAGATGGCAATCTTCGGGGAGGCAGCTCCTTACCTCCGAAAGTCAGAAAAGGAGAGAATCGAGGCCCAGAACAAACCTTTCGATGCCAAGTCATCTGTCTTTGTGGTACACGCAAAGGAATCCTACGTGAAAAGCACAATCCAGAGCAGGGAATCGGGCAAGGTCACTGTCAAAACTGAAGGTGGAGAAGTGAGTAAAAATAAAAAATAAATCAAGACTTGAAAACATATTTTTAACCTGCTGTGGACTTCTAGATGGAAAACATGTATCTTTCTTTTCATTTGGCAGACCCTGACTGTGAAGGATGATCAAATCTTCTCCATGAACCCTCCCAAGTACGACAAAATCGAGGACATGGCCATGATGACCCACCTCCACGAACCTGCTGTGCTGTACAACCTCAAAGAGCGTTACGCAGCCTGGATGATCTACGTAAGTCCCAGCTTTTGGAGATTCGAAGACACCCTTCAGTCCCTCTTAAGAGATGACTCCTTGCCTTCCTCTTTCCTCATGTTTCTATTTCTTCTTTCATTCTTGCATGTATTCTGCTTTTGCAGACTACCTGCTCTCCCTCTTCTTCCTTCCTGCTTTACCTGTCCTTGTCGGATGCTACAGCTCACCCATTCTCTGAGGGGAAATTCCTCCACTCTACTTTCTTTTCGCTACCCTGGGCTCCCCAGGAATCATTCACCTCTGCCTCATGCAATTCTCAGCTACTGAAAATAAGCATCCTATCCCTCTTCCTTGCAGACCTACTCGGGTCTCTTCTGCGTCACTGTCAACCCCTACAAGTGGCTGCCGGTGTACAACCCGGAGGTGGTGTTGGCCTACCGAGGCAAGAAGCGCCAGGAGGCCCCTCCACACATCTTCTCCATCTCTGACAACGCCTATCAGTTCATGCTCACTGGTGAGTGCTTGGCCTCCCTCATAGCAATTTGAACCAAAAAGCCGCTCATCTCAGTGGGGCATGTGACAAGCCAGCTAAAGCCACCACAGAGATGTTTGTCTGAGAACTCAATGAAATTATGCAGGAATAATTTCCACTGTAACTGTCCCAGAGGCACGGACTCTGCACCGAGTACTATTTGCCCTTAACAGTACTCAATTCTACACTCTCCCACTGCATACAGACTACCTGAATTCGATTGCTACTCATTTTCACTGATAGGAAAGAAAAAGTTATTTTTCCATACAAACGACTATTCTGAAAACACAGAGGCAGTTTGATTGTATTTCTTGATGGGAGCTGTGTGAAGGGCAAGCAGGTACAACAACAGTATGAAGTTCACACACCTCTGACAGCTCTAGGCATCCATTTGGGCTTATACTTACTACTTTTAGGACTTGGAAGGGAATTGCTTACTCTTGGGTTTCTGAAGAAGCCCAACTCCCATTTAGATCTCTGCTTCTCATTCAGCTCAGTGTTACCAGGGTCAACTGCTAACATGGTCTTTCCTTCTCCCTCTTTCCCAGATCGTGAGAACCAGTCTATCCTGATCACGTATGTACTTCCCTGCTGGGTCCCTGTGGGGCTGCCCAGTGCAAGGGGACCTCCTGCCTGACCACACGCTCTCTGCTTCTCTCTTGGCTTTGGCAGCGGAGAATCCGGAGCCGGGAAGACTGTGAACACAAAGCGTGTCATCCAGTACTTTGCAACAATTGCAGCCAGTGGGGACAAGAAAAAGGAGGAGCCGCAGCCAACAGGCAAAATACAGGTGAGGTCCGAGGAATACAAACCTGCAACTATCAAATTTATTTATGAGCTGTATCATGCCAATAACATTTCTATTTCAGGGGACACTTGAGGATCAAATCATCAGTGCCAACCCTCTGCTGGAGGCCTTTGGAAACGCCAAGACCGTGAGGAACGACAACTCCTCACGCTTTGTAAGTTGTTGCCTGGGACATGATTCCTTTCCTCCTGTCAGCACATTGACTCAACTGTTCTTGCAGTCACGATTGGCAAAAGAGATCTCAATTCACTTTTCTGCTTCTTGCAGGGTAAATTCATCAGAATCCATTTTGGTGCCACAGGCAAACTGGCTTCTGCAGACATTGAAACATGTACGTGACCCTCCTGGCCTCATCCCTTTCCTTCCAGCTTTCCTTTGTTCTTGTGCTAACTCTGTCCTACTGTCCTTGCCAGATCTGCTGGAGAAGTCCAGAGTCACTTTCCAGCTCAAGGCGGAAAGGAGCTACCACATATTCTATCAGATCATGTCCAACAAGAAGCCAGAGCTAATTGGTAGGAAAGATCACCGAGTTCTCCAGAGAGAGGTCATGGAAGGACCACATTGAATTCCTTTATGTGCCAACTACATTTCATCTGTATGGTTTTTGTGCTTTTCAGAGATGTTACTGATCACCACCAACCCCTATGACTACCAGTATGTGAGTCAAGGGGAGATCACAGTTCCCAGCATCAATGATCAGGAAGAGTTGCTGGCCACAGATGTAAGTCATGCAACAGAAGCAGACTCTGACCTTTAACAGGCACGATACTTATTCTAATGACTCTTTTGGCAGAGTGCCATTGACATCCTGGGCTTTACTCCTGATGAGAAGACAGCCATCTACAAGCTGACAGGGGCTGTCATGCACTATGGGAACCTCAAGTTCAAGCAGAAACAACGAGAGGAGCAGGCAGAGCCCGATGGCACAGAAGGTACCCACACAATATTTGCTGGAGTGCAGTGTGTACTGGGATACACAGTAATACAATAATTCAGGGTCTGAATCACTGACCAGCCTGCACTCTTCCCCAGATGCTATTCTGGTAGAATATAAGAATATAAGAACATTTACAAATCAACTAAGTTAAACAGGGAAAAAATCCATAAACAATGTAATATCTTAAAGTATGCAACCTGGAGTATCTGTGGCTGCTGCAGAAACAATTCTGAATTACTACAAGCTATGTCCTCTGGGGAACTAATCTTCCATCCTGCTATGTGCTTGTTTCCTTAGTGGCTGACAAGGCTGCCTACCTGATGGGTCTGAACTCAGCAGATCTGCTCAAAGCCCTCTGCTACCCCCGAGTCAAAGTGGGGAATGAATACGTGACCAAGGGTCAAACTGTGCAGCAGGCAAGAAATACATGATGACAGAAAACAAATTTCATGAATTAAAAATATTGAACTCCTTCTTTTGCCCAGGATGGTAACTTTTCTTTTACTTTTCATTAGGTGTACAATTCTGTGGGTGCTCTGGCTAAATCTGTCTTTGAGAAGATGTTCCTGTGGATGGTTGTTCGCATCAACCAGCAGCTGGATACCAAGCAACCCAGACAGTACTTCATTGGTGTCCTGGACATTGCTGGCTTTGAGATCTTTGATGTAAGAGAAGAATCTTCATACAAGTTTCCTGAAAGGGTTACTAAGAAACAGGAGCAGTTTTGGATTTGGGTTTTATTTTTCTCTTCTAAATTCTGCACTGTTTTAATTTATTGAGTAATTTTGATATTTCTGTGGGGATGGCACTCTTCTGGTACTCACAGTAGAAAGTCCCTCCCACTCTGCAAGTAACTAAATGTCTTTGTGTTCTGGCAGTTCAACAGCCTGGAGCAGCTCTGCATCAACTTCACCAACGAGAAACTGCAACAGTTCTTCAACCACCACATGTTCGTGCTGGAGCAGGAGGAGTACAAGAAGGAAGGAATTGATTGGGAATTCATTGACTTTGGGATGGACCTGGCTGCCTGCATTGAGCTCATTGAGAAGGTTCTTACACCTTACACACTTTTTTCCTAGATGTAAAATATAAAAGGAATTTCTATGCTCAAATTAGACCACTCAAGTGTGCGACACTCATAAAGCAGCACATAACCCGATTTTTTCTGGGCTTCAAGCATTCCATATGGATTTTCATTTGTCTGTTACTTGACTGGCTGTGGGATTCTGTCTCATTATCCATGTGATTTACATGGGGCAAAAATTTCAGTCCTAGTCATTGTTCTGGAGTTCATACTTAAATATTCATATTTTTTTTAATCCATGCCAAGTGAGTAAATACACTGAGCAACTTCTTTTAATACGTTTAAGGAAACGTTGCTATCTTGTTTCCAAGAAAAAGGAATTCAAAGTATAAAACTTTAGCTTACATGTGAATGCTACTAACGTTGCCCATTTTGCTTTCCATCTTCAACTAACCTGCATGTAGTGAAATTCTACATGCTAGATCTTTATTACATCACAACCCTGGCCCTTACGGGGAGCTTGTTTTCATACAGCTGATGGCATAGCCACAAACAAAATGTTCTTTCTGGAAAAAAAGCATAAGATTACACAACCTGAGAAGGGTTTTTTAGGTATAATTTGATCTTCCATTCCTCTCGTATAGATTCTCTCTGTTTCTTCCTCCTACGCTTTATTTCTTCATGTGTTGCTATTTCTCCCAGCCCATGGGCATCTTCTCCATCCTGGAAGAGGAGTGCATGTTCCCCAAGGCAACTGACACCTCTTTCAAGAACAAGCTCTATGACCAGCACCTGGGCAAGTCCAACAACTTCCAGAAGCCCAAACCAGGCAAAGGGAAAGCTGAAGCTCACTTCTCGCTGGTGCACTATGCTGGCACAGTGGACTACAACATCACTGGCTGGCTGGAGAAGAACAAGGACCCCCTGAACGAAACTGTTGTGGGGCTGTACCAGAAATCATCCCTGAAGACCCTGGCCTTACTCTTTGCCTCTGTTGGTGGGGCAGAAGCAGGTGATTTCTTTGAAATTGGTTCTACTATAAATTCTTTTCAGTAATAGTTTGCAACTATATTTACATTTCAGATATTGAAAGCCCCAAACCTCATCTACTGCAGCTTAGTCCCTCAGCTTGATAAAGAATGTTACTTTTCCCTAGAGGACTTAATAGATCTGTAGGTTTTAAGACCAGACAACTGTGCTATAACATTAATCCAGGCTGGCTGACAAACCAGCTTTCTCCAATATGGGCTATTCCCAAATGCTTTAGGGAATAAAATCACATGTGTCAACATGCTGCTCAATTCATGCACACCCTTAGATGTAAAGACACATAAAGGCTGCATTTGGTGTATTCACTGATGATTTATTTCATTCCTTTAAGTACCTTCCTATGCAAAATATCGCATTTTACTTCCAGCTTGTATTTTCTTAATTTCAGCTTGAAGTCATTAGCTTTCGTTTATCATCTGAAAAAATCAAGACTCCTGTTGTAAATTTAAACACTGTGTTTGTTTGTATATTTTCATCAGGTCGTTAATTTTTATGTTTTAGATGAACATGCAGTGTTCTTCGGATTCTAACTACATGCATTGTTGTTAATTTGGGGTTTTTTTTTAAATATTGTTTTTTAGAGAGTGGTGGTGGTGGCAAGAAAGGTGGCAAGAAGAAGGGTTCCTCCTTCCAGACTGTCTCAGCTCTTTTCCGGGTAATGCAAAGTAATCATTAAAAATTTTATCTCATTGTGAAAAAAAATTACAGAAAATTCACTTCAGAAAATATTTTGGTTGATCTAATATACAAAATCTTTTATGCTCAGAAGGCATAAAGGCAATTGCTTCTTAATAAAGAAGGCATCTCCTCGAATCTTTGGAAATGTTCTTTTCAAACTTCCCAAAACCTCTATAAAAATAAAAATACTGATCTTAGGTTTATTGCAGTATTTTTGCTCCGTCTAATATTGAGATTGTGTAAGTGACCTTTCTCAATCCAAGTCTTTTCTATTCCCCTTAAGGAAAATTTAAACAAGCTGATGAGCAATCTGCGAAGCACACATCCCCATTTTGTGCGATGCCTTATTCCTAACGAAACGAAAACACCAGGTAAGTCGTTCAAGTCCAAAGATGTGATAAATCTCTTCTCTCTGCAGTACAACGAGATTCCAATTCATTATGTCATTTATTAGGTGCCATGGAGCATGAGCTGGTGCTGCATCAGCTGCGCTGCAACGGTGTCCTGGAAGGGATCCGAATCTGCAGGAAGGGATTCCCCAGCAGAATCCTCTACGCAGACTTTAAACAGAGGTCAGATTCTATGTCATCCACCTTTCACTATATACACCAACACTGAATAATTTTCATTTTTTTAATAGGTTTAACAGCTGTGCAATTATGGAATGAGTTCATTCTACCTACCTGTAGGCATACAAAAGTCAGTTATCCAAGTCAGTCATCCAGCTTCTTTTGACAGCTAGGAGATTAGGAGGAAGGCTGGAGATTAGGAGGAGGTTTTTCACACAGAGGGTCATTGGGCATTGGAATAGACTGCCCGGGGAGGTGGTTGATTCACCTTCCCTGGAGGTGTTTAAGGCACGGGTGGATGAGGTCTTGAGGGACTTGGTTTAGTGTCTGATAGGAATGGTTGGACTAGATGATCCGATGGGTCCCTTCCAACCTGGTTGTTCCATGATTCTATGATTCTATGATTCTAACTAGAACAGTTGTTTTCAAAGGACAATTATTTATTCCTGTCCATGATCTATATTGTCCTATGGGATAAAGTATCTTCTAATCAACTATCCATAAAACAAGTTGATTAGCTTAGACTGAGTTAACTTCTGGGTGGCAAAGTAAGATGGCTTGTATTCAGCGGCACAGAAACATCAATAAAGAATTAACTACAAAATATTCTAGACTAACATAGAATAGAATCATAGAATCACCAGGTTGGAAGAGACCCACCAGATCATCGAGTCCAACCATTCCTATCAAACACTAAACCATGTCCCTCAGGACCTTGTCCACCCATGACATTTTGGAAAATAAATAAAATAAGAAGATCATGTGTCTTGTTTTATATCAGGAGGAAAGTACTTGCTTTCCCTCTCCACATATTTCATTCTTGCACATAGAGTTCTCATTTGCAGATAAGGCATTAGATAACAGCGCATGTGAAATACATCAGCAGTTACCCATGGAAATCAGTTCTCATTCTGTGTTTCATTTCTGGACTAAGGAAAAGGCAGCACTTTTTCTAAACACTTATTTACCCATGGAAATGTGATGTCTAAACACGGGAACTCAGTACAGACCTAGTCACCTCTCTTCCATTCTTGCTCCTCATTCAGAGAATCTTAACAACAGCAGGATTGAGCTTTTGGGAAGCTGACCTGCTTCATATACCACTTCTTCCCCTAGGTACAAGGTGCTTAATGCCAGCGCCATCCCAGAGGGACAGTTCATCGACAGCAAGAAAGCTTCTGAGAAGCTTCTTGGATCCATCGATGTGGATCACACCCAGTACAAGTTTGGCCACACCAAGGTACAAACCCTCCTTGACTCACTCCCTGGGTGCCTGTACTTGAGCTTTACCTGACAGTGATGTGCTGCAACCTTCCCCTTCTCAAGGTGTTCTTCAAAGCTGGGCTGCTGGGTCTCCTGGAGGAGATGAGGGATGAGAAGCTGGCACAGCTCATCACCCGCACACAGGCCATGTGCAGGGGTTACCTGATGAGAGTGGAGTTCAAGAAAATGATGGAGAGGAGGTAGATACTTATACGTCAGATACGAATGCCATGAAGAAAATTAATGTATGCTGCTTCAATTCAAATCTCATTAATTTGTCATTAATTCAACTTACCAATATAGACATCTTTGGAAGTATAATCTGGCAGTTGATGAAGCAGTATAAAACCCTGGTTTAGGAAAACAGCTTGGTTTAGGAAAAGAATTGACAATCACAGGCTCCCAACACAAGAGAAGTATCCTCTTCTGTTAAATAATTTCTATGAAAGGGATGATGAAAATCAGCTTCTGAAGATGTTCTTTTTCTTTGGCTGTGAAAGTGAGCCAAACATCTGAACTTCAAAATTGTTCATTCAGGTTGACAGTCTGGGTTGGAAGGGACCATGAAGCCCATCCAATTCCAACCCCCCTGCCATGGGCAGGGAAACCTCCCACTGGATCAGGCTGCACAAGCCCCATCCAACTTCATCTTGAACCCTCCAGGGATGGGGCAGATGCAATGGCCTTTGGCAACCTGTTCCAGTGTCTCACAACTCTCATGGTGAAGAAATTCCTCCTTATGTCTAATCTAACCCTGCCCCTCTCCAGTTTATACCCTTTTCCCCTCATCCTATCACTCCAAGCCTTTGTGAACAGTCCCTCCCCAGCTTTCTTGCAGCCCCTTCAGGTACTGGAAGGTCACTATAAGATCTCCTTGGAGCCTTCTCTTCTCCAGGTTGAACAAGCCCAACTCTCTCAGCCTGTCCTTGTATCTATAGATATACAGAACTAGAATGATAAATTATTCTAAGTAGAACTCCATGCTATAAATGTATTAATACATACAATTAATTATGTATTATAAATTTTAAAATACGTAACATTGTATTTTCTATTATCTTTCAGGGAGTCCATCTTCTGCATCCAGTACAACGTTCGTGCTTTCATGAACGTGAAGCACTGGCCCTGGATGAAGCTGTTCTTCAAGATCAAGCCCTTGCTGAAGAGCGCAGAATCTGAGAAGGAGATGGCCAACATGAAGGAAGAGTTTGAGAAAACCAAGGAAGAGCTTGCCAAGTCTGAGGCAAAGAGGAAGGAGCTGGAGGAGAAAATGGTTTCTTTGCTGCAGGAGAAAAATGACCTGCAGCTCCAAGTACAAGCTGTGAGTATTGCTGAAGTTTTTGCCTTGTGATGTCATTTGCAAAAACATCCCATGTAGAATCATAGAATCATCAGGCTCGAAAAGACCTCTTGGATCATCGAGTCCAACCATGCCCATATCTCACTAACAGACACAATATCCCCAAAGAATTGTTATTTTTAAAACATATGTATTTCATAAAATAAGAAGGGCAGGAGCACCTCCCATATGAGGAATCTAAACTAAATCAATACTCTTATGATGCTGAGTTTTCAATACAAAGGACATTGTAAACCTGATTTGAAAAAATAATTCTTTGTTTTAAAATCCTTATGAAAACATAACTGTTTGAAAACCTTTCCATTTAAAATGAATAATGTGTAGGAAGCTGATGGTTTGGCTGATGCAGAGGAAAGATGTGACCAACTCATCAAAACCAAAATCCAACTGGAAGCCAAGATTAAAGAGCTGACAGAGAGAGCAGAAGATGAAGAGGAGCTGAATGCTGAGCTGACAGCCAAGAAGAGGAAACTGGAGGATGAATGTTCAGAGCTGAAGAAAGATATTGATGACCTTGAGCTAACACTGGCCAAGGTTGAGAAGGAAAAACATGCCACGGAAAACAAGGTATGAGGCAGAAACTGCCACACACATGCCAGGGAAGAGCACTGTGCTGTTAGGGCACTGCTGTGTCTACATCCTTCATCACACTTGCTCCCTTCTTCTCCAAGGTGAAAAACCTCACCGAGGAGATGGCAGGCCTGGATGAGACCATTGCCAAACTGACAAAAGAGAAGAAAGCCCTCCAAGAGGCCCATCAGCAGACACTGGACGACCTGCAGGCAGAGGAGGACAAAGTCAATACTCTGACCAAAGCTAAGACCAAGCTGGAGCAGCAAGTGGACGATGTAAGCACATTTGTAGCTACAGGAGAAACAAAACTTTGTAAAGGAAAGTGCATCCAACAGAGAAGTAACGGTATTGTTCTTTTCAGCTGGAAGGGTCCCTGGAGCAAGAGAAAAAGCTGCGCATGGACCTGGAGAGAGCTAAGAGGAAACTCGAAGGAGACCTCAAGATGAACCAGGAATCCATGATGGATTTGGAGAATGATAAGCAGCAGCTGGATGAGAAACTGAAGAAGTAAGTGTGGCTGTGAGGCACCTGAGTGTGGGGCTGGTTCTCCTGCCTTTTACCTTTGGGCTCTAACACTGTGTCCTTTGCCCAAAGGAAAGACTTTGAAATCAGTCAGATCCAGAGCAAAATCGAGGATGAGCAAGCCCTGGGCATGCAGTTACAGAAGAAGATCAAGGAGCTGCAGGCAAGTCTCTGTTCCATCCCCTCTCTCACCCTGGCACAGGTCAGGCAGGAGGAGGGCACAGCTGTGAAGGGTTCCCCATGTTCTCCAGGCTCGCATTGAGGAACTGGAGGAGGAAATTGAGGCAGAGAGAACTTCTCGGGCAAAAGCAGAGAAGCATCGGGCTGACCTCTCACGGGAACTGGAGGAGATCAGCGAGCGCCTGGAAGAAGCAGGAGGGGCTACAGCAGCTCAGGTTGAGATGAACAAGAAGCGTGAGGCCGAATTTCAGAAGATGCGTCGCGACCTGGAAGAGGCGACGCTGCAGCACGAAGCCACGGCTGCCGCCCTGCGCAAGAAGCACGCGGACAGCACAGCTGAGCTTGGGGAGCAGATCGACAACCTGCAACGAGTGAAGCAGAAGCTGGAGAAGGAGAAGAGTGAGCTGAAGATGGAGATTGATGACCTGGCCAGTAACATGGAGTCTGTCTCCAAAGCCAAGGTACTGAAATATTTCATTGTAGTGATTCCAACACAATCAAGTATTTATACTCTAACATAGAAATTTGAGTTAGTCATACTTTAAAATAAATAATTTCACCTTAGAAGTTTTTTTTTATTTTATATATTTCAGTATTTTCTTAACAATATTTTGTGTGCTGTGGATGACAGCTAAAAAACTCCACCTGAAGCACATAACTTAAGGAACTGTAAACTCATTGCTTGAGGCAGAATGTTATGATAGTAAAATCAGAAACACTGAGCTTAGCAGTTTTTAAGTTTCTTCTAAAACAGAAATTACTCCTGCCCTACCCTTTCCTTTTTATTTTTTTTTCTTTTCCTCACTTAAACACTTCAGTGACAAAATCACTAAGAGCCAAAGATAAATATAAAATAATTCCTCGTGCCACAGTGCTAATATCCTTTTTGTTGTTGAAAAAAATGGAGAGTATATTAATAATCTATAGAAATTTTGGAATCAGTGATACAGATTTCATAGAAAGATATGTATCAACCAAGACATTTTGATTTGGGTTTCTTTTTTTGCCCCTTACAAAATTTCAGTTTCTCAGTAATTATGTATTGAACCATCAATCATATTTCATTCCATTCTTCATGAAAACAGGCAAATCTGGAGAAGATGTGTCGCTCCCTAGAAGATCAGCTCAGTGAGATTAAGACAAAGGAAGAGGAACAGCAGCGAACAATTAATGACATCAGTGCTCAGAGAGCTCGGTTACAGACAGAATCCGGTAAGACATTTGTGTTTTTTGGAAGTACACTGTATATCATCTGGGTTTATTAGAAAATCAGTCAAGAAACTTTAGGGGTCTTGATGGAAACTAAGGTGAAAATGTCAGAAATGTGCTCCTGTGACACAGGCAACCAGCAGCAACCTGAGTTGCGTTAGAAGAAACATTATCAGAGGGTGATCTTTCCCCCTCTCAGGGCAGGTGAGGCCACCCCTGGAGTGCTGAGCCCAGTACCAGGCTCTTCAGAGAGATACAGGCATCCCAGAACAGGACCAATAACACAGCTAAGGGACTGGAACAACCAGTCCCTTAAACAACCTCCCCAGGGGTGCGGTAGAGTTCCCAACACCAGCTGTTTTCAAGACACAACAGAAGAGGATGCTAGCAAACCTCTTCTAGGCATCCTTTCCCATGAAAGGTTGGACCAGATTATTTTTCAAGGTCCTTTCCAGTCTGGACTATTCTATGATTCTGAGACTGGAGTTTCAAAGAAGAATTCATGTGTCTAATAACCTAGACTTCATCCTGCTGCTTCCCAGGAGAATTCAGGAGATGACAGTGATAAACCTGTGCACATCTACCATATAGCACTCGTTCCGTAAGCTCGAGACTTGAAATGACTTCTGCACTTAGTGCAAATGTACAGTAAGACTAGTCAGATGTTGGTCAATGGGACAAGTTTTCTCTCATTTCTTGCCTCTAAGATGAATACTTCGGCACACACAGAGATCATAGAATCACCAGGTTGGAAAAGACGCATTGGATCATTGAGTCCAGCCATTCCTATCAAATATCCAACCATTCCTATCAAATAATTTTGATAAGTATCAGTGATCTGGACTCCATGAAAGAAATACAATTCTGACTCACAATACTTTGATATGCATCTACTTATAAAGATTAACACTTTTAAATAACTCATAAAAAAGTTCTTTCACTCATCTGCACTCATCTGAACTTTCCTAGGTGAATATTCTCGCCAGGTGGAGGAGAAGGATGCTCTGATTTCTCAGCTGTCAAGAGGCAAGCAGGCATTCACCCAACAGATTGAGGAACTCAAGAGGCACCTAGAGGAAGAGATAAAAGTGAGAAAGCTTTTCATATTCTTATCCACTAGCTTCCTCCTCTGTCAGCAATACTTCAGAGATGTATGAAAGTACATAACCAACTAGATGTGATGGAGAAAAAAAATACTTAGGTGGTTCAGTGTAAGTCTTCCCATATTAGCTTTGAGCTCCCTTCCCAGCAGTCTGTCCACTGATTTTGTAGCAGTTTCTCAGATCTTCCTTTCTCACTCAGTACCTTGCCGCAAATCACAGCAGAATAATCCAGCACTGACCAATACTGCAGTCAGGAGATTTCCCAGGATATTTCCATTCACTGTGGCAATGCAATTTCTCCCCCAGGCCAAGAATGCCCTGGCTCATGGCTTGCAGTCTGCTCGCCACGACTGTGACTTGCTCCGCGAACAATATGAGGAGGAGCAGGAGGCCAAGGGGGAGCTGCAGCGAGCCCTGTCCAAGGCCAACAGCGAAGTGGCCCAGTGGAGAACCAAATACGAGACGGACGCTATTCAGCGCACGGAGGAGCTGGAGGAGGCCAAGTACGTAGGGAATGTGAGGAAGGCTGGCAGAGTGAGAACAGGGCAGCACTGTGATGTTATTGGGAAGAAGCCTGTGTTCTGGTTTTTGTGGGGTGGTAGGAAGAGAGAGAATTTAACTGAGAGCATTGGGAAAAGCAGAAGCAGCAAAGCCCTTCAGACGCAGAACAACAGAGAAATGCTGGTGTGAAAAGCAGAGTGAGCAGCAGAGAGTGGATTGCTGCAGCCCAAGAGTCAGACACAGACTTCGAGCAGCTGGCTGGGAGACTTCCTACACCTCTGTGTAAATGGGGATCACACGCTACCAAGTGGCTAAGTGTGCTCTTGGGAAAACAACAGGCTCCAATTCATTTTCTCACCTCGAGCTGTGCTTATCTCCTCCCAGGAAGAAGCTGGCACAGCGCCTGCAGGATGCAGAGGAACACGTCGAAGCCGTCAATGCCAAATGTGCCTCCCTGGAAAAGACAAAGCAGAGGCTGCAGAATGAAGTGGAGGACCTGATGATCGATGTGGAGCGATCAAATGCTGCCTGTGCAGCTCTGGATAAGAAACAGAAGAACTTTGACAAGGTCTTTTGGAGGTTCCAGCCCTGAGGTTCCTGGGTAGTTCAATTACCTCATCACAATTACCACATCCATACTAATGCCTGTTTTCTCCTCAGATCCTGGCAGAGTGGAAGCAGAAGTATGAGGAAACCCAGGCTGAGCTGGAAGCCTCCCAGAAGGAGTCTCGCTCTCTCAGCACGGAGCTGTTCAAGATGAAGAATGCCTATGAGGAGTCCTTGGACCACCTGGAAACGCTCAAGCGTGAGAACAAGAACTTGCAGCGTAAGTCCCTGACCCTCGACTTCTTGCAGGACTCTCTCACAACATTGTCTACTAAGCACTACATGTGGGTCTGTGCTGCCAAAGATGATTGTCACTATGGTGTAGCAGGAGTCTTCCTATTCTGCTCTGCCCTTGACATTGTGCCATTGTTTTTTTTTCCCATAGAGGAGATTTCTGACCTCACGGAGCAGATTGCAGAGGGAGGAAAGGCAATTCATGAGTTGGAGAAAGTCAAGAAGCAGGTTGAGCAGGAGAAATCTGAAATCCAGGCTGCTCTGGAGGAAGCTGAGGTACAATCTCCTGTTCTTATTTGTTTAATTGTAACACAGTTTAGCAAACTCAGGTACCATTTATGAGATTATACACATTGTGAATAATCTCCACAATCAGAAAAGAGGGAATCTAGGACAACCTTAAAGTCTTTGGATACATGGCAATACTTCTTTTTTTTCTTTTCAACAGTCTCAGACCTCGTGATGTACATTGTTCTTCAAAGTAATAGGTTATGTATCATTACAGATACTGCTACTTATAAAATTGACTGATCTTTGTATTTTTTTCAGGCTTCCCTTGAACATGAAGAGGGGAAGATCCTGCGCCTCCAGCTCGAGCTCAACCAGGTGAAGGCTGAGATTGACAGGAAGGTAGCAGAGAAAGATGAAGAGATCGACCAGCTGAAGAGAAACCATCTCAGAATTGTGGAGTCCATGCAGAGCACCCTGGATGCTGAGATCAGGAGCAGGAATGAAGCCCTGAGGCTGAAGAAGAAGATGGAGGGAGACCTGAATGAAATAGAGATCCAGCTGAGCCATGCCAACCGCCAGGCTGCAGAGGCACAGAAGAACCTGAGGAACACGCAGGGAGTACTCAAGGTCTGTTGAACAAAAGAACAAAAGTTGCCTATGGAGAAATGTCTCAGCTTATATTTACAGTGCTGAATAGCTCTGAATATGCTTGCAATTTCTTTCCTTTGCTCTACAGGATACCCAGATCCACCTGGATGATGCTCTCAGGGCCCAAGAGGACCTGAAGGAGCAGGTGGCCATGGTGGAGCGCAGAGCAAACCTGCTGCAGGCTGAAGTGGAGGAGCTACGGGCAGCACTAGAACAAACAGAGAGGTGCAGAAAGGTGGCTGAGCAGGAGTTGATGGATGCAAGTGAGCGTGTGCAGCTCCTCCATACCCAGGTGAGGACCCTTGGTGAGAAATGGCACTTTTGGTAAGCAGATCACTTATATTCTTTATTCCAGCCAGCACTGGAGGCTTAGCTTCAAAGATGAGAATTAGCTTCTCTGAAGTAGTCATCATGATACTAAAAGAGCTCTTTGCTAACGAAGAATGCATGCTGGCTGGATTCCCAGGTTACAGTCAGTGAAACTAATGCTTCTGCCTTCTTTGCATTATAACATAATCTCTAGAGGAAAGACACTGAGTCACAGGAACCAGATTTTCTAGTCACACATGCCAAATGGTCTGACAGCTGAGCAGTCAAGGACTGAAACTCTGAGTCTACAGTAAGGTTCATTCCTTCCTCACTTGACATGTAGCACTAGGGAATCCTTATGTTCCTTCAAAAATGTGTTTGTTCACTCTAATAAGAAAGTGAGGATGAACTCCTCGCCCATGTCATAGAAGTCATCCAGAAATCAAGTCCTGAAATCTATGGAAACTGTTTTCAAATTGTGAAAAGATTCTGGAAGCAATCTATCCTATGCGCATTACAAATTTTTCTCTTCTCGGCTGATGGGACTGGATTAATCTGCACTAATTATGTTGAAAAGACAGTGTCTCACTGCCTTCTCTCACTGTATTTTTATTGATTTCCTGTGCCGGTCTTGTGGGATGAGATGTTGCACAGATTATACTTGTAAGTCCTCATTTCATATTAATAAAATTAAGAGTTGGAGGGGAAAAAAAAACCCCAATCAACAATTGTTTCCATCGGTAAGAAATTTTACAGAAAAATCCGTGGTTGTAATTTTTTTTACATAATTACATCTGAAATGATTCAAAGTTCTCTAATGTTTTTATTTTGAAATAACAAACTAACAAAACCAAACCTCTGGTGTTGTCACACAGAACACGAGCTTGATCAACACCAAGAAGAAGCTGGAAACAGACATTGCCCAAATTCAGGGTGAAATGGAGGAAACTGTCCAGGAAGCCCGCAACGCTGAAGAGAAGGCCAAGAAAGCCATCACTGATGTGAGTTGGGGGCTCCTTTCACTGGAGATGCTGCATGTATTCTCTCTCAACGTGTCTCCAGCCCCAAAACATCTTTGATCCTTTGGTCTCATCAGGCAGCCATGATGGCAGAGGAGCTGAAGAAGGAGCAGGACACCAGTGCCCACCTGGAGAGGATGAAGAAGAACCTCGACCAGACAGTGAAGGACCTGCAGCTTCGTCTGGATGAGGCTGAGCAGTTGGCTCTGAAAGGAGGCAAGAAGCAAATCCAGAAACTGGAGGCCAGAGTGCGTAGGAGTTTTATTTGTGCATGAGTGAGCATGTCCCTTGGAGAGATACCAAGGAAGCTCCAAAAATGTGCTTCTCCTTGCAGGTGCGGGAGCTGGAAGGGGAGGTTGATGCTGAGCAGAAGCGCAGCGCTGAAGCCGTGAAGGGTGTGCGCAAGTACGAGAGGAGGGTGAAGGAGTTGACCTACCAGGTAAGGCAGGAGGTGTCCTTGAGCTCATACACCCTTCTTGCCGGAATCCAAAATGTTGCACTTAGGAATTTCTTTCTCTCCTGAGTCACACAGTTAAAAATGAGAAGACTGAGCACATCAGAAGAAATTCTCTTTCTGATCATGCTTATCCCCTCTGTCTTACTAGTCAACAGTGGTCTATAAGGAACGTTACTCTCTGTTTCACATAAAGGACATTTATAGTTGGGGGCAAGGAGATGCATCTCTTTCATGTCCTTCTCTTTAGTCTGAAGAAGATCGGAAGAATGTCCTCAGGCTCCAGGATCTGGTGGACAAGCTTCAAATGAAAGTTAAATCCTACAAGAGACAAGCTGAGGAAGCTGTAAGCATTGCTGTGTGCAGAGTCAGTCTCCATCCAGTTGGAGGTCAAATTCTGTGTTGGTGTTTTCCCCTGTGTAGCTCTATTCAAACCCTTACTTTTTTTTTTTCCCCCTCACTGTGTGTGAGCTGAACAGCCAAGGGTTTAGGGAGGGCGTAGAACACATTTTCTGTGATCATTATTGCATCATTGGAAAGAGCTTGAATCATAGAATCATAGAACAACCAGGTTGGGAGAGACCCACTGGATCATAGGGTCCAACCATTCCTATCAAACACTAAACCATGTCCCTCAGCACCTTGTCAACCCATGTCTTAAACACCTCCAGTGAAGGTGAATCAACCACCTCCCTGGGTAGCCTGTTCCAATGCCCAATGACCCTTTCTGTGAAAATTTTTTTTTAATTGAAGGCTGAGGTCAACATTGTGGGTGGAGGTCTCTACTTCTTTGCACTTTACTTCATATTTCTGCTTAGCAGAAAAAAAAAATCAAAAATTCAAAAAATTTAATACATAGTTTTATAGCAGTCAATAAATGGGAAATAGGAATAACTGTAATTTATATATATTATTCAATAATTGTATAGTATTTTTCAAAAATTCCAAAGTGCATCAGCACTTCATGTCCAGAGAAACATTTCCAGTATATTGTATTAACCATCTAAACATCTATGTATTAACATCTAAACATCCATTCTATGATTCTATGATCTAGCATTTAAGCCAATTCTTTGGATTCCCCCTAGATATATTAGAGAATCATAGAATCATAGAACAACCAGGTTGGAAGAGACCCACCGGATCATCGAGTCCAACCATTCCTATCAAACACTAAACCATGTCCCTCAGCACCTCGTCCACCCGTGCCTTAAACACCTCCAGGGAAGGTGAATCAACCACCTCCCTGGGCAGCATGTTCCAATACCCAATGACCCTTTCTGTGAAAAAAATCCTCCTAATGTCTAGCCTAATTAGAGAGAATTACATACTAACTTGTAGTCTTTTTATTCTCATTACATAAAGTCATGGCCAGTGCAGTGTTACAATACAAACACTATTAAAACATTTAAAACCTATTTTATCTCTCTTCGCATCCCCAGGAGGAGCTTTCCAATGTCAACCTCTCCAAGTTCCGCAAGATCCAGCACGAGCTGGAGGAAGCCGAGGAGCGCGCTGACATTGCAGAGTCGCAGGTCAACAAGCTCCGAGCAAAGAGCCGGGAAATCGGCAAGAAGGCAGAAAGCGAAGAGTAAACGGCCTTCAGTGGCACCAAGTGAAAGAGACTTGCACAAAATGTGCAATTCTGTCACTTTGATTTTGTAATCATAGCATAGTCCTTCATCAGTCTCTAGATAATTAATGCCTAGATAATAAAAGTGGTAGACATTTTCCGATGGAAATAATGAGTTGTCCACTGTTGCATTTTAATCATTATCCTGAATTCTTACAAGGTTTACATTTTTCCTCACTTATTTAAATTCATTGAATTAAAAATCTTTCATCAGGTGTATTCAAAGGGTCTCAACCACTGTTAAAGTGATCTAATAGGACATCCTACTTCATTCTTACCAAAGAATTTCATCCAAGACGTCCTTAAAGGAGAAAATCATTATTTCTTTGCAACAGAATGTTATCCCTTTCCCAGAGGTTCTGTCTCAATAACAAGATTTATCGCAGCTTCTGATAATCTAGTCTGACCAAGATCTTTGGAACATAATTTAGAGGACATTTAAAACTAAAAGAGATTTGGGTTTAACTTTTATTTGGGAAATTGATGTGCAAACCTACATTTCAAGGTCAGTACAACTCATATAGTCATTCATTATCTACATTCTGTTCTTAAAAGGCCCCTGAATTTTCTGAGCTGGTCAGGCAGCTCCTATGTAGCCTTCACGGTAATCCAGATAACTTTGCCAAGGTTGACCTCACTCAAAATGTGGATTTCCATTCTTTGTAGGTTCTTGCCTACATCAGAGAACCCATGGTCACCTCTTTGAAAACAAGGAGAAATAGGTGTGACTTAGTCATAATCTAATACTTAAAAGTACTTGTCCTTTGACAATCTGAAGGGATTTGAACCACTGAGACCTTCTCAGGCTTCTCTCATTTTCCATCTGGAAATAAGATAAGTGGAGAAGTCAAATTGACCATTCATTTTGAAATTTCATTGCCATGACTTCACGGATAAAAAAATTATTATCTACAGAGAAAAAATGTCAAAATTGTCTCTGTAGGGTAGCAGGGAATATATTCAACCAGGAAAAGGACAACTGCACTTAATAGAAACATAGCTGGCAATTCACTAGTGTATTTGGGCCTGTCCAGCTCCTTTTTGATTGGTATGATGAACCTGATGACTTGTCAAAGTTCCCAAGCAACAAGGAAATTTAGTTTTTCTTTGGGCTGTACCCTAAAACCTTTTCTTCATCTCTCCTGTCATCCCAAGTCTTATATTGTCTTCTTCCTTTCGGTTTAACACGGTCAAATGCCAGGTCCTGCACTTGGGGCACAACAACCCTATGCAGAGCTACAGACTGGGAGAAGCCTGGCTGGAAAATTGCCAGGAGGAGAGGGACCTGGGGATGTTGGTCAACAGCCGACTGAACATGAGCCAGCAGTGTGCCCAGGTGGCCAAGAAGGCCAATGGCATCCTGACTTGCATCAGAAATGGTGTGACCAGCAGGTCCAGGGAGGTGATTCTCCCTCTGGACTCAGCACTGGTGAGGTCGCTCCTTGAATCCTGTGTTCAGTTCTGGGTCACGCACCACAAGAAGGATATTGAGGCTCTGGAGTGAGTCCAGAGAAGAGCAATGAAGCTGGTGAAGGGGCTGGAGAACAGGCCTTATGAGGAAGGGCTGAGAGAGCTGGAGGTGTTTATCCTAGAGAAGAGAAGATTGAGGGGAAACCTCATTGCTCAACCTGAAAGGAGGTTGTAGAGAGGAGGGAGCTGGGCTCTTCTCCCAAGTGACAGGGGACAGGACAAGAGGGAATGACCTCAAGCTCCACCAGGGGAGATTTAGGCTAGAGATTAGGAGGAAGTTTTTCATGGAAAGCGTCATTGGGCTTTGGAATAGGCTGCCCAGGGAAGGGGTTGATTCACCTTCCCTGGAGGTGTTTAAGGCACAGGTGGATGAGGTCCTGAGGGACATGGGTTAGTGTTTGATAGGAATGGCTGGACTCGATGATCCAATGGGTCTCTTCCAACCTGGTTGTTCTATGTTTCTATGATTCTATACCCCAGTGCTAACTGGACAATGAGTCTCTGGTGTTATCTACTGTGTTTTGAAGAAGTCCAGAGCAGAAGGCTGTGATAAGCAACACAATATAGTCACATTCCCACCCTTGGGGGTGGGAACTGGATGATCGTTATGGTGCCTTCCAATCCAAACCATCCTAAGTCACGCTAGAGTTCTAGTTTGAGTCTCTCCATTTGTCATCTTCTGAGAAGAGTGATCCAACCCACAGCACACCTGCCATTTGTCAGTAACTCAACTCATTTCTCAGACTCAATAAATAATTTGGACTGGGAAATGGGTATAAACCATCTAAGGGTAGTGGGAGAGGAGCAGATTTAGACTATACATAAGGAAGAATTTCTTCACTATGAGAGTGGTGAGGCATTAGAACACCTCTCCATCCCTGGAGGTGTTCAAGGCCAGGCTGAATGGGGTCTTGAGCAGCCTGGGAGGTGTCCCTGCCCATCTCAGGGCTTGGAATTGAATGATATTTAAAGGTCCCTTCCAACCCAAACTGTTCTATGATTCTATGTGATTAATATGCATGATTTTTACCAGAAATATAATACATATGTATAAATTCAGTGTAAACTGCTACCTACAACCACCAGCACACACACTAAGTGGATCAATTCCCTCATGTATCTGGTACCAAACTAAAAGAATTCCTTGCTGTTCAAGAGAGTTAGGCAGTTCCTTTCCCAGTTTGGGAGAGTTTTGGCAAGCCAGCCAGGAGGATCGCTGTAGATCCTCGATGGATCTTTGGATCTTGGGACCGAGGGATTCCAAAATCCTTAGCTTCCTGGATTGCTGTCACGAGAGTATCCATGAGTTCCTTCAAATGGCTTCAGCCGGGCAAAGGTGGAAGGGAGCTAAAAGAGTTGGTGCAGGGTTTTCCCTGTAAAATATGGAAGAAAAGGGCAACACAGTGTTTTGTTTGTCTGTTTTAAAAATGAGAGAATTACAACCCATTTCACAAATGCCACTGGGTCAGCCCAGTGACCCTTGCAGAACTACAGGAGCAAAGTGAGGCGGGTGGAGGCAACAGGAGGGGAACAGAGAAAAGCAAGAAGGTCACTTCTCCAGTTGATCTTTACCGCCTCCTTGAAACAGGAAACAGCTAAAGCTGAGCACGATGTCCCAGATATAGGTGATATTTTACAAAAAGTGGTTGGTACTGTTGCACTGGGCAAGATCCTTCTGACATCCTGGTAATAATTACTCAGTACATTAATGACTTAAAATAATGGCAGCTGCTTCATAACCTGCCAGCAGGCTCTACAGAGAAGGGTAGCAAGGGTAAATGGGGCATTACTTAGGAGGGGTGCGACGTTACATAAGGAGTGGGAGGACACGGTGCCCGTTGAGGCAGTTCTGGAGGGATGTGCTGAGCTGAAATGCAACAGATATATAAATAGACCTGCTGAAGTGAGCTTACCCCCAGGCTGCTCCTCAGATTTGCTTCAGATCAAGCCACTTTGGACACTCAGAGGTTGTCCTCAGGGACACTCATATGTCTGCAGCAGTGATTATCGGTCTGTCCTTGTCCAGGATCACTTCTCAGATTTATCTCATCTATCAACACAGACATACGCTTAGCTTGCTTAAGAAAGGTGACATACCTTCTCCCATGGTGTTAGATATTCATTAGGGCAATAGCAGGTGGTTCTTCCATCTATTTCCACTAGGTTAGTGCAATATGACTTCCCTTTACAAATGCTATTTTTCCTCACTATGCCATATTCACCACTGTGTCCTCAAATTCAATTCATTATTAGCTTCCATTTTTTATCCAGTACAGGCACCAGTTTAACTGGACAGTTTCCAAAAGCAAGGCAGTTTCAGTAAGAGCTCACACACCAGAATCAATTTCAACTGTTTCATCCTCACGACTTTTTGGAAACCTTGTGCAAATCTCACCTGGTCTTGGCTACTTGTTACTAATCATTCTGTCTATGTGGCAAAAGGCAGAGTGTTTTATTAGCTGAACAAGTATGTCACAGAAGTTAAGTTGGGGTTCTTTTCCAAAAACTCGTGTTTTTTCCTCTGCTGCTACTAGATAACATCACAAATATGCAATAGAATTTGCTCTTGTTGAAGGTGACCAGATGTAAGTGAGAGAAAATCATCTATATTGTTTCACAGAATTTTAGAATCACAGAACAGTTTGGGCTGGAATGGACTGTGAAGACCATCTGGTCCAACCCCCTCTGCAGTGAGCAGGGACAGCTTCAACTCCATCAGGTTGCTCAGAGCCCCATTCTACCTGACCTTGTCTGGGCAAGATGGGCCATTGCCTCACCACCCTCAGAGTAAGGAAGGTCTTCCTAGTATCAAATCTAAACCTCTCCTCTTAGTTCAAAACCATTCCCCCTTGTCCTATTCCTACAGGCCCTCTTAAAAAGCTTTTCTCCTTTTTTCTTACCAGCACCCTTTAAGAGTGGAAGGGTTGCAATGAGGTCTCCTTGGAGTCTTCTCTTCTCCAAACTGAACAACCCCAACTCTCTCAGCTTCTTTTCATAGGAGAGGTGCTCCAGGCCTTTGATAATTTTTGTGACCTCCTCTGGACCTGCACCTGCCTCCATGTCTGCTTTTGCTGCCAGAACTGCCTGTGAGAAAAGGGTTTGGTTATTTTCATAGTGCCAAACGTGATGCCCAAGTGGGCCCAGTGATGAACGGCTTTCTTGTTTGGTTGCCTCAGGAATTAGAAAAACTGCGTCATTTAAGGTAAAATAAGCCCCACAGTCCACAGGGTAATAAATAGTTCTTATCAGTAACTTCTGCAGAATGTGGATCGCTGCCAACTTTGCACCTGCTGAATCAACCTGAAGATATGATTGCATCACTGCCTTATGCTCGAAAAAAAAAAGACAGAACAATAAATTTAGCATAAAGATCGCTTTCTCCTCAAATACCCAATATATATCATTGACCATTTTGCAGTGTTCAGTAGCTGAGAGATATCTTCGATACCCATGTTCCAGTATTAAAACAGCAACTCTTCTAGACTGGGGGTTGTTGACAGCTGTGAAACAAGCTTGCAAATATATATTTAGAAAGGAATCTCTCAAAGATTATCATCAATTCTACTTGGCCTTGGGGCAGTGTCAAACTCATGCTTAGTGATGCAGAAAATCAGCAAGCAGTATTATATGTTTTTGACAAGCACAGACTGACTTCTTTCCCTTTACATAATTTATCTTCCACCTTTCATTAGAAAATATAATAAGTTAAAGTTGGTCTGAGCAAACTTTACAAAGTTTACATCTTTTCAAAGTTCAGTGCTTTTGCTTCTTTTAAACGCAGGAGTCCTCACTGAGTTCAAAAATGTGTCTGAAGATATGTCTTTCCATACGTATGCATTTATTCTGCTATCACTGATCATCTGAGACTAAAAACCATTCTGTTTGATCTTAGGAAGAGCTATGGAGAGATTCCCACTCTTTTTCCTATGGAACAGGAGAGTGTACATCAAAAACCTTTAAGTAAACATGACATTATTAAGTGAAACTGTGTTTCCATACCATTAAATTGCAGTGAGTCGTGTGACAGTTCTGCACTTTGTGGATGGTGAGGTTCTCCTCCTTGTCTCCAGAACCAGTCCCACATAACTTCACAAACACACATTTTAAAGCCTCTCCAACAGACTTTATTGTATAATGAAAATTAAAAATGTATGCGATAGAGTATCATTGTGGTTTCCAGAGACCTGCATGAACAGTTAAGGATACAGCCCAAACTTATAGAATTACTAGTGCAGATTGATGATCTTAAACACTAGGTAATTTTGCTGATGAGATATATAGATACATATAGATATGCATATATATAGATAGGTATAGATATATATAGATATGTATATGTATATGTATATGTATATGTATAGATATAGATATAGATATAGATATAGATATAGATATAGATATAGATATAGATAGATATGTATGTGTATACATATATATATATATATGTCACTGATGATATAAAGAAAGAACAGGAAAGTAGTTGCCTCTCGTTCTTCCTGGTGTGCTGTGATTACAGCAACACAATAACCTGTTGAGATGGAGTCATAAAAAGTCTGAAAGGTGGATGGTATCAGGAACAAATATGTATCTACTTAAAGGCCTAGGAAAAGGGGGTTGGGTACGAAACATGAGAAGAGCTACGCTAGTTCAGACCAAAATGTCCATCTGTCCCAGTGGTGTCAGAGTTGCAGATATAGCAACTTATCAATCTAGTTTGGGTATAGGCAGGCTGCCTTCACTGGCCACTTGTACTAGGAAAATTATCTCCTCATGAGAATCCAGTGGAAGAGATACTGGGTGGCTGGAACAGGATCAAAGCTATTTACTGCTATGAGCAGGTGTGGTGTTGCACCCCACACTGAATGAAGGAACTGAAGAGTCTTGCCAGAAGCACAGGAACAGAGAAAACTAACACTCTTCTCCAGAAAAGCAAACAATTTATAAGATAAGCAAATGCACAAATTGTGCAGGTTGTGCTTTGCATGGAATCAAAACTTTCAACTACCAAGGTAAGCTTAAATTTGCATTTTATATATTGTTTAATAAAGCAAGAATTACGAGGACTCATGAAGATGCCTGTGTAGTGATGCCTTCATTGATCAACCCATGTAAACTGCAGAATTTACAGTATTCCATGAATAGCAGAATTTACACAAATGGTGCTGGTACATCATCACAACCAACACAATAAATGTGTGACACTTTACTGATAAATTACTGTGAAAGACTCCAGTTTTATGCTTCTGATAAATTCACATCTTGTAAAAACAATTCGTATGAAAAGCAAAAAATCAGTCAAGATGGACAAGAGACTCATTGCATCAATATCATAACTATATCTGCATAAATATGTACATGACTTCAAGAACTTACCTAGTTTGTTTACCTGAAGTGACTTAAAATATGCTTTCAATAAATCTACCTGCTCACAATGTTTTCTGAGTTTTTACACGTAACACATTTGGTTGATTGTTTTTTCAACTGAAATAAACTTTGAAGGTTCAGTTTATCTAACTAGAAGTGGATAGGAGGCCACTCCTTGAATACTGTGTTCAGTTCTGGGCCACAAGAAGGATGCTGAGGCTCTGGAGTGAGTCCAGAGAAGAGCAACGAAGCTGGTGAAGGGGCTGGAGAACAGGCCCTATGAGGAGCATCTGAGAGAGCTGGGGTTGTTTATCCTGGAGAAGAGGAGGCTGAGGGGAGACCTCATTACTCTGTACAACTACCTGAAGGGAGGTTGTAGAGAGGAGGGAGCTGGGCTCTTCTCCCAAGTGACAGGGGACAGGACAAAAGGGAATGGCCTCAAGCTCTGCCAGGTGAGGTTTAGACTGGAGATTAGGAGGAAGTTTTTCACACAGAGGGTCATTGGGCATTGGAATAGGCTGCCCAGGGAGGTGGTTGATTCAGCTTCCCTGGAGGTGTTTAAGGCACAGGTGGACGAGGTCCTGAGGGACTTAGTTTAGTGTTTGATAGGAATGGTTGGACTCGATGATCCGATGGGTCTCTTCCAACCTGGTTGTTCTATGATTCTATGATTCCATGAAGAAGGCTTTTACATATCATTTGGCCAGAGGAGACATTATCCCCTCTCATACAAAGGGAAGCAAGATAGATATTGAGACCCTTGAGTCATTTAGCTCCTCAGCACCTTACTAGGGTGCCCCAGAAAGACAACATGCTCAAGGACACACATGCAACCTTTCCTTGTCTTTGTATACGCATGTTCTTTCAATGTAATGACCCTGTAGTCCAAGAAAGTGGACCTATTAGATGATTATTAGCATGGGACACTGTCCTTTGGGAATAACACTGATGTCTACACAACTGAACATATATTTCGAAGGGTTCTCAGGCATTGGAACGGGCTCCCCAGGAAAGTGGTGGAATCACCATCCCTTGGAGGACTCCAAACAAGCTGTAGCTGTGGCACTTTAGAATATGGTTTAGTCAGCATGATGGTATTGGGTTGACAGTTGACTCAATGACCTGACAGGTCTTTTCCAACTTTAATGATTCTGTGATTCTATGAGTCTATGATCTGAGTAGTTATCATTGTCATTTCATGCCTGTACTCACATTTCAGGCCAGACTGTGACAGAGTGGCAACAACTCTGACATAAAAAATACGAACAATGTACTGAAAGCATACTAAAAAGACTCCAGAAGTAAGAGACAAAGCCTCCATAGGATTTCTCAACTCTGTATGTTGCCATGCTTGAAAGAGTCTGTTTTCCTAACAGAATCCAATAAGCCCTCTGAGGTGCCTTCACTTCCTATACAGCTCACCTAAATAGTAGGCAACATGAACACAGTCCAAAACAAACAGCCTATGAGAATCAAGGACATTCCCAAGATCGCCAGAGTGAAACGATGACAACAACATATCTGAAAATCCATCTCTTTCCGGATAGAGTCCTAGGTCAATTCTACAAAGAGGTGATAAGTTTTCATAGTCTCTAAACTTTAAATCATTTTCTGACAAATGTTTGTTCTGCCTTCAAAACAAAAGACAAGATGAGGTAACGACTACAAATTTGTTTTGTCACCTTATTTCCTGTACAAAATAATCATAGAATCACAATGTCCTGAGTTGGAAGGGGCCCACGAGGATCATTGAGTCCAGCTCCTGTCCCTGCATAGGACAACCTCAACATTCATACCGTGGGGCTGAGGGCGTTGGTCAAAGGCTTCCGAAATATTGTCAGGCTTGGCACCATGACTGCTTCACTGGGGAGCTGTTCCAGTGCTCCACTACCCTCTGGGATAAGAATATTTTCCTCATATCCAACCTAACTCTACTCCTGTCATTCCTTCAGATTCTATAGTCTAATGGTAAGAGCATTTACCCCAAGTGTGAGAGACCCAAGATCAACTCTTACTTGAGGAACTCAGATCCGAGTCTCTCATCCCTGTAGCAGTATGGCTGTCAGTAAGCTCATAGGATGCACATAGACCCATGTGGAAACAGATCAGCGTTATTAATATTCCTTCTGCAGCACTGGTTCCCAAGAGGAAAGAAAAACAAACTGCAGGAGTGCTTGGGGCAATAGGCAGAAAAGTTACAGATGGCTTTTCGACTCACTGATGAACACGCTAAACCTTACTCAAAGGATTCAAAAAGGGAAAACAGAATCATAGAATGGCTTGGGACACTTCCCGCTGGATCAGGTTACTCAAAGCCCCATGCAACGTGGCCTTGAACATCTCCAGGGACGGGGCAGCTACAACTTCTCCGGGCAACCTGGGCCAAGGCTTCCCCACACTCAGAGGAAAGCATTTCTTCCTGAGATCTCATCTGCATCTCCACTTTTTCAGATTAAAACCACCCCCCTCATCCTATACCTGCACTCCCTGATAAAGAGCCCCCCTAAGATTTCTTGTAAGCTCCAAAGTCAATTGTTTGAAATGATTACCCAGGTGTGCAAAACCACAATGTACTCACAGCTTGAATACTATAGGCAGTTCTACCCTAAAAGGAGATGAATGAGCTGGGGCAGCCTTAGAGAAGGAAGAATAGTGAACAAAGCAACGTTATCACTTCTAAATCAGGAATTATTAAGGGGTATCAAAGCACAGGTATAAAAGGAGAGTAGATCAGAAATAGGGTTTCACTGTAGATTACACCAACTAGTTTTTCAGGTGGATGGCTCAGGAGAAATAGAAGTCATTGCTCTTCATACATGCAGGTAACTTACTGACAGTTAACTTATTGACAGTTAAGTTACTGGCAGTTAACTTTACTGTTGCAAATGCTAAATGCTTACAGGAGTATAAGAATGACTGAATAATTTTATAGAAGGAATCCATTAAGAAGTACTTAACCTAGAGCCCTTCATTTGACAGCAATTACTCTCAACTCCATTCCATCCCCCAGCCAAAGCTCTTAGAAAACATTGATCCTCATCAGGATGTGTCAACATTTATGTGCTTGGTATAGCATCACTTAGATGACAGCATTACTTCTGCTCACTACCACCTTAATAACTGGTAATCAGTAGTTAACACCATTGATACTCCGGACAGTTCAAAGATGAGGCCAACAATCACCTCCAGCAAGAGAACTTAAGCGAGCGATTAATCTGTTGCTGAAATGGCAAGCGCACGCAGACTTGGGAATCAGTAGTTCAAGGGGAGAGAATAGGAGATAAAAAGCAAGCAAACTTTATGATTGATTCCTAGGCTAACCTGGGGCAATAAATAGATTAAGTAAGGACTACAGACTGGAAACTACGTAGTACCTAGAAGTAAGAACCCGAGGAACATCAGAGGCAGCACATAGACATGGATAGTTTGGATTTGAGATAGATCAGGGTAAAGGACGCAAGACCCTTAGGGACAGACTTAGGCTAAGGAGCATGGAAGGACTGCAGGCGAACATGGGGAGTGATGTGAACTAGCAAAGAGGCTGGAGATAGTAAAGTGCAGCAATATCCTAAGATGCTAGGAGACTAAGGGGATGAAAAAAGGAGTGGAAAAGAACACCATCCTACCATAATGTTCAGTCCGCACACAGCTTCTTCGAACAAATCAGTGTCGCACTTATGATCAGATGCTGCCACGTAATACCTCTTCACCTGTGACAGGCTCAGTTCATAGTGTACTCCCAGTATCACTGGTTCCCTCAAGTACAAGTTGGTTGTGCTGGCACCACACTGGTAACTCCCCATTTACCATATGGCTTATCGCCAATTGCCATCAAGCAGAGAGCTCAGAGGTGGGTTGGCTTTGGAAGATGGAGTATAGTTAGGCAGTTCATGCAAAAGATGAAAAGGGGCTTTTATTCAATATATGAATCAAATCTTTAGAGACAGCACATAAAACTAAACATTCACATGTCCCTGCCCATCACAGGGGCATTGGAACTAAATGATCTTTAAGGTCCCTTCCAACCTAAACTATTCCATGATTCTATGTGCCAGGAGAGGTTTGGGCTGGATATTAGGCAAATATTCTTCACTCAGAGGGTGGTGGAGGTCTGGAACAGTTTCCTAGGGAAGCAGTCCTGGCACCAAGCCTGAAAGCATCCAAGAAACATTCAGACAATACCCTCAGACACATGGTGTGAATGTTGGGTTGCCCTATTCAAGAACAGAACTTGAATTCAATGATCCTTGTGGGTCCCTTCCAACTCAGGATATTCTATGATTCAATGACTCATGCTTCCACCTTCTATCTCAGAGAGACATCCTCACTGAGACAGGTGGCAGTGGTGATAACACTTGTCCAATGATGTGTGCTGCAGAAAGACAGCTATAGCGGTTGAAGACTGTGAGTCTGCCTTGTGGTCCATAAGCTGACAGTTGTCTTACTCTGTCCCAGGCTTGCTTGCACCCTACGTGGAGGTATAATGATATTTAATGAGACAAAAATTCTACCTCACTAAATCTTCCTCCTGCTCTATCAGCGTGTGTAGATAGAGAGGATAGGATGGGATCCTTTAAAATCATAGTCTGTAACAAAATAGTTGTGTAGAATTAGAAAAAAAACCCCATCTTGTTGGTTGCAGCAAACTCTTAAAGTAAGGAGACAAGTGTTGCCCTATTTGGCATTATCGGAGCCGTCTTTGGGTTCCTTCATCCTCCATCCTGGCACAGGGCAATGTGAAAAGAACAGTCAGTGCAGCTGACTCCATACAACCTTAAACCACTCCTGTCTCTGAGTAATTAGCAGAGAGATCAGAGCTTCAACACGTTTACAACTAAAGAGTAAATTATTATTGACCAAAAATAGAGTGCCTGAATGCTGTGTGGGCAGGAAGTTGCCTATAAAGAGCCACGGTCGACGGCAACTTCATTCTTTGTTACCTCAGCATCTCAAGGTAAGTCCCATCTGCTTGCTTCGTACTCTGACCATAGCATCTCCAAAGCTCTGCAAAGAGATGGCATATGCAGGATTATTTTGCTCTCATTCCCTACTTGTAACATTCCAGGTCTTGCTTTGCATGCAGTGTCAAGGTTATATGGCCCAAACCACTCCAGTGTGGTGGAACAAGCAGAAGCAGAAGAGCCGTTGGCCCCTCATTCCTTGGAGGGGCCTTCTACAAATTTTGCTACCACCAAGCTCTATGAAAGGCCCAGGAAAATTAACTCTGAAGGCATCTGAAATTGATTGGGAAAATATATGGAATGGAGCTGACCTTTTCCTAGAGACTAGACTTGTTTTCTGCAGATCACAGTAACATGGGCAGGGACAGATTTTCTGTGATTTAGTTCTTGCTCAAAAGTTGTAAGGCTCTGGGTACAGTTCAGCTATTGGGAGAGACTACACAAGGTGTATAAATGTTTGACGGAGCATATGCTCAAGACAACGGACTGGTTTTGATTTAACTCTCACTGTCTCTTCTTTAACACTTCCACAGAGATACTGAAAGCAGATACCCTCCCTGACTCTCTGAAGGTAAGAGGATAACAAATAAAATGTCATTTTGCTAATTGATCCTAAGCAATGAGGGAACTTCCACAAACAATGGTGAACTGGTGGTTAAAGACCATGTGGTAGAACCAAAGTCGCTGAAAAGGATATATGCTTTTTTAATCAGTACGAGCATTTTCACAGTTCTTGGTAGGAAATACTCCATGTATTAGGAAAGAAAAGTGACAGATACTCAAGCTTCACCAACAGGACATGAAAGACAGCAACAAAAATGTCTTTTTGTGGTGAGACCTGAGATTCTGGGATTTATAGACAACTGATATTCACCTTCTGCATTTACGAAACTGCTGGAAGCCTGAAACTGAAGTAGCATTCAGAGAGGAGGCTCGAAGTGCTGTTCAAGAAGGGACTAAACTTATCCTGCCTTAAGTTAGTTTCCTCTGAGGGGAGGTCAAGAACACAATGTGCAATTTCAGCCTATCATATAGTTCCTGAAAACTGAACAAAGTTCAGGATGATCTTGTCTCCTGTCTGATAGACAGATCCATTCACATACAAAAGGTCACCTTCACAGACACCTTAACCGTTCTCTTCTAGGTTTTCTGGGAAGATTTAGTGATTAAGTGACTGGGAGAGTCCACTAGAGCAATGGAAGAAACCTTAAACATGTCATCTATGCCAATACAAAAAAAAATATGCTCACTGAAATTGGAGTTGAAAGGGATAGAAGTACAGATTATTCTCCTTGAAAATAAAGGAGATAGATAAAGATCTAAATTTTACAATATTTCCTATCAAAGTGCCTTAACAGATCGTGTCCCTCAAGTAATTTTCTGATAACCTATTGACATTTTCTGATGTTCTGCTTAACCTTTTCACAGACACTGTGAAATAATTTCTCTCTTTCTTTTATATTGCTTACTTTGAGATGCTCAGAGGCAGGATCACGTGGGCAAAAATGCTGGGCTCTATATAGAATAATACTTTCAGAGTAACTCAAAGGTTCTCAATTCTGTGCTTTGAAATTCCTAGTATTGAGAGTCCTGCAAGTCTGAGAGTCTCAAAGTCCTGCAAGGTGGATAACCCACAGCAGAAAAGATGTGTGGTTAGTGTGATCAGCACATCTCCGGCAATGTATCTGTCTGCAGCAACCAAAAGCATCTACTTATGTCAAAGAGTTTTTATTAGATATTGCTAAAAATTTAAAACAAAATGTAGCATAAAGCAGTTTACTGAAATATTCTTACAAGGTAAATCCCTAACTGAATGACTGGTAGATATCAGTATGCATTAATTGTCTTTTAATTATTCGTAACCAGTATTATGCTATATAATTTATTAAACCTAAAAGGTATTTACTAATTTAAATTCTTTGGAATGTAATATCAATTATTTATTTAACTAGATAATACAATGCTATAAATTATTACCCTCAATATACATCATATTCATTTATTAGTTCATTTTGTCACAGGTCTAGAAAGTTGTTTTATATTTGGTTCATCTGATAAACAGGTTTGGCTTCTATATAGGTGATGATTGACCAGTATGATTTGTTCTAGTGCTTGGTACAGACAGAAATTAGTTGGACTTTCCCTGCTTGGTACTCAAACATAGGGAACAGGAGGATTCTAGGAATATCTTCACTTAGAAACTATGTGTGAAAGTCAGTCTGCTTAACTTATGGAATTTAATTGCATCTAAATTTTTAGACATCAAATGGAACAATCTCTTTAAGTGGCTTGTGTGTATGTGGCTTTGAGAATTATGTCACTGTGCAGCTGTGTGAATAGTAGGTGAAAATACAGCAGGAGAGAGAGTTAAAGACTTCTAGCTTGATAATCCCTCTGCCCTCACTTCGGCACACAGGCATCCCATTTAAGGGGGATGTCTTAAAAGAAAATACACAGCTGTCTAGAAAAGAAACTTTCTTTTTTAGGACTTCTGCAGTGGATACTTAAAATTGAAGCAAAAGTTAAGTGCCTGACAATGATTAGTCCTCCTCTTCCTTGTAGTCATCGAGCGTAACTGCCTTCTGTCTAAATATAAGTTACAAATCTACAGGCTCTCTGAAACTTTTCTGAATTCCTCCAGAGTGACTCCAGCCATGAGTTCAGATGCAGAGATGGCAATCTTTGGAGAAGCTGCTCCCTATTTACGGAAGCCTGAGAAGGAGAGAATTGAAGCCCAGAATCGCCCATTTGATGCTAAGGCAGCCTGTTTTGTAGTGGATGATAAGCAAATGTATGTGAAAGCTACCATACAGAGCAGAGACGGTGGCAAAGTCACAGTTAAAAAATATGATGATACAGTAAGTGATACCATGTGTTAAGTATATGTGATCATCCAGTTCAGGCAGTTCTCTGGCTTAGATTTCTTCTCCTCTTGTTCCCATTTCTGGTTTTGTCAGACTGTGACTGTAAAGGATGATGAGGTCTTTCCCATGAATCCTCCAAAATTTGATAAAATCGAGGACATGGCCATGATGACCCACCTCCACGAACCCGCTGTGCTGTACAACCTCAAAGAGCGTTACGCAGCCTGGATGATCTACGTAAGTGCCGGCAGCAGCCTTCCCTTGGGCAACTGGGAGGAAGAACTCGGCCAGGCTAAGCGCAGCCAACATGCTCTCTGCCTTCCCTGCAGACCTACTCGGGTCTCTTCTGCGTCACTGTCAACCCCTACAAGTGGCTGCCGGTGTACAACCCGGAGGTGGTGGCCGGCTACCGAGGCAAGAAGCGCCAGGAGGCCCCTCCACACATCTTCTCCATCTCTGACAATGCCTATCAGTCCATGCTGACTGGTGAGTCACTTGACAAGAATGGGAAACCCTGATACATGTAGAGCTGGCTGCTTGGTCAAGGAACCTTTGGCAGTTCAGGCATCTTAAGTGCTCTTCTACTCAGTGCCTGATGGCAACAACTCCCCTAGTCCTGTAACACAACTCAGGATCGGACTGCTTGTCGCATCTTCATGACCCATGTGCTGTCAGATAATGAAGGAAAGGCAGTAACTAGCTTTATAGCTTTGCACTCACTCTCCTAGTAAGGGATTTTAAGAAACAGTAAGGAAGGAACTCAGCAGAGAATCTGCCTAAACAATATTTAAGCCAAGCTCTACATAGAAAAGAAAATAAATAGTAAGCAGGAAGCCTTATAAAGAACTCTAACTCCTGGAGTTCAATTTTCAGCCGCTCCACCCCTCTGTGCACAAAGAAAAAAAAAATCACCTGCAGAATTTACCTTACCTGATTAGAGACTGAAATAAAATACAGAGTTACAACAGAGTTCTGTCATTTGATGTCCGTTAGTTGTGTGAGGAACATATACCCTCCACATCTTGTTTGAACAGCTCTTTCTGTGGCTTTGTTTTCAGATCGCAACAATCAGTCAATCCTCATCACGTGAGTAACTTTTGCCATGTGTGACAAAGCTGACAGAAGTAAAAATGTTTCCTGTTTCCTTTAACAATTAATACTTTGGTCTCACAGCGGAGAATCAGGTGCAGGAAAGACTGTGAACACCAAGCGCGTCATCCAGTACTTTGCAACAATTGCAGTTACTGGGGAGAAGAAGAAAGACCAGCAGCCTGGCAAAATGCAGGTGAGTGAGCAGCATCTTCTTCTAGTGTTTGCCCAAGACTGTACCTGCAGAGTAGAACCTATCAACGCCTACCTTTGGGTTGCAGGACTATCACAAGGCAGAAAGTGTAGTGCATCTGAGCAGACAGTCAGGGTGTCTCCTGACTCCTGTTCAAGCACACCTACACTCATTTACCCCTTTGACTCAGCCTCCATCCTCTGAATACCAGTGGAACTCTACTTAAAGAAACATTTCCTTTGTGTAGGAAAGGCCTAAGCCTTAGCTTCTATCTGAAGCCAATTGAACATGAGGCAGCAGTGTGCCCAGGTGGCCAAGAAGGCCAATGGCATCCTGGCTTCTATCAGAAATGGTGTGACCAGCAGGTCCAGGGAGGTGATTCTCCCTCTGTATTCAGCACTGGTGAGGCCGCTCCTTGAATCCTGTGTTCAGTTGTGGGCCCCTCAGCACAAGAAGGATGTTGAGGCTCTGGAGTGAGTCCAGAGAAGAGCAACAAAGCTGGTGAAGGGGTTGGAGAACAGGCCCTATGAGGAACAACTGAGAGAGCTGGGGGTGTTTATCCTGGAGAAGAGGAGGCTGAGGGGAGACCTCATTACTCTCTACAACTCCCTGAAAGGAGGTTGTGGAGAGGAGGGAACTGGGCTCTTCTCCCAAGTGACAGGGGACAGGACAAGAGGGAATGGCCTCAAGCTCCACCAGGGGAGATTTAGGCTAGAGATTAGGAGGAAGTTTTTCACACAGAGGGTCATTGGGCATTGGAATAGACTGCCCAGGGAGGGGGTTGATTCACCTTCCCTGGAGATGTTTAAGGGACGGGTAGATGAGGTCCTGAGGGACATGGTTTAGTGTTTGATAGGAATGGTTGGACTCGATGATCCAGTGGGTCTCTTCCAACCTGGTTGTTCTATGATTCTATGATCTGGTCCCCATTTACTCAGGGGAAGTCTTCATCAGGGAGAGGAAGATAATGTAAGACAGCAGTTTCCTTGGTGCTGTCTGTCTATCTAGCAGTATTCTATGAGATCGGCCTTATCCACAGCACCTAGGTGGCTGCAAGTGTAAAGAGAGCAGTAGTTTCCCACTGGCATAGAATCACCAGGTTGGAAGAGACCCATCGGATCATCGAGTCCAACCATTCCTATCAAACACTAAAGCATGTCCCTCAGGACCATTCCTATTGACAGGGGCAGTGCCATTCCTATTCCTTGTTCCATTCCTATTGACAGGGGCAGTGCGGGAGCTCTGAACTCCAGAGCGCTTGTGCTGAAGTTGAGACTCATTTCAATTGCACCAGGTAGCAGTTTCCACTGGCTTGTTCTGTGGTCAATGTAAAGCCCTGAGGGGCAGCATAAAGGAAAGGGACAGATCTGGGACAGCTGGGGACCACTTGCCTGACAGTTAGAAAGTAATTTCAGAAAGGATCCTTCCAGGGAAGAAAGTGCCCTGCTCTGGTGCCCCTTCCTGCTGAGTGACCCAACTGCTGCAACCTGAGCCCACTGGTGTATTTGCAAGGCGTGGGCTTCATCCCTTAGCACAGAGAAAGCAACAAACACCCTTGTGGCACAAGTGTGTGTCACCACAGTCTGTGAGATGGTATGTGCATCAAAGCGGGTGACACGTGTCAGCGTGTCATCTGAGTAGCCAAGGGTACAGCAGAATCTGAGGAGATTCCAAGGCTTTTCGCACTCAGAGGCAGGTGTCCGTGATTGATGGGTTGTTTTGGCCAAGGCAGGTTCATCAGAAACACTCTTTCCATCAGCAGAGTTTGAGACTTTCCTGGTCTCAGCTTTCACCAGCTGCTCGCTATGCCAGGACTGCTCTCAGAAACACTTTGAGGCAGCTGATAGACATAGTGATCATGCTTGATATAAGGAAAATCATCTGACTCTCAGATGGACAATAACCTGTCCTGTCCTCTGCTGAGTTTATGCACAGAATACTCTGGTTTTTTTCAGTATTTACCATCTCTGTAAGACTAACACGTGTCTCTTCATAAAAACAGAATCACAGAATCACAGAACAACCAGGTTGGAAGGGACCCATCAGATCTTCTAGTCCAACCATTCCTATCTAACACTAAACCAAGTCCCTCAAGACCTCATCCACCCGTGTCTTAAACACCTCCAGGGAAGGTGAATCAACCACCTCCCTGGGCAGCCTATTCCAATGCCCAATGACCCTTTCTGTGAAAAACTTCCTCCTAATCTCCAGCTTAAATCTCCCCTGGCGGAGCTTGAGGCCATTCCCTCTTGTCCTGTCCCCTGTCACTTGGGAGAAGAGGCCAGCTCCCTCTTCTCTACAACCTCCTTTCAGGTAGTTGTAGAGAGTAATGAGGTCTCCTCTCAGCCTCCTCTTCTCCAAGTTAAAACATTGAATAAAACACTATAGTAAAAAGACTATAATAAAAAAACTATAGCTCTGTCTAGTCTAGCATCCTATTTCAAATGCAGGCTGAAAGGAGAGGTCAGGCAAGAGAATATGAATGAGGAAAACAGGTAACAGCATTTCCCCAGAGCAGCATCTCAGACTCCAGTACTGTCACCCTGTCTGTAAAAAGGATTCCAGATTGAACTTAGGTAGAGAATTCCCATGTCTTCTATGCTGTTCTCCACGCACAATGTTCCCTTGAGAGCTCCCTGGTCAGAGCTGTGCACTAAAAGAAGTTTGGTGTTGGTGTAGTTAGCTGCAATGGCAAACATATGCTCTTCTCTCCTTCCCCTCTCCCTCTCCTCATCATTTAGAAAGCTGAAACAGAGATGTGTGAGGGCATTACTATGGGCATCTAGGATTTTTTGTTACTTAGAAAACCTTCATAAGGTACTCTGTTGCTTTAATTTTATTCGGTGCAATTTCATGGTGGACTAATAACTAATTTAAGCTCATTGTGCCATCTGCAGACAGTTATGGGAATGACATTCCCTCACCACTGCAAGACATTAAAAGCTGCCTCACATACAAAGATGCAGCAATTTGAGCTGTGCCACTCATCTTTCGTCTGTATTTACCACCACCACCACCCTCTTTGTTTTCTATCTCTGTCTTGGAAATTATCCCTGGCAACACTTTCATGCCCTGTCTGTGTAGAGATCAATCACAATTTTGCTAAAAGCCTTGAGAACAGATTTACTCTATCATCCCAAAAAACCACACAGTGACTCTGCTTCCTGAACCATACTGCACAGAAAAGAAAAGCCATAAGGTCCCAGAAGACACTTTCTTCCCATCTTCCTGTACTTAACAAGATTGATGCCATACATTACTGAAACTTTAGGTGTTGATCATAGAATCATAGAATATCCTGAGCTGGAAGGGACCCACATGGATCAGGGAGTTCAGCTTCTGACCATGCATAGGACAATCCCAACATTCACACTAAGGGTCTGAGGGCTCATCCCTTCCACAGTCACACAGCAGAAAACCCAAAGAGTTTCTGTTCTCTGCTTTTTTTAAGTTTGGTTTTTGAGTCTCAGGCTTTGTCCATGCCACGCTCTTTCCAGAGCGTGTCTGGAGATGTATTTCTGCTTGCTGAAAGACTGATGGTTGTTTGAATGCAATTGCACAATTTTATGTTCTCCTTTGCTATGTGTTTCCTACTAAAGCCTATACTTCTGTGTGTGTGTCCTGGGACCAAGCAACCTCCATAAAAATCCCAGAATTATCACATTTTCTTTAGCTGTGACGGTCTTTGTGAATGGGAATATAGAAGCATCTCTCTCATACAGATTTCAAGCTCCCTCAGTTCCACTGTTGTGACTCTGTATATGATCCAAGAGACCTTAGTGCTGCTTTTCAATATTTTAAGGGGACTGAGAAGAAAGCCAGGGAAGAACTTTTTAGCAGGGCCTATTGCAATACGACAAGGGATGATGGTGTTAAACTAAAAGAGAAGAGGTTTAGACTAGATACTAGGAGGAAATATTTATGCTGAATGTAGTGAAACTGTCCCAGGCTGCCCAGAGAGGTGGTGGATGCCCCATCCCTGGAAACATTCAAGGTCAAGTTGGATGGGGCTCTGAGTAACCTGATGGAGTTGAAGATGTCTCTGCTTACTGCAGGGAGGTTGGACTGAATGACCTTCATGGTCCCTCCCAACCAAAACCTTTTTATGATTCTATGATTCTGATGCCCAGTATATGACAGCAGGTACAAGGAAGAAACAAAATACAGGTCTGTTTTTCAGCACTCCTCCTTTGGAAAACAGTGCAATATTCGTAAGCGATGGCTGATCATGCTTAAAAACTCTGCTAAAGTTTAGGTTAAAACCATGTTTGAAGTGTAAAGATTACCTGTTTGTAACATCTCCTCTGCAATATTTGTTATTAATCAGCAGTGAAGTTTGAGAAGAAATGTTTTCTCCTCCAACTAGGGAACTCTGGAGGATCAAATCATCCAGGCCAACCCGCTGCTGGAGGCCTTTGGCAATGCCAAGACTGTGAGGAATGACAACTCCTCCCGCTTTGTGAGTTCATTTCAGATTTGTTGGAATGTGGATACATGTCTCATTCATTGATTGCTATAACCAAGAGGTTGATATTTACCTCTTGACAGGGAAAATTCATTCGGATTCACTTTGGAACAACTGGTAAACTGGCCTCTGCGGATATTGAAACTTGTGAGTTGGAGCAAATCAGTGCATGCTGGAGTCTCCATCGCTGCAGGTGTTCAAAAAACATGCAGATGTGGCACTTTGGAATGTGGTTCAGTAGGCACAGTGAGGTTGGGCTGAGAGTTGGACTGGATGTCCAGACTTAGAGGTCTTTTCCATCCTTAATGATTCTATGATTCTATGCAGATTTGTGCAACTATGATTCTCTCAAGTTTGCCTGGAGACTAATGACACCTCTCTTTTGCTTAGATCTTCTAGAGAAATCCAGAGTGACCTTCCAACTGGCCAGTGAAAGGAGCTATCATATTTTTTACCAGATAATGTCCAACAAGAAGCCAGAGCTCATTGGTGAGTACCAGCAGTCCTGGGCTTTGCTCAGTGAGTGCTTTCTCTTTCCACTGTGACCTGCCCCAGTGACACCAAAGGTACCCTATATACTTGCAGATCTCCTCCTCATCTCCACGAACCCCTACGACTTCCCCTATGTGAGCCAAGGAGAAGTCACTGTTGCCAGTATTGATGATAGCGAGGAGCTGCTGGCAACGGATGTGAGTACAGCAGGGCAGCCACGGGCCGCAGGGCTGGGTGGGTGCTGCACAGTTTCGGTGTCAGTAGGGACGTGGGGAGGCAGGGGGAAAAACCCACCTTCCCCTTGCAGTACACATGTCTGTTAGCAGCACTTTGTGCTTCAGCCCTTGGACTTCTCTGACCTTTCCTGACTCGCCTGTTGCCTCTGCAGAGTGCCGTGGACATCCTGGGCTTCAGCCCCGACGAGAAGGTGGGGATGTACAAGCTGACAGGGGCCGTCATGCATTATGGGAACATGAAGTTCAAGCAGAAGCAGCGGGAAGAGCAGGCAGAGCCAGACAACACAGAGGGTAGTATTGGCTGCAAAATTTGCTTATGAACCTGTCTCACCAGGAGAAAAACTAGCAACCCATAAAGTGCCCAACACTTTGAGAATTATTTTCCCTTCCAGAAACTTAATTTTTTAACTGTGTTTCATGTTCCAAAAAGTCAATTATTTAATTACATTCTGCAAGAAAACAGAGGAACACAAAGATGACACATTGCTGCAGCCTTCCAGGCTTGAAATAAGAGCATAAGACACTGCCTGTGGTGGTGGGGAAACATTCCCTGTGGGCCCTCCTGACAATAGGTGCAGTTGAAAATCAGCTCCTTGTAACAGAGACACCTTAGAGGACCAGGACACCTTTCTCTGATTCTCTTAAACTCGTTTGCTGTCTCTGATCCTAGTGGCTGACAAAGCTGGCTACCTGATGGGTCTGAATTCTGCTGATTTGCTCAAGGCTTTATGCTATCCCAGAGTGAAAGTCGGGAATGAATATGTAACTAAAGGACAAAATGTCCAACAGGTACCTAGTCAGCTGATCAGCTTTTCATTTTGCTCACACAGTTCTTTCAACTTTAAAGCTAACTCAACTTTGATTACTGCCACGGCTGTGATTTTTACAGGTATACAATTCAGTGGGTGCCCTGGCTAAATCAGTCTATGAGAAGATGTTCCTATGGATGGTTACACGAATCAATCAACAGCTGGATACAAAGCAGCCCAGACAGCATTTCATTGGTGTCCTGGATATTGCTGGCTTTGAGATCTTTGATGTGAGTTACAGTAGATACGTTTGCCCATTGATGTCTTTTCCAAACTAATTGGCATTTTATATTTATTTTGAATTTGCAGTTCAACAGCCTGGAGCAGCTCTGCATCAACTTCACCAATGAGAAACTGCAACAGTTCTTCAACCACCACATGTTCGTGCTGGAGCAGGAGGAGTACAAGAAGGAAGGAATTGACTGGGAGTTCATTGACTTTGGGATGGACCTGGCTGCCTGCATTGAGCTCATTGAAAAGGTAGAGGAAATCTTTTCTCTTCCTTCTCAGAAGCACTCAGGTATCTGCTCCCAGCCATATTGTTCCTGCCCCCCAGTGCGTGGTGACACATTCAGCCACTGCACATGCATGTTCACCACTTAATATTCACGCTGATGGGTTATACCTTTGCACACAAGCTTCACATTTCTTACTAATCTCCCACGCTTCCCACCACACAGTAGCATCTACGGCCACCACTACCATTCACAGGTAGTGCCTGTTGCCTATTGCTATATTTAACACCCAGAATTCACTTATACTACTCTGCATCCACACATTTTGTGTCTCCTATCTATGCAATACAGAGCATTAGAGCCAGAGGAATCAGAATACCTATGCTGATATAAGGCTGTAGTCTTTTTTGTAATGACAGGAAAGAAGTAGACACTTCTAGGATGCAAATAAATCTTCTTATAAAGTATGTTGTACTAGTGATTTGGTGAAATGTCTTTATAATGCTTCCATTAGAGAAGAGCAATTGGGACAGCTAACTCAGATCTAGCTGCTGGTTTGTAGACACCTATGGTTTATGCGAGATGAATGCCAATGCCAGGGCTCTTGCACAACAGCCACACAAAGAGGGCAAAATCTTCATTCAAAACAGCCTTCCTGCCCAACATCCACCTCCTGTGGGTGCTGCTGTGGAAGCTGTCTAGCTGAAATCACATATAAGCTTCTAGTGGTATCTTGTTAAATTAAGGAAAAGAAGGTTCAATTGAAGAAGAAATTCCTAGAAGCCTCTCTATGCTACTGAAATGCAGGTCACTTCAGTGTCCCCAGCAAAATTAGAGTACTCGTGCACTATCATAAGATATCTAATGTAGCTCAGACAAAAGCTCTGATGCCACTTAGAATCTACCTATCTCTCTATATTGAAATACTTCCAATTGCAAATGCAATTCAGAGAAAAATAAAAATCTATGGGTATTTAAAGTGCAGACTATTGCCATATACGCTCCATATACAGAGAGGAAAATCTGATCCATCGTACACAGTCATTTGAGACACAGCAGGAGTTGTTAGGTATTAGTTACCCATGCACATTCCTGAGGAGCTGCCACATTAAGTTTACATTGACAATTGCAACCTGATGGCTTATAACAAACACAACAGCACCACTCCCACAAACAGGATGCTGAAACCTCCTTCCTAACAATGTAGGATAAGGATGATTGAAATAATTGGTTACATTATGTATAGTTTCATTCAAAGATGCGTGTAAACAGTATTGTTGAGTTGCCATGTTCATGGTGGTGAGCAACACAGACTAAAAATAGTTTCTCTGATTATTATAATAACTAGTGATGTCTTAAGACCTTGTGAAGTACAAATTACAGTCACTGAAAAAAACCACAAATCATATGCAAGGTGACATTTTCTCTGCTTTTCCTCTCCCTACTTTACTTTCTTCATGTGTTGTCATTTCTTCCAGCCCATGGGCATCTTCTCCATCCTGGAAGAGGAGTGCATGTTCCCCAAGGCAACTGACACCTCTTTCAAGAACAAGCTCTATGACCAGCACCTGGGCAAGTCCAACAACTTCCAGAAGCCCAAGCCTGTCAAAGGCAAGGCTGAGGCTCACTTCTCGCTGGTGCACTATGCTGGCACAGTGGATTACAACATCTCTGGCTGGCTTGACAAGAACAAGGATCCCTTGAACGAAACTGTTGTGGGACTGTACCAGAAATCATCCCTGAAGCTGTTGTCCTTCCTTTTCTCTAACTATGCTGGTGCAGAAACAAGTAAGTGGATTTTTGAATATGCAAGAATCAACTAAAGTTTACTGCTGTTTCTCCTCTGTGTGGTGTACTCTAGACTCTAATTAGAGTTTAGCCTCTCTCCCAGCTTGGTCAGCAGCTAAAAGAGAGCAGCTGTGGTTCCAATTCCCCAGCCTAAGGAAAGGGGAAAGAAAAATGAGAGAGACTTATGTGTTGGAAACTAAAGCAGTTTTAATGAAGCAATAATAAAAATGAAAATAATATCCATATGCAAATAATACAATATATATAAATATGCAAATCTGAACACCCCAATGACTATATGTTTCCACTGGTGCTGCAAAATAGGCATGGGGAAAGGTCCCAGGTTTGACTTAATGGCAGATGGAAGGTGGACTCAGGAACTGGATTCAGGAATACACAGATCTGGGGTTAGGGCAGAAAGACAGACAGAGCTCTTCCTGAACACCAACCATCAAAGAGAAGGACCTTTCCCTTGAAGTCTGGAGCACAAAGACTCTATTTAAGTCAAGATTTAATTGGCTTCAACAGTGCAGCAATAATGAAAAGGCACTGAGCTGCCTGAATACATGAGACTATAACCTGCTTCCTGCCTTGGGGCTGCCATAGCTCCGAACAGATCCCTATTCTTCACCTGGAACAAGGAACTAGGAGATTTCCCTGAAGACCTCACTGCACTGATAAATGAACATTCCCTACTGAGCCACATTCTTGTGGCCTTTCACCTAATTAAAACAAAATGGGCTCCTGCCTATGAGTAAAAGCAACGTGACTTGTAGCACACTGTTAGGAAACTTATGCCAGGCCATAGTGCTCCAAACCACCAAAGCCACATGTATCATGATGCAACCTAAATCTGACACCAAAGTGACCGTACACTGATCACCAGCTGGCAGCAGTTCACTACAACTCTCATGCAGCAGTGGCTCAGTATTTCAAATTGAAAATTACTTATTTTATTGGCCCATGACCAAAGGAAGGAAGGCGAGGCCTACAAACCATGCTGCTTAATCTAACAGTTCACCTCCTGTCTACTTCCTCCAAGGTGACAGTGGTGGTGGCAAGAAAGGTGCTAAGAAGAAGGGGGGATCTTTCCAGACGGTGTCTGCTGTCTTCAGGGTATGTGTGTTTCCTTTTAAATGAGCCACACTTCCATAAAAATGATCTGAGGGCTGGAACAACTCTCCTGGGAGAAAAGTTGAGAGAATTGGGATTGTTCTACCTGGGGAAGAGAAAGTGCCAGGGACTTCTTATTGAGCCCTTGCAATATGCTTATCAGAATGATGTAAAAAGACTTTCTATCAAGGTCTGTAGAGATAGGATGAGGGATAACGGGTTTTAACTAAAAGAGAGCAGGTTTAGATTTGGCATATGGAATACATTTTCCCTGTGAAGGTGAGACACTGAAACAAGCTGCCCAGAGAAGTTGTGGAAGCCCCAGCATTAAAGCATTCAAAGTCAGGTTGGACAGGACTGTGAGCAACCTGATACAGTCAAGGATGTCCCTGCTCAGGGCAGGGGTATCAGACTTGATGACCTTCAAAGGCTCCTTCCAATTCAAACCATTCTGTGATTCTATCATTACTTGACATTTGAGTAAAAATGCCAAAGCTTTGTAGCTCAAAGCTCAAACTCCTGCTTTGTTCTATCACAGGAAAATCTAAACAAGTTGATGACTAACTTGAGAAGCACCCATCCTCACTTTGTGCGTTGTCTGATTCCTAATGAGACCAAGACACCTGGTAAGTCTGTCATTACACTCTGAAGATATGAGACTGATGTCAATCTGCCTGCTTAGCTTTCACATCAACTTCTTCCAGAACAGCCCTCTTTGCATGTGAAGATCTCGTGGGGGTTGGCCTGTAGTACAGTGACCAACTAAAACTTCTTGCATTGTTTAACATGACTGTAAAGTTTTTAGCATTACTCAGTCCAAAACGCTTACCCATCTTTGCTTAATGTGTGTTCAGAGCTGAAGATGAATGATAAAAATGGGATAGGTTGCAACTAATGAATTGCCAGTTGAGGGCAACAGCACAAGGAAATCCCTAACAAATGTCTAGTTTTCAAGACCACTGTATCATTCAGAACTGTTGGGTTCAGCCCAAGACTACTAACCAATTTCTAAATATTCAGTGTTAGGATCTGACTCACAAAGCTGGTGAAATAAATGATACAGCGTTTGTAGAATTTTGTGTATAATATGCTGGGTGCTGCTAGTGGTTGGAAAATCATTTTTATATGACATTATGGGTTTTTTTCCTTTATTTAATTAAAAATTAAAGTCCCACAAAGAGTTTAGTGTCTAAAAAATAGTCAGGTTTGGAAGTATTTTCATGTAGCCATTAAATTGAAGTACTTAGGGAGAGACTCGCCTGTGCGGGTTTTAGAAGTCTGATCACTGTAAGGTCTGACACTGGTAGAACAATAAGGTAGATACTAGTAGAATGTAGTGGATGCAACAGGAGCACCAGAAAACAGGAGCTTTGCATCAGTTTAATCTCTTCAGAAAATGAAAGACCAGTTTCAGATCATTTCTTACCTTTCTTATTTATGCCTCTCTGTGTAACCTTGAAGACCACAAGCTGGATTTAAGAACACATATGTATGATATTCACATTTCAGCTGTTCATCTAAATTCCTTTTATATTCAGTGGAGAGAAGCTGGCATTTTAAGGTATGACTCATTAGGCCTCTTTTATAAGTCTATCTTAGGATGAGATGAATCACACCCTAGAAGACTCTGTTTCACTTCACTGACTATAAATGAAACCCAAATGGAAATGTCCACAATTCACATCCTAAAGTGAAGAAAGAGGAATCCCGCTGGGGTCTTGACAGTCAGAAAGGTGTAAGGGAGGGAATTAAGGAACCCGACTAAAATAGAAAAGCGTATTTGAATGAATGATTTTGCCAGATATTGCTGTCTTTTTAATGTTCACTTGGTTGTTTTGACTGAGGTGACTCAGAGAGAATCTTGACTTTTGCCTTTTAAGAGAAAGAAAAGTCACACTGTGAGTGAAATTAAGGATGGTGAAGGGAGGGAAGAGAAACTGGACATTTTCTGATTTCTAACTAGACTTAGGCTGCTTGTGCTTGACTTTTCTAACAGTTCCTTTGGGTAGGCCCTTATTGATTATACTGAAAAGATAAAGTTAAGGATATGGACCATTCTGCACTAATTAATGTCTCTAGCAGCTGATGGAAATTTCTGCATGACAAAGTGATCTCAAGAGGGTTTTATTCAGCCAGTTGTACTTTGTTAATAATCCCTGGGAATAACACTTTCAAATGCAGTTGATTATTATATCCAATATATACTTGAGGAGGAGAAAGAAAATTCTTCCAATTTTTATCCAACTGATGCTTTGGAAGAGAAGGAGAATCATGGCGGATGTGTTTTGTTTAAGGTGAAATGGACCATTACTTGGTGATGCATCAGCTGCGCTGCAATGGGGTTCTGGAAGGCATCCGAATTTGCAGGAAGGGTTTTCCAAGCAGAATCCTTTATGCAGACTTCAAGCAACGGTAGGTCTTCAGTTATGACTGTCTGTTAAGATAAGGCTTGAGTAAACTCGCAGCTCAGGAGTCAAGTTTGGTGACATCGTGGAGAGACCAGACTAGTGCATCTGAGGGAACGAAGTCACTAATACTATCTTAGGTCACCCCGATCTTTTCCCTCTTTAATCCAGTCAAAGATTTCTCAATCCATCAGAATCAGTGTCATTTTTAAACTGTAGTCAGGGCCTGATAATTCAAAGAGATGCAAAATGCTTGTGATGTAATGAATTAAGCAGCATTACAGATGCTCTCTGTAAGTGTCCCAGAACGTACATACAAAACCAATCTGCATCAGTGCAGCGTCCTCACAGTGCACAGACTGAACATCCCGAAATCCAAGGCTTTGCTGGTGTTCTGTCACTGGCCTGCATCCTATGCCTTGTTTTCCTCATCTTTAAAATGGAATTAATTTTAAAAGGCAATTAAACTAGATCATGTGGGCTCAGTTGCTATAATGTGCTGACTCAGAACTGGTTGTTATTATAATCAAATGTAACAGTAGCATCTTCTATGATGAACTGGCCTGAAAAGGACCCAAGATCTCTCTGAAAAAGCTCTAAAACCTGATGTTCTGTAAAGCATTAGCTGGTCTCAACTGTCAAATCATGATTTGATGTGACAGGTGAAGGAATCTGTCCATAACAACCAGAGTGCAGAAGCACAACGTGCTTTATAGCTCAGAGGAAATGTGATGAAGCTCAGGAGGAACTACAATGAAAACAGAGAATAAAAAGAGAAAATAAATTCCCTGCACCAAGACAATTGTCTTGATTTGACATTTTCTCTTTCAAGGTACTCTCGAGAATAAGTGCTTCAGGGTACATTCACACATCCTCATCAATGTACCTGAAGAAGCCCGTTTAGAAGGATTAGGTGGTCTTGTCCATGACAGAGGATTACCTTAACCATTAAGTCACCTTGCAAAATGCTAAGGCTGTGTTAGCATTTCCAGTACAATACCACATCATTTCCAGTCGAAGCTCATGGATTGAGCATTACAATTTGTAGAGACGGTGAGCTGTGCAAGGACTCTATTCCAAAGTGGTTTTAATCTATCTTCAACTTTAGTTTGAGCAGCATTCCTCTGAAACAAGAGGAGAAGAGCCTGACATGTTCTCACTATGTTCTTCTTAATCCCTGGACCTGCAGGAACTCTTAAGTACACACAGCGATTAATGTGTAACAACATACTGTGTTGTTCCACATCCAGCAGATTCCTCTGAAGAGTAGATATTTCTTCTTGTCATCACATTCTGTTCAGCCAAGACTGTCTAGATTTCAGATGGCATATTCAGCTGCTCTCAGAGAGCTCAGCTTCCATATATTTTATGATAAATGATGGATCCCATTTTCCTCACCCTGTTTGCAATTAGTCCTTGCAACCTGTCTTACCACAGGTATAAGATCCTTAATGCCTCAGCCATTCCAGAAGGCCAATTCATTGACAGCAAAAAGGCTTCAGAAAAGCTTCTTTCCTCCATTGATGTTGACCACAACCAATACCGATTTGGCCACACCAAGGTAAAGTCCCTGCAGAAGAGCAGGTATGGTAAAAACTATGGTTTGTTGTGAGCATTTCTTGCACACGAACTCAACATTCCCAGTGATTAGACATGAAGTACACCACTACGAAGGAGTACAGAAAACTTGCCTGGTTCAGGGGGTAGCACTGTCAGCACTGGAAACACCACACCTCCAGAACAACCAAGCATGGCTGCAACTAGAACTAGTGCTGCCCCTTTCTCCTGACAGTTGAATTCAAAAAGCAGGGCATGTTAGATGGGCTCAGACAAATTTGGACAGTCAGAGTTTTCAGGGGATGCCTGCAAGTCTATTTCCCATATCCAAAGCAGTGGCAGGTGGGTCACTGATCAGCATAAGCAAGACAGTACTGACTCTGGACAAAGAAACCCAAGCACCTGTGCTATCAGACATCATCATGTGTGCTTCTCAACCCAACTCTAAGTCAACTTACAGAGCAAATCTTGAGCCTAACATAGAAGGGTAGAGTACAGCAAAGAGACAGACTAGGATATAGTACTATTTTGCAAGTTAAGTCTTTGTTCTAATAACTACTAATGAGTTAGACCTTCCACACCCCACACCAGAGCAGGCATCAAGTAACACAGCAATAATATGGTTAGATAATACCTAGAGTGAATTCTTATGAACCGTAGGAACAGAGAAATTCCTATGAATAGTAGGATAGTGACACAAGATTTCTCTAGTTGTTAAACCTTTACTCTCTAGGCATCTTTCCAAAACTGCCTTCTTCTACCCTGCATCAGCTGCCAATTCTTGTGCATCTGCCTAATCCTCAGACTATGTGACCCTCTTTTATGTTCTAGGTGTTTTTCAAGGCAGGTCTTCTGGGACTCCTAGAAGAGATGAGAGATGAGAAGCTTGTGAGCCTCATCACTCACACACAAGCAATGTGCAGAGGATACCTCATGAGAACTGAATTTAAAAAGATGAATGCAAGAAGGTAATACACGAAAATATTAACAATCCTTCGGTGTCAAAACAAAAGTTCAGCAATGTAGTGTGCTGTCTCAGATAAAAAACTGTCCTCAGGAAAGACCCTTAGAAATACTTAGTGACAACAGAGCACATGCAAATAGTTTCTTTGTCATAGCCAAATGGAGCCAAATTCGAGCAATGGGTGTTTAGCCATTAGACAATGCAGCTGGACCATGATATTTAACAGTGACATTTTCTGCAGGAATGTATTTACCATTTTCAACATTAAAGGAACACTATGATAGAGATGGCCAACAGGTCAAGTGCTAAGGTTTGTCTGTTTGGAACAAGCCCTCTGATAATTTCATTGGATCACTTTGACTTTGTAAGGAAGGCAGATAATCATGCTCTGCTCTCCTCTTTAATTTTCTTTCATGGCTACACCATCTAAGATGAACAATTCTAGCTTCCACAGAGAAGTTACTCCATGTAATTTAGATACCCTTCCCATTTAAACTCCCTCCGTTTGAGATGGGATGAATCATGGGAAATGTAGAGTGTAGGAGTGACAGCACTGGGTGAGCCAAGCAAACTTTCTCTAACTTTGTTGACAAGTGAAAGCTTTAGGGGGAGCAAAGGTACACAAATGTATAGTTGTTTTAATTTGCAATACTCTGCAGTTTTCTAGTTCAGGATTTTCCTTAGCCAGGGATGTTTTCTAAGAATTCAGAAATCCTTACCAGATTTCTCTGTGAGGGACAGGCTAGTCTGTCTTCGAATATAGGTATCAACAATATCCTTTTGCACTCAATAGCATTAAGAAAGCTTGTTTTGTTTTCAGTTTCTGTCTTAATGACTTCTGATGTGTTATTTTGTATTTTGAGTGACCCAAAAAGCATCAAGCTGCTTTTTCCACAATTGACGGTAACTCCCACGTTTATAGTCTCAACAGCAGTGCTACAAGAATGTCCATTTTTCACTCTGGCATTTTTCATCTAAGCACTCACACTTTCTTTGAAACTGAGGAAAACCTCGGAGATTCTCAGGCAACATGCCAGAGAAGTTTGTCTGTTTTGGAGTATATCTCCCTCTTATATCCAGACATAGATACTGTTCATGTTACCGAGTCAACAATCAAAGGTCTGGAAATTACTCTTTAGCAAAGCAAGGAAGATGAGTTAAAAAGTCACATGTGAAAGTTCCTTGAGGAAAATACTGATGCTGTACGACCAGGAATCAGAGTCAGTTTCCAACCCAAGTCTCATTAGCCTCATAAACTGTGTTTTCAGAGAATCCATTTATATCATCCAGTACAACATTCGTGCATTCATGAACGTGAAACACTGGCCCTGGATGAAGCTGTACTTCAAGATGAAGCCCTTGCTGAAGAGCGCAGAATCTGAGAAGGAGATGGCCAACATGAAGGAAGAATTTGAGAAAACCAAGGAAGAGCTTGCCAAGTCTGAGGCAAAGAGGAAGGAACTGGAGGAGAAAATGGTGACACTGTTGCAAGAGAAAAATGACCTGCAGCTTCAGGTTCAATCTGTGAGTAATCTCCATTTCAGATTCACCCCATTTCCTCTTGTTGTGGTGTTCTTTTCCTTCTTCTTTCCATTTTCCTTCATAAACCGACATGTAACAAGGCCAGATTCTCCACTGCTTTGTATCTGGTCTTGTTATTGACATGAGCAAAGGGAGTACAAAGCACGTGTAAAACATTTTCCCCAGTATGAACACAGTAAATTCTGACTGGCCTCTCCTGTGAACCCACTTCACTATTTGCAATCACCAGTGGAAGAATCAGATGTTCTGCAGTGTATACAATGTGGTCCTAACAATGGTGTCTGATTCTGGACAAAGCAGAGGCTTGTTTCTGCATCTGCTGACCATTACAACACAGAACCAGGGCAGGGGTGCTTTTCTGTCAGACAGGACTGAAACTGTGGAATGAAGAGTGATGGTTTCCTCTGGAATGCTGCAGAGCAGAGACTGAAATTGCGCAAGACAGGAATAGGACAAGTTTTAAAAGGTAATAAGATACTATGTAACCAAGGGCACTCTGGTGCAAGAGGACCCATCCACTTGATTCCAAATGGTTTCAAACCAGTTAGGTTTTCACAAAAGTCCTGTACCATCTCAAGCACTGAGGGTGTAACTGTGTACACTGAAAGTCAGATTCATTATACAAATCCTTCTTCAGAACTCCAACTTAACCTCACCCAGTTTCCTGAGTTTCTTTGTACCCTTCTTGGTACTCAGTGCCCTGTTCTCCAAAACTCACTCAGCTTACAAGCATTTGGGGTTTCACTTTATCCTCTTCATGGATAGTGAGACAAAAAAACCCAAGAGGCCAAGGGTTAATCAAGTTAACTAACCTCCAAGATATGATGCCTTTCAAAGCACTCAGATTTCAGATTTTAGAACATACATGAATTCGTAAGGCATGACCATTGCCCTTGGGTGTGTTGCATGACTCTTTCTTGATTCACAGTTTCTCACTGTTTCAGTGCTGGAAGAGTCCTTCATATATTCTCACTAAGTTCCATTTTCCAGGAGGAATTTCTATCAACCCTGCTTGCAAGATTTGTCAAGCACCATTTTCTCCAAGTTTGCCTTCAGATGATGCATGCTTATTAGCCATGATTTTCACTGTGTTATCACTAACATTAAGTTGAACCTGTCTCTGTCTTGGCTGAGAGAGAAGTTAGAGAATGACAGAAGCAACGTTAGCCTCATGTGAATCATATAGAAGACATTTGGGGAGAAACAGTCTGACCTGTTTCGCTAGAGTTGGAGGAGATTATTAAAGATAGAATCATCCAACACTATGAAAGATTACTTTGCTATGCTATATGTTTCACAAATCTAGATCTAAGCTCACACTCCCATGAAATCCAGTTTGCTACCCACCTATTTATTTCACAATTCCTTGCCAGCTCCTTGTTACGACTGAACCTTGGGAGTCTGTTCCATGGTACTATAGTCAAACCATCTCATCAGCAGAAAGGAAGCATCTCTACCATGGGATTATGGTACACTTCCCTAAGCCATACCTGAGCAGAACAACTTCTTCATGATTGAATAGTGTGCGTTACTGTGATTTGCATTGGAAATTCTGCCCTGACTTGTGCAATCCATTTCCTGGAGGTGGCGCTTGAACAACACATGTTGCCTTTTGTTGCTTTTATGATAAATGAAACGTGACTTCAATATGTTCTGACAGGAGAGTGAAAATCTAGCTGATGCTGAAGAGAGATGTGAAGGACTCATCAAAAGTAAAATCCAGTTGGAAGCAAAAATTAAAGAACTAAATGAAAGAATGGAGGATGAAGAGGAGACAAATGCCGAACTGACAGCAAAGAAAAGGAAACTTGAAGATGAGTGCTCGGAGTTGAAGAAAGATATTGATGATCTTGAATTGACTCTGGCGAAAGTGGAAAAGGAGAAGCATGCAACAGAGAATAAGGTGATGGAGGGATCAGGGAATTATTATCCCCCAGGCAGTTTTCTCAGGCAGTTTTCATGTTTTGTGAGAAGTTGTTGTCACCTGTAAGTGTTCTGAATTGAAGAGAGAGGTGCCCAAAGCCTAGAAGAGAGGCACTGCCATTTAATCACCTGTGACAGAGGAGGGAGTGGTTAGCTAAAACACATAACTGAGTGGGATTTCCTTATCCCTACTGCCAGGATTTCCCATCCAAATGAGACAAACGGAAAGCAAGGGACAGGTAGGGTAATACGCAGCACGTGATGTGTTTGAGATAAGGTTCATGGTGTGCAGGGCTCCACTGAAGCACAAGGAATAAGTTTCCAAGATAAAGCCAGCGGAGCTGGTAAGTCCAGCAGCCCACTTATAGACTCTTAAATTTGTGATTACTTATTCCAGATGCATAAGGTTCTTTATCATTCTATTGTGTTCCTTTCACTCTTATGGAAAACTAAACATATCCTTAGCACTTAATACCTTCTTGGAGAAGCACCCCTTGGTGGGCACTTAATACCTTCTTGGAGAACCTTATTTGCTGAGAACTTACAGCTGTCTGCCTAGCAAATATATTATATGCAGGAAATAATTTTTTTTAGTACGAACAACTCCGAAGTCTTTTGTAGACCCCAGTGAGTGAAAGCTTGCAGAGGCAAGTGAGGATCTAGCACATGTTCCACTATAGAATTCAGTAGGATAGAGCTGGTAGTCAAAACCAGCCAAAGCAAGAACTCCTGCCGCTGCAGGACCAGGGGAGTTGTGACTATTGGGCATGACACTTGCTGCTGCTTCCATCATGAACAATACAGAAATTCTGTGGAGAGCATTTTGACTACATGCATGTAGGATTTTGCTAGGATGTGCTCAGTATTCTCAGTCTGTCATTTCTCACTGCACCCCCTCATATTATGGGTTCTGGCTGTCTAACAGGTTAAGAATCTTACTGAAGAGATGGCAGCTCTGGATGAAAACATTTCTAAACTCACTAAGGAGAAAAAGGCCCTCCAGGAAGCCCACCAGCAGACACTGGATGACTTGCAAGTTGAGGAAGACAAAGTCAGCACACTCACCAAAACCAAGACGAAACTGGAACAGCAAGTAGATGATGTAAGAAAAAGGCTTTGGGTTGTGTAGGTTGATGTTCTGACAGATCAGAAGAGAATAGAAATCTGTAATTGGGAGCATAAGCAACACCTAAAGCAGCCAAGACAGCTCTAATAATTTCAGTTAATAAATCATTGCCAGTTGACAGAGTATTGTGGGATTCAATATATCTTTGACCCTCCCTGCCTATTTAAACTATATTCATCACTGGGTATTTCAGCATTTTAGACTTCCGTGCCCTGTTTTAACCAATTAGCAGGAGGAGTGTACCTGTGGCAGTCTGATGCCTGCTGCAGAGTGGAGTTTCTTACTGTGCAGTGTGAATATACACCAGGAAATTCTGAACACTGGCAGTGCTAGGAACTGCACCTACTGGAAAATTTTTATTTCTGTAGTTTTCCAAAAGCTTGCATTGCAACCATGCACAATCAAGCTGTGGGCAGCTAAATATCTGAAACCAAAGTGTAATGAGAGCTCTGATCTTGCAGTTCTCACTGCACAGGTGGATATGAGAACTACATACAGAATCCAAGTGTTTTCTCTGTTTACCCATTGCTAACTATAGTTAGATTTTTAATACAAAAACAGTTACTTTCAAAGTATAATTTCTATGTTTCAAAGTATTTATGTGTCTTAGCTTGAAGGATCTCTGGAACAAGAGAAGAAACTGCGAATGGACCTTGAAAGAGCAAAGAGAAAACTGGAGGGAGATCTGAAAATGTCTCAGGATACCATCATGGATCTGGAAAACGATAAGCAACAGATGGATGACAGGCTAAAAAAGTATTGGACTGAATTTTTATGCTCTGAATTCAAAAAATCAGATTTTATTTTAATTGCATTGAATTTGCATTCTTGTTCCTTAACAGAAAAGATTTTGAAATTAGCCAGCTGCAAAGTAAAATTGAAGATGAGCAGGCTCAAAGTTCTCAACTGCAAAAGAAAATTAAGGAGCTTCAGGTACAGAAAAACTCTACAAAAATATTTTCCTAAGCATGAATAAAACAATTTAACAATTTAAAATTAACTCACAGCCACAGGACATGTATCTGTGTCATTAAAGTTAATATTGTAATACACCTGAAAATATTTCAGAGAATGTAATAATGTCCTAATCCTTTCTCAAAACTTTATTTCAAACGTGATCTTCATGTATGTAATGTATTTCATACATTCTAGAAACATGGAGATCACTGTGCATGCAAAGAGAATAATTAGAAGTAATATACAAGTATATGTGTGAGTATCACGTTTTTTCTTGAAGTCACGGATCATTCTTGGTTTTATGACATTCAGAATTTGTAAACATGAGTTGGACAGGACAAGAGGGAATGACCTCAAGCTCTGCCAGGGGAGATTTAGGCTGGACATCACGAAAAAGTTTTTCACATAAGGGATCATTGGGCACTGGAACAGCCTGCCCAGGGGGGTTGTTGATTCACCTTCTCTGGAGGTATTTAAGGTACAGGTGAACAAGGTGCTAAGGGGCAGGCATGGTTTAGCGTTTGATAGGAATGGTTGGACTTGATGATCTGGTAGGTCTCTTTCAACCTGGTTATTCTATGATTCTATGATTCTATGAATTAATATAGGTGCTGGGTGCTGGTCCCATCTCAGGGCACTTGTACAGAAGCTCTCACCTCTGATTATACACAGCTATAGAAGTGATTTCTTAAGCAAAGCTTGTGGCAGGCTTTGAAATTGGATCAGATACTGAGTTATAACAGTAGTGAAGCCCCTGAGAACTACTTTTCTATCAAAACAATAGAATGTGATATAATCCATCGTGATCAGGACAGAGATCATCTTCTGAGCACAGAGCTAGGAAGACAATGCCTTTCAGTGCTATTGTCCTGTGGTTGCTCATCCCAAGGTTCCATCTCATTTGCAGATGGAGAAAGGACGCTGTTTTGTTTTGGTCTGACCGTTGGGAAACTTCAACAAAATCCGCATTCCTTTGCAAGTTGCAGTGGCACATCCCCTATTTCTACTGAAAAGTGCAATATACAATCTTCACAACATCATAAATCCATTCTCAGCTATGAGATATCAGATTTTACATTCTCTGTTGTTCCAAAACTGAACATTACATGTACTAGGACACAGTTTAGTGAAATTTCTAGTTGTGCTTCACTCTCTATGCTGCTATAAAGAGCAGCCTGGTCTAATGCGAAGAGTTCTTGGCCATGGCAGGGGAGTTGAAAATGGATGGGCTTAAAGGTCCCTTCCAACCCAAACCATTCTATGATTCTAAGAATCTTTGCTTTACCTACTCAGAAGTCTTCATTTAACCAATAAACTTTCACAGGCTCGAGCAGAGGAACTGGAGGAAGAAATTGAGGCTGAGCGTGCAATCCGTGCAAAGGCTGAAAAGCAGCGAGCTGACCTCACACGGGAGCTGGAGGAGATCAGCGAGCGCCTGGAAGAAGCAGGAGGGGCTACAGCAGCTCAGATTGAGATGAACAAGAAGCGGGAGGCCGAATTTCAGAAGATGCGTCGCGACCTGGAAGAGGCGACGCTGCAGCACGAAGCCACGGCTGCCGCCCTGCGCAAGAAGCACGCGGACAGCACAGCTGAGCTTGGGGAACAGATCGACAACCTGCAACGAGTGAAGCAGAAGCTGGAGAAGGAGAAGAGTGAGCTGAAGATGGAGATTGACGACCTGGCCAGTAACATGGAGTCTGTCTCCAAAGCCAAGGTTGCTGCAGAGCAAGAAACATTTCTCATCACTCCTATTGTTGTTCTGAACAATCAGATGATCTAAAGGATTTGCTTTCTATCTCTTAACAGAGCAATCTGGAGAAGATGTGCCGAGCTCTTGAAGACCAGTTCAGTGAAGTCAGAACCAAAGATGATGAACATATGCGACTAATTAACGATCTGAACACACAGAAAACACGTCTACAGACCGAGAATGGTGTGTCCCTTGATGTAATTGTGCTGTGCCAAGTATTTAATTATGCTGTCTGAATGCTTGCATCCTTTGCAAGACATTCATCAGTGAGTGATCTGAACAAAACTCAGACTATAGAATTTCCTCCTGGTGGCAGTCATATAAAGTCCACCCAAGAAAACAAAAAACCAAATCAAAAGCAGCACTATCAATCAAAAAGAATGTTTGATCTTGTGGACAGGATTTTGATAGGGATGGTTGGACTCGATGATCCAATGGGTCTCTTTCAACCTGGTTGTTCTATGATTCTATGATTCTATGACAGTTCTTCCCCTTTCCTTCGATGCCTGCACATTTATCTTTGATAGCTTTTTCCTACTGGTGGGAATGAAATTGCTACTCTCCCTTCAATTTACCACATAATACCTTTCAATCTCTTTCCATGTGTATGGAACTCTCCTCGTTCATATATTTTATGTTCCAGATCTCTGCCTAAAAAAATCAAACATTTTCTTGTTAGGTGAACTTACTCGGCAACTGGAAGAGAAGGAGTGCTTGATTTCTCAGTTGACTCGAGGCAAACATGCTTTCACTCAGCAGACTGAAGAGCTGAAGAGGCAGCTAGAAGAAGAAAATAAGGTGACTTTATTTCACTTAGACCAACAAATTGTAAAAAAAAAAATCAATGAGCTAAAACAATAACAGATTTCTCCTCAGAGAAACGTAGAGACATCAGAGCAGTGACAATTCTGAACTTTGCTTTGGAGTTTAACACACAGAAGAGATGTTAGAAATGAAATAAGGAAGACTGTTTAAGCCCTTTTTATCGTGCTTTCTGAAGCTCAAAGTCATGGGAAAAGTGGATGGAAGTAGCTCTGTGTGTGTACCTCACCACTATGGGAAAACCCTGAGGCAGAGAATACAGCAGCAGCCAAAGCTAGAGAGCAGGAGTGCAGGCATACCCAGGGTTCGATATGAAAGCACAGTTTAAAGTTTCTTCCACCTTCAGATAAATACCAAAAGTTAAAAAATACCAAAGATACCAAAAGCTAGAGATAAATCCCACCTTGTCTTTGCCTAAAGCACTTGGTGCAGATGTGCTTGAGTGGCACAGTGCATCCCAGACAAGATGGGCAAGCACCTGATCTTGTTTAACAACACCAAGTCTGAAACACAGAGTCCTTAATGTTATTCATTTTGCTTGGTCTGTTAACCATCACACATGGGCAGTGACATGTGGAGATTTAATTAATATACAGTTAAAAAGAAAGAAAACAGTTGTAAATTAATACTGTTTTGACAATTTACGTAATTTTTACTACCCAGGCCAAGAACGCGCTGGCCCACGCCTTGCAGTCTGCTCGCCACGACTGTGACTTGCTCCGTGAACAATATGAGGAGGAGCAGGAGGCCAAGGGGGAGCTGCAGCGAGCCCTGTCCAAGGCCAACAGCGAAGTGGCCCAGTGGAGAACCAAATACGAGACGGACGCTATTCAGCGCACGGAGGAGCTGGAGGAGGCCAAGTATGTGGAGGGATTGTCTGGATCAAGTAATAGGATATTTAAGCATAAATGTGAGAAGGAACTGGAGAAAATCACAACATGCACAGTAGTGTGTTTTGTAATGTGTTAGGAGTGAAAAGGGGAGTGATTAGAGGTTTAAAGGAGGAGAATAAGTAGAGGCTTGGGAGCATCTACAGGAAGGAGAACTCTAATGCATTAAGTATGGAGTTAATCAGAGTTTAAAAAAAATCCCATTTTTTTCACACTGTCAGTATTAGAAATGTGTTTCTGGTTCCTCTCCACAATGGTACAGTCTATCCCTTGAGTAAGTATTCTCCTATAGACCACTCCAGTGTGCTCTGCCATCCCAGGCTCCTATCAACGTCCTCTGTTCACCATCACAGCTTTCCATATTGCTCTCTCTCCTCATCTCTCCCTTGTCACACTCCTTCCCTGTCCATTTGCCTGCAACATCAGAATTTTCCTTCTCTCAGCACCAATTGTCTCATCCTGCAGAAAGAAGCTTGCTCAGCGCCTGCAGGAGTCAGAGGAGCAGATTGAGGCTGTCAACTCAAAGTGTGCTTCGCTGGAGAAGACAAAGCAGAGGCTGCAGGGGGAAGTGGATGACCTCATGATTGACGTGGAGAGGTTGAATGCAGCGTGCGCAGCGTTTGATAAAAAGCAGAAGAATTTTGACAAGGTTCATTCAAAGACCCTGCCAGATCTGAAAATTATTAGACATTTGACAGGGAAAATTCTGAAATAATCAAAGTTCTGCGCTCACAGTAAGATAAATTACATTGTACCTAAAGCAAAGCCATGGTAAGCAGCACATAACAGGACATACACTAATGATAATATCACAGTGTGAGTAACCTCAGATAAAATAGTTTTCTGATAGTTTTGAAAAGCATGAATTCTTCACAAGGGAGGTTGGGAAGATCTCTGTCCAGTCTTTGATCAAGTAGTCTGAGCAAACGTACACATGGAAGCTAGCAAGCCCTAACTTTTGCCTGCTATTAGTCTCCCAGCCTTGTATTTGGGTTAGGCAGAGCCTCAACCTCCTTTGCACAGTTCCAGCTTTTCCTGCCTTTTGTAACATTTAAAAGAAACAACACCTTTTGTCCAAGTGATGTTGCACAGCCCCGTGCCTTGGCCCAGCCTTGTGTGAATTGAGGGAAAAGTATAAGAAAGATCCCCTGCAGGGCTGTGATATCAAACTCAGGACACAATCAGTAAAACATGGTCTTTCTGAGTGGACTCAGGGCTAGACTGCTGGCTCCTGCAATAGTAAAAAGGCTCATGCAGCCTAATTCAGACTCACTACATTGTGTCAAGACTGGTATCAAACTAAACTCTTCCCCAGGAGATCAGAGTATGTGCTAGTGATGAGTGAGTAGGACAATTTAAGTAGCTTCCACCAAACCAGTCAGCATATGTATCACAGTGATCCCATTGTCACAGGCAGAGAGAATAACCCAAAGCAAAACCCTGTAAGACAGGCCATACCTCTTGGGTTCTTGCCCTGTAAACGTGCAGAGACAGGAGTGTTGCAGAATGGGTCATTCTTAAGCTCTGATAGCTTTTGTCACTCTAGATCTTGGCTGAATGGAAGCAGAAGTACCAGGAGAGTCAGGCTGAGCTGGAAGCTGCCCAGAAGGAGTCTCGCTCTCTTAGCACTGAGATCTTCCGCATGAAGAATGCCTATGAAGAAATGCTTGACCAGGCTGAGACTGTCAGGAGGGAGAACAAGAATCTCCAGCGTAAGTTCAGATCTCTAGAAGTTCCACCGTGATCCACCATCAGCTCTGTCAGGATCCAGCATGACACCTAAGATGCTTCCATGTTTCTAGGCTACCAGAGCTCTGCCTCTTCCCAGAGTTTGGTTCCTTATGATTTTCCCACAAAGCTCAGGTTAGGCAACTTTCTTTCCTGTTCAGCTGCTCACAGTCACCTGTAAGCACATGCCTACAGCACCCTCCTCCTCATGGTATTCCCCCTCCTTCACACCATCATAATCCCATTCATGGATAGGGACCAAATTAACTAAATGGGTAGAAATGATGATGAAACCAGATACTCATTTTTTTTCCCCCGATTACTTCAGACACCACCAGTAGAAAAAAATCTGCAGTGTTGTTGCCTGTCACGTTGGAGGGCCATGCAGCTGTGCCACAATGGACTGGCATGTAATGAGCAAACTAACTGTATAAAGGAAACACAACTCAATTCCTTTTGTGAGCTGAATGATCCATGGAGAGTATCTGAGGATAAAGAGAGCAATCAAACAGCACTGCCTCTGGAGACGCAGTTTCGCTGTTCAGAGAAAGTTGACATTGTTCTCTGAGCTCACTCCAGTCAGCTTCTCATTTTCAAATTGCACACTCAACTGAAAATCAGAAATAAATATCACACACCAGACACGACCTGTTATTTATCCTCACTGCTGCATCACGCTACATCATTATCTCTTCCATCATTCCCATTGGCAAAAAGCAATTGCAAGTGTTAGACAATGTTATCTAAGCTGAATTGACTGTGTGCTTTCTCTATTGTAGAGGAAATTTCTGATCTGACTGAGCAGATTGCTGAATCTGGAAAAGTTAATCATGGACTTGAGAAGGCAAAGAAGCAAATCGAGCAAGAAAAGTGTGAACTTCAAGCAGCACTAGAAGAAGCAGAGGCAAGTGTCCTAAATAAGGAGGTTTGGGTTTAGACAGATCACGAATAGCAAAAAATTGGAGGTTATATCTTGTTGTTTATCTTATACTGCTACAAAGGTGCAGTGGGAGAGCACAAGTACCCATACAGCACAAGGATGACTCCTCTGCCATATATATACAGCATTCCTTGTGGTGATACACACAAAAAACCTCAGTCCCAGTCTAAAACTGATATCAATCACTTGAATTCACTCCTCTGAATGACTAAAGAAAGGTCATTTGTATTTCAAAATTCTGACAATTTTTGTTTTCTAGTCTAACTAATCAAGGATGTTTTCACTGCATATTTAACCCATACTTAAAAATCTCCTCAACACCACCTCCTGTTCAAAAAAAAAAAAGCTGAATGTTGAAGAGAATTAAGCTTCTTCCAACAAATGGGAAGTAAAATGTTCAAAGAGAAGTCAGTTCACAGGACATGGGTTCTCATGAACACTGCATCCCACAGTTTCATGATCTCTCAGTCTTCGTAGTGTCTTTAGCTATCCCTCGGCTGTTCATAACTTTAAGTCTTACTTAGTTGCCTAAGTCCAGTATATCAGTGGTTTTATTCTCTGAATCTGCTTATTTCAGTTGACTCATTGTAAATATTCAGCCTCCTGATTAAAATCCAGCTGAGGTATAATGACTCCTGTGTATGGGAACAGCAGTCAGCTTTTTCAGTGCTCGGCCTTTCCTGAAGGTCTACAGTAAAGCAAATATATTTGTATTACTGGCTGAAAAGTGAATTTTGACTGCATGGGCATTTTGCAATAACAGAAACTACAGAAACAAATGATATTATTTCAACCCTGCCAGGGCTCTTTAGAGCATGAGGAGGGAAAAATCTTACGCGTTCAGCTGGAGCTGAACCAGGTGAAGTCAGATGTTGACAGAAGGAGTGCAGAGAAAGATGAAGAAATTCAACAGCTGAAGAGAAATCACCAGAGGGTTTTAGAGTCCATGCAGACCACGCTGGATGCTGAGGTCAGAAGCAGAAATGATGCTTTGAGGCTGAAGAAGAAGATGGAAGGAGATCTGAATGACATGGAAATACAGCTGAGCCATGCCAACTGTCAGGTAGCAGAGACACAGAAGCACCTCAAAGCTGTGCAAGGACAGCTCAAGGTAGGGACCACAAGGGCTACAGATCTTTGCCACTTACTTTGCCTGCCTTCGAGTCTCAAAGTGCTTTCACCTTTAAAGGATTCCCAGCTCCATTTGGATGATGCTTTGAGAGAGAACGAGGACCTAAAGGAGCAGCTTGCTATGGTAGAGCGCAGAAACAACCTGATGACAACAGAAATGGAGGAGATGCGAGCTGCTATGGAGCAGACAGAGCGAGCCCGAAAAGTTTCTGAGCAGGAGCTGACAGATGCCAGTGAGCGAGTGCAGCTTCTCCACTCACAGGTATCTGGTATCTCCTTTGCGATAGGTGTGTAGGAGTGACACAGGACAGGGTGGGAATGATCTGCCTTTGGACTGTCCCAACAGAACACCAACCTCCTCAACACCAAGAAGAGACTGGAAGTGGATATCACCCATTTGCAGAGTGAAGTTGAAGACAGCATTCAGGAAGCCAGAAATGCAGAGGAGAAAGCAAAGAAAGCGATCACGGATGTAAGTCCTCTTGCCTACTTCTCTTTTGTTTTATACTACTGCAGTGACTTTTACACTTTAGAAAGGCAGGAGTCAGGTTGAGGACAACCAAAACAGGAGCAGAAAATATCAGTGACACACAATCCCTCCCACATGGGCCCCACACAGCCTCTGCCCCACTGCTTGCAACAGCAGACCCCTTCAGCCTAGGTCCTCTATCTCTCTGTATCATTCTGCTACCTCTCTGTATTGAAGAAGAATCCTGTCTCCCCTTCCTCATACCCACATTTACTTTTTCTTCCAGGAGAAATGCAATAGAACAGATAGTGGCAAAACTGTAATAGGAAGAGAGTAGTCTGAACAAAATCCTGTTTAGACACAGCACAGAAAAGCAGGAATTAAGACTAAAATCATACATGTGTCTATACACGTCTAGCATTTGTAAGAAATAAAGAGAACAGAAGTGTGTCATATAAACAAGGTTCTACAGCATCAAAAGAAACAAGCAGGAGGACTATCTGGGAAAGGTATATGAAAATGAAGCAGAAAATGGTTACACTATTGGATCAAGGCATGGTGCACCTGGGCCTGAAGCGCTCATTCTGGTTGCCTGCCAGCAGCAGTGCTGCAGGTTCCCCTCTGCCCTGTCCTATTGGAGACAGTCGTTCATCTCACATTTGGACATCTCAGCAGGCACAAGCTTTTCATTTTAGTTCGAGATATCCAGGGTCATTTCATTAGCAAAAACTGCTTAGGAGTCTGGCTCTCCAGCAAATGTAGGCACCAAATGGCCAGATATTCAAAATTATTTGGGAGCTCAGAGGTGCAGAGTGCTAGCTGGTGATACTTCAAGATGCCACTAATTTCCACTGACACTTAAGAGAGTGAAATTTTGGTACTGAGTCACTTGCTTGGCTTAATTATTTTTCCCTTGTCATCAACCCTGCCTGCTCTCCAAGGCAGAGTAGTTTTAGAAACACCAGTACTGGGAAACAGTGACCTTCTTTTTAGACAGATGCTTAGCACAGCCCCAGGCACTGACTGAGAATGTGGAGACTCACACACAAATGTGAAGCTGGGCATTGCTACCGGGGGGACCACAGGACTGCCAGGGATGGAGAGGGATATTTATGACACAACTGTGCTCTACAACCAGGCAGCCATGATGGCAGAGGAGCTAAAGAAAGAGCAGGACACCAGTGCCCACCTGGAAAGGATGAAGAGGAATCTGGAACAGACCGTGAAGGATCTGCAGCTCCGTCTGGACGAGGCTGAGCAGTTGGCTCTCAGGGGTGGAAAGAAGCAACTCCAGAAACTGGAGGCCAGGGTATGGTGAAAACAAGGGTAGGCTAAGGTCGAGTTCCTGAGCAGACCCTTGGTTGTAAACATCTTGGGAATATTGCAACAGGAAAAATCTCAGGTGTCTCCAGCAGGTTTGATGAGAGTTACACTAAGTAGTCATACATTGGGCAAAAATTGTGGCAGCCTAATTGTGGTAGAGAAACACGGTAGCTTATCTGGGGAAACATAATTTAAAACGTACCTGCCTTGGGATGAACTTGGAACTGGCAATTATAACTCAGCCAGGAGATTCCAGTCTCTTCCATGACAGACCTCAGAAACTGTTGGTTCAGTGTATAGGAGAAGCAAAAACCCAAAAGAGAAAAAACGTGGGGCTTCATTAGAAAGAGCACTGAGAACAAGATAGAGAGCATCACATGCCATATATGAAATGTACCACATGCAGTTTTGGTCTCTGCAACTCAAGAAGAATGTGAATGTAGTGACAGGACAAGGGGTAGTGGCTTTAAGCTGAAAGAGGGGAGACTTAGATGGGATATCTGGAAGAAATGTTTTTCTGTGAGGGTGGGGAGGCCCTGGCCAGGTTACCTTGAGAAGCAGCAACTGCCCCATCCCCGGAGGTGTTCAAGACCAGGTTGGATGGGCCTTAGAGCCCCTGATCCAGTGGGAGGTGTCCCATGACCTTCAGTACCCCTTCCAACCCAAAGCATTCTGTGATTCAAGTCAGAGCAGCATCCAGGGAATGGCAGCTGAGTAGCTGAGGCCTTTCAAGGAAAGACAAACAAGGTTACGACTCTTCCATTCAGAGAGGAGATGGCTGAGGGAGATGCAATCAGATTTTACAGACTTACAACAGCAGTGACCAAGATGTATTCTGGATGGTTAATCATCTAAAAGCACAATACAAAAAGTAAGAACACACAAAGCAGAGCAGGACATTTTCACTAGGCGATCAATTTGAAAGAAATAAAAGGAAGGACTTTACATAGTGGGTAGTGAAATTCTAGAACCTGCTGCCACAGGAGGCTGTAGAACGTTCAAAAAGGGATTAGAAATCAGCAGGTTTATAGACATACTTAAGGGATCAAGCACAGATATTCCACCTAACACCTCTAATCTAATGACTGTGGAACTGGTCAAATGTGAGGGGAGTAGAAAGCAGCCAGGTTTCCATGCTGTGCCTGGGTAGAGGAGGATGATGCCAATCCCAAAGGCCTGACCCACCTTCTGTGCTCTTCAACTATTCCTGTTCCAAAACACAGCACAACTGGCTGGGACTCAGGTGCTCTTGGCTTTGAAAGGAACATCCACACATAAATAAAAACACTGGCATCCAGGCTTGACTTCCATATGCTGCAGAAGAGGCAGGAAGCTATGAGAGGTCATTAAGGGCTACTTATCAGGATGAGCTGGACTCAAAGATTACACATGAAACACATTTTTCCCACGTACCTGGTGAAAACAGACAGACACCCCCTCCCCCTTGCCTCTTTGTTTCCACTTTTCTGATAGATTTAAGTGTAATTTTTGTTATAAATGTCCCAGGCATGCACAGCTAAATTCCTCTCATAAATAACTATGGATTCACATACTAGTATAGCTTGGTGAGCTGTTTTTAGCTAGTCTGGCCTCAAGAAGCAGCTGTAGGATCCTGGGAACAGGATCCTATAGCAGGATCAGCAGCCACTCTTAGCAGCTTTGCTGTCTTCACAATGATAACTGTGTTTCAGATCACTGAGTTGGAAAACGAGCTTGATGCTGAGCAGAAACGAGGAATAGAGTCACAGAAAGGTGCTCGCAAGTATGAACGAAGGCTGAAGGAGCTCACTTACCAGGTATTTCAAATTCCCTGCCTTCTTAGCGTGCATCACCTCAGTCCATCTTCCAAGGCTAACTTGAGTTTCACTTCCCACAGTCTGAAGAGGATAAGAAAAGTATTCTCCGGCTGCAGGACCTGGTGGACAAGCTGCAGTTAAAAGTGAAAGCATACAAGAAACAGGCTGAGGAAGCTGTGAGTACAGAACTCTTTATAAATATTTGTGGGCCCTGAGGGGAGTTTTCCAAAAGGTCTGGGCTACCAAGTTCATTAAAATCATAGAATGGCTTGGGTTGGAAGGAACCCTAAAGATCAAATCACTGAATATTTAGTTTAATAGGGCAACTCTGGCCACTGCATTTGAACATTCATTACCTTGTTAAAGACTTAAGGCTCACAAGAGACTAGGCACAACTGTAATTATCCTGGGTTGTTGCACTTGTGTAGTAGTCACAGTAGCCAATTTTTCCAGCTGGAACTGACCTGAACTAATTGTTCTGTCCTCAGCTGAGCGTTCATGTTGTTGACAGTATTAGAGAGATGTGCAAGAGAGCACTGGCAAGGTTGGGATGTAGTTGTGAGGCTACCTGTAGCAGGTGATGGTGCCGTGGGGCAGTCACAGGGTGTTTAGTTAATGGAAACAGGACAATATCAGTTCAAGCTCTGCCATAGGAGGTTTAAGCTGAACATTACTAAAAAAAAATTCACATAAAGTGTCATAGGACACTGGCAGAGGCTGCCCAGGGAGGGGGTTGAGTCACCTTCCCTGGAGGAGTTTAAGGCACAGGTGGACGAGGTGCCGAGGGATATGGTTTAGTGTTTGATATGAATGGTTGGACTCGATGATCCGATGGGTCTCTTCCAACCTGGTTGTTCTATGATTCTAAGAAACCATTGTTGTGTCCCATACTACAACCTAGTGATTCTACAATTCTATGATTCTATGATTCCATGTCCATGGCACTGATGGCACTGCACGGCTTTCAGGAAGAACAGGCAAACACTAATCTCTCACGATGCCGCAAGACCCAGCACGAGCTGGAAGAGGCTGAAGAACGAGCCGATATTGCTGAATGCCAGATGAACAAGTTGCGAGCCAAAAGCCGTGATATTGGAGGACAGGTGAGTTGGAGGCCTGCCCAGGAGGACCTGTGCAGCACAGATCTCTGCCAAACACCTCACAGTCCCAGCTGTATTCCTCCCGCTCTTGCACTACAGTGTCCCCATAAATCAAGGCCAGAAAACAGCACTTATTCAAAACCAGTAAGTTTTGAAAGTCTTTTTTGTGCCAAGACAGACCTGGCACAATCAACTCTAAGAATCCAGGTCTTTCAGCAGAATTGGGAGATGCTGGTTCTTTGCCTGTAATGTGGCAGAACATTTGCAACAGCCACAGACCTGAAACAACCCCATAAAAAATTCAATTGCTCCAATAACCTCTACTTCATCTTCCTTTTTTTTATATTTAGAAATCAGAGGAGTGAGGGCCCTGACTGAAGCTGCAGCAGGTTCTCACAATGTGGACTTCCATGCAGCCAACAGAGGTATTGATCACTTGCTTTAAGTAACTATGTGTGCATATAACTGACTTCTAACCTGGAAATATTTAGCCAACCCTAAGTAGAAGCTGTGAGAAATGAAAATAAATCTAGGTGATGCTCTGGTGACTGTAAGGGCTATCAATTTGTTACAAGATCGACAGTGAGCATCTGTGAATGAATGCATCAACTACAGTGATTCCCAAAGTCCAGGTTGTGTCCTGTGCAGCAAAAGGGTTTCCCAGGACAATGGGAACACACTCCTTCATTGTTCTCCGCAGTTTCAACTCTCCTGCTTGAAAGAAGCTAAGAGTAAAATAGGAAAAACACAAAAATGGGGCTCTCAGTATGTCTGTAACAACACCTGTGTCTGGAACTGCTCTGTTCTTCTGCCTTTGCAGCCCATGGCAAAACTCTGTGGAGACAAGGAGGGCATCTCCTCCAAGCAGTGCACATGTGTGTGGCTTTGCCACGAGTGGAAGGAATGGGTAGCGATCAGCATCCTACACTTTGTGTGTGCTTGAGTCCTGTGGGATGTGTTGTGTGTGTGAAATGGAGGGAGAAGGAGGGAGTCTGCTCCACATGGTGTGTGGAGGGGAACCTGGTCTCTGCGAAGGGGGAGAAGGAGGAGAAGGGGATGGACCTAGTCCATGCAGTGTGTGGAGGGGAATCTGGTCTCTGCAATGAGGGAGGAGGAGAAGGGGATGATCTTGCTCCATGCAGTGAGTAGAGGGGAATCTGCTCCGTGCAACTGGGTGAAGGAGGAGGAAAAAGAGGGGAATCCACTTCATGCGATGGGGGGAAGTAGGAGAAAGGTTATCTGCTCCATTTGAACAGGGAAAGCATGAGAAGAAGGGGTATCTGCTCCATGGAGGGGGGGGAAGCAGGAGAAGAAGGAAAGGAATCTGCCCCATGCAGTGTGTAGGGTGCGATTGATCCGGAGGGGCTGGTTGTGCTCCATGCAGTGTGTGTGAAGCAGGTCTGCTCCATCCAGTGGCTCGATCTGCAGTGGAATGCAGATTATGTGGAAGTGAATGGTTATGTGGAAGTTATGTTGTAGTTATAAGGTTAGTGTGGAAGTTATGGTTGGACTCAATGATCCGATGGGTCTCTTCCAACCTGGTTGTTCTATGATTCTATGAATCTTCTCCATGCAATGGGCAGCTGGGAGGAGGAGGAGGAGAAGAGGAGGGAATCTGTTCCATCCGTGGGTGAGGTCTGCTCCGTGAGGAGGGCCTCTGCTCCAACCAGGGGTGCATCTGATCCACGCTGAGTGGGGAGGGGAATCTGCTCCATGCAATGGTGGGAGGGGAAGGAAGAGAAGGGAGAAGGAGGAGAAGTTGCTCCACTCGCTGCCTGTCAAGCTGACCAAATCATCCTGTGTCTTTTCCGCTGCTCCATGGCCACCTGACAGGCTTGGCTCTAGCTTGCATGTTTGTCAGTGTGGCATTTGCCAGCAGGGCCAGGGAGGTTATTCTCCCTCTGGACTCAGCACTTGTGAGGCCTCTCCTCGAATCCTGTGTTCAGTTCTGGACCCCTCACCACAACAAGGATGTTGAGGCTCTGGAGCAAGTCCAGAGAAGAGCAATGAAGCTGGTGAAGGGGCTGGAGAACAGGCCTGATGAGGAACGGTTGAGAGAGCTGGGGGTGTTTAGCCTGGAGAAGAGGAGACTGAGGGGAGATGACATTGCTCTCTCCAGCTACCTGAAAAGAGGTTGTGGAGAGGAGGGAGCTGGGCTCTTCTCCCAAGTGACAGGGGACAGGACAAGAGGGAATGGCCTCAAGCTCCGCCAGGGGAGATTTAGGCTGAACATTAGGAAAAAATTTTTCACAGAAAGGGTCATTGTGCACTGGAACAGGCTGCCCAGGGAGGTGGTTGATTCATCTTCCCTGGAGGTGTTTAAGGGACAGATGGATGAGGTGCTGAGGGACATGGTTTAGTGTTCGGTAGGAATGGTTGGACTCGATGATCTGGTGGGTCTCTTCCAACCTGGTGATTCTATGATTGTATGATTTTCTCTTGTCAGAGATGGGGCTGTGTGGCCCAGTCACAAACACAGCAGTCTGTGACTTGGGCTGTCGTTATGTCCAGCCCCCCCAGCCTGGCAGGTCCTGTCCCCGCTCTCACATGATGCAGTGTGGTTTGCATTGCACAGCTGTGCCCAGTAGGACCACGCCTGCCTCAGCCAACAAACTGTGCTGTGACAAGCACAACGCTAGCAGACAAATCAGTAGATTAGCAGGGTTTATTCTTTTGTTAAGTACAAACATGTTCTCAATACTCCTATTTGTACATAAAAATTGAAAGAATAAGAAACAGCTCCTGCATGGGGGTTTTGATCTGCAGGAGTGGTTTTAAAGGCTGTTTTTCTTTTAACATAACGATGGCTGCAAACACATTAATAAAGCTGAAAGAAAAGCCTTTGTCTGGAAATTTCTTTGCATTCCCAGAAGCTTCTAGATGTGCTTTGTAGTTGTCACGAGAACTGTAGAGCCCTTTGAGTCCTTTGCTTCTGCCAGTGTATCAGGAAGGGAGACATAATGGAATGACCAGATGCAGACACATTACCCGTGAGCCAGCACTGGCTTATTCTTGGTACACTGGCAAGCAGGAGGAAGGATCATTTTATATGGTCACCTTTTTCTTTGCAGGAGTATCTCAGTAAAACAGCCTGTTAGGTGTTTAGGCCATACATCAGCATCACTGGCTCCCTTTGGGAGAACAGAACATACCACCTTGCCCCCTCAAGACTACTCCAGGAGAGAGGCAGAAGAAACCAGGTGAAGGTTGTCCAGGAAGGGTGTGGCTGCCCCATCCCTGGAGGAGTTCAAGGCCAGGTTGGATGGGCCTTGGGCAGCCTGATCCAGTGGGAGGTGTCCCTGCCCATGGTAGGGGTGGAACTGGACTCTTCTCCAGGCTCGCTTATTCCAATAGATCTATGCCTTTCCTATGCTGAGGACTCCAGAACTGAGAACTCCCAAGTGCCACCATTGCTCCTTACTTGCAGTAGCAGACAAAGGATGAGAGCTGCCACAAAGCACAATCTTTCCCACTAGCCAGAGGAGCTCACTTGATTTTCAGAAACTCTTCTTTCTGCATTCATTCTGGCCACAGGAGAATTTCTGGTAAATTCTTCTGGATATTTCCTTTCTGTAAGCCTTTTCCAAAGTACCCAAACCTTGCTAGATAGGTTGTGGAGAGGAGGGAGCTGGGCTCTTCTCCCAAGTGACAGGGGACAGGACAAGAGGGAATGGCCTCAAGCTCCATCAGGGGAGATCTAGGCTGTAAATTAGGAAAAAAAAATTCACAGAAAGGGTCATTGGGCACTGGCAGAAGCTGCCCAAGGAGGGGGTTGATTCACCTTCCCTGGAGAGGTTTAAGGGACGGGTGGACGAGGTACTGAGGGACATGGTTTAGTGTTTGATAGGAATGCTTGAACTCAATGATCCTGTGGGTCTTTTCTAACCTAGTGATTCTATGATATATGAAGTGAAGATCGTTGTAATTTTTTGATAGTAGTATGGAACACTGCCCCATATAGTCCCTATGGCGAACAGTCTTTTGGGCAGCTCCAGATCCAGGTGCAGCTTGCAAGGTGCCAGGAACAGCGACCCTTCTTTTTCCCACTCACCCACTGCAGCCTGCAGAGATGCAGAGTAGCCTGGAAATAAAAGGGAAATGGCTGGAGAGAGTCATCTGTGGGGGCTGAGAAGAATGTGGGAGTTGGAGGAGTTACTAGGTGGATCCTCACTGGAAAATGGAATGAGGAAAAGGTTGGCCACAGTAAGAAGTGCTGTGTGGGTCTTTGTCAAGATCAAGCCGTGGACTTGCAGCACCCATTTTCAGAGACAGTGTAGTGCCAACCTGTTGTTTGTAAATGTGTGCCAGCAACAGCAGATTTTAAAGATTAAAGCTGTCTAGGGAAAACTAATGCTGAGTTTCCAAGAGTTTATGGGATTAAATCCTCATCTTCAAAACTACTCAGGATGAACATAGTTCTTGCCTCATTCTTAGAGACTTTCCTGTATGAGTCATTGTTCACGAGAGAATAGCAGTTTTATACACAGATGGTTGTAGAACAGAGACACCATTGAGAGGAAAACACTGAGACATCTATGTCCTGCAGATACAGGCACACACATACACACAGATCAACAACTTCATCTACAGAAAGCAGTCAGTCCTGTTCAGTGTGTTCAGGCAGAATTCCTGCTCTTTCATGACATATGAAGTCCCTGATGGAATTCAAGTAATGAGCAATTCATGGTGAAGAGGGAAGTTTAGTGTCAGTGCGATATCAATGTCCAAACAAGTGCACCCAGGGGAATTTGGCTGGAGGGCTGCCTAGCTGCATTGCTCTTCTTAGCTGGCCAGAAGCCCAGTTCTCCCTGGGATCAAAAGAAAAGATCAGATGCTTTGGGACCCAGCAAGCTGTTGTAAATGATCTAGCGAGTCCAGATCACACCACTAAGATTGATACTAAGCCAGAGAGAAAGAGGTTTGAAGGAAGGTTTAGGTGCTTTCATCAGAAACATCCTCTTGGGATGTTTTCCCGCTTTTCCAGTGCTTCTCCATGTGATCTTGGACAAGTCCCTTAAGACCCTTCCGGTGGGTGATTCATGTAGGTTCATGCCCTCATCTCCACATGCAGGTAGCTGTCAGTTCAATGGTTCAGGTTTGGACATCAGTGCAAATGGAACAGCAGGCAGGTTGTGCCTCTGATCACGACCCGGCACTGCCTCGGATGAAACAGGCAAGGGACAGGTTCCAAAATATAATGCCTACCCTGGAAACCCTCGCTACAGAATTTTATGGATGCCAGAAGTTTGGATGGGCTCAAAAAATAACATTCCTCAATAATGGCAATGAGCTATTAAATACAATATACCACCTTTCACCGGGGAAGACCTGAGCTATCATTTGCTCGAAATCAAGAGGATTTTTTGCAGAGACATTGCCCTGCACCTGTTCTTTCCCCTAGACTCCTGCTGTTAGATTTTGCTGGAAACAGGATAATAAACCAGACAGACCTATGGATTGATCCAGAACTGTTTGGTTTATGTTGTTGTATAACACTTAGAAGCTGAGACCCAAATGGCCACAGCTTGCTCGTTACTGATACTGAGACCGTGTGGTTTATAGGTAATGGCTTTCTTTCTGTCAACAGCTTTTCCATTTAGCATGAAATTCAAAAGATAAAATTGTATGACCTAGTATTTGCAGAGCTGGAAGAAGAGAGGATAAGGATCTGTTTTAGTGAATATAAATCCTTAGGAATCACTGAGGTAGTCCTCTCCTTGGTGAGCACCTTGACCACCGTGAAATGCCCTGGATATGCATTGCATATTTAGTTTGCACCAAGAGGAAGAGGACCAAGGTGGATCGAGGGAAGATGTCTCCTGAAGTTCTGTACCTGCTGACTGGAGCACATTGTTGTGACTTAGGCTTTCCAGAGCCTCAGGAAAAGAGAGATGAACACTGAGCTGCTGGGGAAAAGGCACAGCATAACCACGGCAAACAAGTGGTTTGTGATAACTGGATGCTGTTGACACCTAACTCTAATGTGAAGCCAAGAGTTATGAGTCACGTTTATATGACCAAATATGTTCCTGTCATGTAGCAGGGTGGGTCCTGCCTTGCCTCTCAGTAGGAACTATGTTGGCTAGTATTAGGCTGATGTTATCGGAACAGTTTGTTATTCTCAGGCTGCTTCCAAGAAAGAAGGTGAGTGGAAGCAATCAGCTCTCCAGGTGAATTATCCTGGCAGGCAAATCCAGTTTAGTCTCAGGTGAATCATCACAAGCTGCTTGTTGATATTGTATCACTGTCCATTTATAGACAGACTACATTTTTTTCTGTCTGACTCTAAAACAGTAGATACACCTCTGGGCAGTGTTAATGACAAAGATGACTAAACCTGTCCTGGAATACCATAAAGTCGTACAGTGGTCACAGCCATGTCTGATCTTACTTTCAGAACTTATCTTGTACAAGGGGAGTTTCAAGGTCTGCAGAGACACAAGAAACACTGCTAGAGGCAGAAATCAAAGGTAAAGCCATTCTGTATCACTAAGTGCATTTTTTATATTGTATTTGAATCACGTATTTGGTCATATGAACATGACTCATATTTCTGAGTCCTCTCCTTGGAACATCTGAGGTTCTGGATGCCTACATTTCCAAGTGTGGTAATCAAGAATATCTGGCTTAGGAAACCCCTAAGCTGCAGCTTGGTGGATGATGGGATATTACTCAAAGGAAGTACTGCTGTGTCTTGTCCTGCTCTTTCAGTCCTCCCTGTGCATTCTCTTTGAGTTGCTGTCAGAAAGAAGACTGTAGACTAAATGAAACTTTGTTCTGAGCTCCTGTATTCGTTCTTATGTCTTGGCTGTTCCAAGTGTTGAGAATGGTCCCTTCCATCAAAAGCTAAAGCTTTAGAGCCTTTTAGCACTGGAAGTATCTTTTGTGTAAAAGCTCAGAATATTTCCTTTCCAACCAAAAAAAAAAATAATTTCTGATAGCCATTTAGACTCCAAAGGGCATTTGAAGATCTTTTTACATCTCCTGGTGTTGCTGTGTCTTGCAAATGGCTATGGCCAATCGATTATTCATATGAGTCTCCAGTCCATGAAGACTAATAAACTCTCCAGTGCACCTATGCCAACCCTTTCTCATTCCTCTGCAGGATCTTTTCAGTGAAGACAAACAGGAGTAATGTAACTCATTTCCATGACAGATTGTCAGATGTTGCTTTAAGCAAACAAAACATTGACCGGGCTGCTCCTAGAGCTGTCAGATAAGAACTTTCTTCTGCTACTCCCAAGATGTTCTTAGGTCCCTCTTCAGGGAATCTGCCTGTCCTGTGTAGGGATTGGTTCAGTGAGGTCATTTTAAGCTCCAAGTACAGTCTGTAAAATCATGGAGTAAGTTCTCACTGGCTGCATAACTAACTGATGCTCTCTGCAGTGTTACGTGAAGTTGGCTCTTTCTCTTTCACAAACAGCATTTCAGTGACATTAAAAATTGTTGAAAAATGAGATGTCTGAGGCTGAGGTCTTCACCCTAGACTTTTTGTAGCAGATGGGTAGAAAAGGTCCTTACAAGGTGAGATTCATCTCACCCTAACACAGAATATGTTGATGTGACACTAACTTTAGAATTGTTTTCTCATTGCTAAGTGGAATACCCTCCCAGGACAGGCAACAGAGTGAGTATGACAGTTGTGATGGCTCAGGCAATAAATTTAGAGAGATCTTACAGCCAGAGGGACTGTTTTGAGGATTCCGTTAGACCTCCTGAGTACTGGCCGGAGAACACCTGCGTCCAACCAAGGCACTTTAAGCTGAGCTGGAACAGATGAGCTCAAGGTTGATACTGCAAGCTGAATGATTCATCTCAGTGCTTGGTACCCTTGAAGCTGGATATCTCCTTGTTTCTAAGATGGCTTCTATATCTTCCATCTGGTGACTCCAGCTCTGATAACTTATGCTAGATAAAAAAGCTTTCTATGGTCAGAAATAATTCACCTCATAGACAGTAAATGCCACCTTTTAAACATGATTAACAATAAGGGCAACACATGATGCAGGAGCAAATGTAGGTCCAAGTCTTTGGTAAGAGCTACTCTCTGTGCAAGCAGCAAAGTCATTTTGCAAGTTGAGAAGGCCCAGATGTATCTCAAGAGAAGCTAGTCATGTACTGATCTGCATAACAAAACGAAGATTACTTATTGCGACCTGTTCAGGACATATGTACCTCCAGTGACTTAAAGGGATCTTCTGGCATGAATGGAGCCCTTCTGCCTACAGACTGGTCATTTGTCCACAAGCCAAAGTGAAGTTGCACTAACAGGTTTAGAAGGAAAGTGTAAGATCAGAGTGAAGTTACTGTTTACAGTGGAGCTTGCCGGCTGAAAAGCTGGTTTGTAATTGCTTCAGGAAGTGGACAACCCTGGGACTACAATCCTGCTAGAGGCTTTCTCACCAAGGAAGTTCAGGCAAAGAAGGACAGAAATCCACAAAAATATCAGAAAGAGAGATAAACAGAAAGCAGAATAAGCTGGAAGAAAGAAAGAAAACAGCAGGGGAAAAAATAAAAGATAATAAACCAAGTAGAATCATAGAATAGTTTGAGTTGGAAGGAACATTAAAGATCATCCAGTTCCAACTCCCCTGCCATGGGCCGAGACACCTCCCACTGGACATGGGGCTCCAAGCCCCATCCAACCTGGCCTTGAACACCTCCAGGGATGGGGCAGCCACCACTGTTCTGGGCAACCTGAGCCAGGGCCTCCCCACTCTCTCAAGAAAACACATCTTCCTCCTATTAATCTCCTCTCTTTCAGCTTAAAACTGTTCCCCCTCATCCAATCCCTACACTCCCTGACCAAGAGCCCCTCCCCAGCTTCCCTGGTGTCAATTTCAGTACTAGAAGCTGCTCTAAGGACTCCCTGAAGCCTTCTCTTCTCCAGGCTGAACCACCCCAACTCTCTCAGCCTGTCCTTGTATAGAAGGTTTTCTCATAAAAAATAGTTAATAACTCTGGCGTCATTAAGCATAATGAAAGTTAAATTTAGACTAAAAATCATTGTTGTACGTGCAAGTTCTAAACTACTTGGATCTGTTTTCCAGCATCCGCAAAGCTGGTTTTGCGTATCCCAAAGAAAAATGAGGATGTTTTTTGAGTCCATTTCAATTCTTGCCATTTACAAACACACAGTTAGAGAAGACTTCTGATAGACGCACCTGGATGTGTGCCATGGGATCAAGTCTTTTGCTTTTTGCCAAGCAAGGCACAGCTGGTGTGATAATAACACATAATGGACCATGGTTCAATAGTTCTCAGCTTAAATGCTTTTCAGAAGGGGATGATTTTAGGCAATTTAGCACAAATGCAGAGAATGAAAAATAGAACTGTGGAAATAAGTCCAAAAGCTGTTGAAAGAATCCTAAGAAACATAGAATTATAAGAATCTTTTGGTTGGAAAAGACCTTTGAGATCATCAATTCTAACCTTAGTAAAAAAAACCACTGAAAAGCTAAGGTCAGGTTCCTGCTTTGCCCATCTAAATGAAGGATGGCTACATTGAAAGTCACCTTCTAAAATGTTCAGGAGCTGTTCCCCCTGGTCCTATCCTTGCCCTCCCTGATCAGGAGCCCCTCCCCAGCTTTCCTGTAGCCTCTTTTAGTAGTGGAAGATGCTCCAAGTTCTCCTTGCAGCCTTCTTTTCTCCAAGCTGAACAAGCACAACTCTCAGCCTGTCCTTGTAGCAGAGGTGCTCCAGCCCTCAGAACATCCCTGTAGCCTCCTCTGGACTCATTCCAACAGCTCCATGTCCTTCCTGCGCTAAAGACTCCAGAACTGGGCACAGGGCTCCAGGTGGGGTCTCACAAGAGCAGAGAAGAGGAGCAGAATCCCGTCCTTCGACCTGCTGATCCCACTACTTTGGGTGCAGCCCAGGACAGGATTGGTTTTTCAGTAATGGTAGATCATGGGTCCCTCACTATGGATTGCAAAGCAAGAATAAATCAAAAGGAGAAATGGGAGGCTCTTCCTCCGTGGAAAAAGGTGAAAGAGAAAGGAATCTGACTCTTACAAACCTGATAGGCCATACAGGAGTTGGTGGTCAGATGGGGTCTGTGAGAAAGACTGAGTCTGCAGTAAAACACAACAAACAAAAAAATTTAGGAGTGACTTTCAGAAGCAGCTGTACTTTTTCCACTGAACTGAAGTTGGTGTGGTTCCCCTGAATCGCAGGACCCACACCAGCACCCGCTCCCTGAAAGGAGCTGCACACACAGGCAGCTGGAATCTCTGGGTTTCATGCACTGTATGAGGGAGTTCCAAATGGGAAAGGAGCATCACGCTCAGGTTGCAATCACATAAATATCCGCACGCCACGATGTGCAGTCTACGTGCAGAGAACTTTGTGTAGCAGTATGGGACACACAATGGTCTCTTAGAATCATATAACAACCAGGTTGGAAGAGACCCACTGGATCATCGAGTCCAACCATTCCTATCAAATACTAAACCATGTCCCTCAGCATCTCATCCACCCGTCCCTTAAACACCTCCAGGGAAGGTGAGTCAACCACCTCCCTGGGCAGCCTCTGCCAGTGCCCAATGACCCTTTCCGTGAAATATTTTTTTCCTGATGTCCAACCTGAACCTCCCTTGGTGGAGCTTGAGGCCATTCCCTCTCATCCTGTCCCCTGTCACTTGGGAGAAGAGCCCAGCTCCGTCCTCTCCACAACCTCCTTTCAGGTAGTTGTAGAGAGCAATGAGGTCTCCTCTCAGCCTCCTCTTCTCCAGGCTAAACACCCCCAGCTCTCTCAGCTGTTCCTCATAAGGCCTGTTCTCCAGCCCCTTCACCAGCTTTGTTGCTCTTTTGCTGACTTGCACAAGAGGAATCAAAACCCCAGAGGGGTTAGTGACATAAAGTATATGGAGCTAGTTTTGTACTGGAGACAGGAGGAATCACACATTCACACAAGTCTCTTGCTCTCAGGAACAGCACAAATACGCTGTGGCTTATGTAGGTGCACCCTATGTCTCAAACCTCACCAAACCACGGGGAAAGGCCGTTTCCACAGTGCCTCTTGCTGCTGTGACAAACACACTGGCCTGAGTCAAACCGCACAGTTTGAGTTTTGAGTCGCACACAGGTTTGGCCACACTCACAGCAGCCTGTCACACGTATGCTGAAAGGAATGATGTGCACACACGCGGACAAGCACAGTCTTACAGTGTGTGTGTGTGAATTCTGGAGCCAGCCAGCCCCCCCCACCCCCTGCTGCAGCAAACCTCTCCTGGGCACCAGCAGCTCTCAAACACGTGCAGGCAGCTCAGTACTCACACACATGGTGATGCACACGCACACACACTGTGTGTCTGGCACACACACTGGGGTGCTAAGCACACACGGCTCACACAGCATCTCCCACACGCTGTCACACACACAGAGAGGTGCTGAGCACATGTGTGTCACACAGTATCTCTGACACAGTCACGTACAGAGGTGCTAAGCACACACATGTTACACGCAATGTATCTCACACAGTGTCACCCACAAAGAGGTGTTGAGCACACGTGTCACATGCAACATGTCTGACACCATCTGTCACACACACAGGGATGCTGAGCACACACATCACACCATCTCGCACACTCACACATGCACAGGGTTGCTGAGTGTGTGTCTCACACACCATCACATGCAGATGCTGTTTCTCACATACACAATGTATCTTTCACACACACATGTCACACAGTGTCTCTTGCACACACACATGCACAGGGGTGCCTAGCACATCTCTCTCACTCCATCACCCGCACATTCTGTTTCTCGCACACACATCTCACACAGCTTCTCTCACACACTGTCACAGGCACAGTGGTGCAGAGCATGTGTCACACACACCGTCACACGCACACACTGTTTCTCACACAGACATGCCACATGTCTCTCACCCTGTCACCTACACAGGCCGTTTCTCACACACATGTGTCACACATGCCTCTTGCACACACACTGACACACCCCTGGGGGTGCCAAGCACACGTCTCACACACACTGTCACCCACACATGCTGTTTCTTGCACACACACCCATGTCCCACACACCTCTCACACTCACACACACACAGGTGGTGCACTTGCCTCTCGCAAACACACTCACACACACACATGTCCCACACACCTCTTGCACACTCCTGGGGTTGCTGAGCACAAGTCTCACACACACCATCACCTGCACATGCTGCTTCTCGCACACACCCGTGTCCCACACACCTCTTGCATAAACACTCACATACACAGGTGTCGCACAAGCCTCTCACACACATTCACACACACACACAGAGTGGTCCCAAGCACACCTGTCACACACACCACCATCCACACACGCTGTTTCTCACACAACTCCATATCCCACAGACCTCTCGCACGCACACTCACACACCCCCTGGGGGTGCCAAGCACACGTCTCTTGCACACCGTCACCCCTACACACCATTTCTCATACACGCACCTCTCGCACACCCACTTGCACACACTCGTGTCACACACACCTTACACTCACAGACAGTGGTGCCCAGCACACATCTCACACACACCATCACCCACACACGCCATTTCTTGCACACACAGGAGTTGCATATGCCTCTCACATACACTCACTCCCCACCGTGTCCCCCATGCCCCTCTCACACACCCCCTCACACTTCCATGTCCCCCATGCCCCTCTCACACACACTCACATACACTCATGTCCCCCATGCCCTTCACACACACTCGCACACACAGAGCAGTGCTGAACACGTCTCACACACCCCACCACCCTCACACACCATTTCTCACACACACCTGTGTCCCCCACGCCTCTTACACACAAACTTGCACACAGTCATGTCCCCCATGCCCCTCACACACACTCGCACATACACGGCGGTGCTGAGCACACGTCTCACACACACTGTCATCCCCACTCACGCTATTTCTCACACACACACGTGTCCCCCGCGCCTCTCTCACACACACACCCATGTCCCCCATGCCCCTCACACACACTCACACACACCCATGTCCCCCATGCCTCTCGCACACACCCGTGTCCCCCACACCTCTCTCTCACACACTCGCACACACCCATGTCCCCCATGCCTCTCTCTCACACACACACTTGTGTCTCCTACACCTCTCTCATACACACACACACTCATGTCCCCCACGCCTCTCTCTCACACACACACACACACACCCGTGTCCCCCATGCCCCTCACACACACTCACATACACCCATGTCCCCCATGCCTCTCTCTCTCACACACACGCACACACACTCACACACACACACACACTCACACACACACACACACCCGTGTCCCCCATGCCCCTCACACACACTCACACACACCCATGTCCCCCATGACTCTCGCACACCCCCGTGTCCCCCACGCCTCTCTCATACACACACACCCCCGTGTCCCCCACGCCTGTCAGACACAGTCACACCCACAGGTGCTGCACAAGCCCCTCGCACACACTCCCTCCCCCTGTGCCTCTCATGCACACACACACACACGCACACACCCGTGTCCCCACGCCTCTAACACACACTTACATCCCCCCATGTCCCCTACGCCTCTCTCTCTCTCTCTATCACACACACACACTCGCACACACCCGTGTCCCCCACGCCTGTCATAGACACAGTCGCATACACAGGTGCCGCACACACGCCTCGCACACACTCCCTCCCCCCATGTCTTTCACACACTTGCTCACACTCGTGTCCCCCACACCTCTAACACACACTTACATCCCCCCATGTCCCCTACGCCTCTCTCTCTCCCTCTCACACACACACACTCACATACACCCGTGTCCCCCACAACTCTCACACACACAGTCACACACAGGTGCCGCACATGCCCCTCGCACACACTCCCTCCCTCCATGCCTCTCACATACTTGCACACACCCGTGTCCCCCACGCCTCTCACACACACACTCACACACACCTGTCTCCTACGCTTCTCTCTCTCACACACACACACACACATTCCCCACGCCTCTCTCACACACACTCGTACACACATATGTCCCCCACGCCTCTCTCTCTCTCACACACACACCCGTGTCTTCCATGCCTCTCTCACACACACACCCCCCTGTGTCCCCCAGGCCTCTCACACACACACTCACATACCCCCTTGTCCCCCACGCCTCTCACACACACACGCTCGTGTCCCCCACGCCCCTCTCTCTCTCTCTCACACACACACACTCGTGTCCCCCATGCCTCTCTCTCACACACACAGTTGCACACACCCATGTCCCCCACGCCTCTCACACACACACACACACTTGTGTCTCCTACGCCTCTCACACACACACTCACATACCCTTGCGTCCCCCAGGCCTCTCACACACACACTCACACACACCTGTGTGCCCCACGCCTCTCTCTCTCTCACACACACACCCTCGTGTCCCCCATGCCTCTCTCACACACACACACACACACCTGTGTCTCCTACGCCTCTCACACACACACTCACATACCCTTGTGTCCCCCAGGCCTCTCACACACACACCCCCATGTCCTCCACGCCTCTCACACACACACTTGCACACATCTGTGTCTCCTACACTTCTCTCTCTCTCTCAGACGCACACACACATCCCCCACGCCTCTAACACACACACACTCGTGTCCCCCACGCCTCTCTCTCACACACACCCCCCCTCGTGTCCCCCACGCCTCACACACACACACACCCTCGTGTCCCCCACGCCTCACACACACACACACACACACCTGTGTCTCCTATGCCTCTCACACACACACTCACATACCCTTGTGTCCTCCAGGCCTCACACACACACACCCATGTCCTCCACGCCTCTCACACACACACTCGCACACACCCGTGTCCCCCACGCCTCTCTCTCTCACACACACACCCTCACAGAATCACAGAACAACCAGGTAGGAAGGGACCCATAGGATCTTCTAGTCCAACCATTCCTATCAAACGCTAAACCAAGTCCCTCAAGACCTCATCCACCCGTGCCTTAAACACCTCCAGGGAAGGGGAATCAACCCCCTCCCTGGGCAGCCTATTCCAATGCCCAATGACCCTTTGTGTGAAAAACTTCCTCCTAATCTCTAGCCTAAATCTCCCCTGGTGGAGCTTGAGGCCCTTCCCTCTTGTCCTGTCCCCTGTCACTTGGGAGAAGAGCCCAGCTCCCTCCTCTCTACAACCTCCCTTCAAGCAGTTGGAGAGAGCAATGAGGTCTCCTCTCAGCCTCCCCTCACCTCAGCCCCGCATCCCCCCCCACTTCCCCCCCACCCCCTCAGCCCCTTTCCCCGCCTCCCCCTGTCCGCCCCCCGCGGTCCCGCTTGACCCCTCAGCCGCATCCCGAGCCTCCCCGTCATCCCTCGTGTCCCCCACGCCTCTCACACACACACTCGCACACCCCCGCGTCCCCCAGGCCTCTCTCTCTCTCACACACACACACACACCCCCGTGTCCCCCACACCTCTCACACACACACTCGCACACCCCCGTGTCCCCCAGGCCTCTCTCTCTCACACACACACACACCCCCGTGTCCCTCACGCCTCTCACACACACACTCGCACACCCCCGCGTCCCCCAGGCCTCTCTCTCTCTCACACACACCCCCGTGTCCCCCAGGCCTCTCTCTCTCACACACACACCCCCGTGTCCCCCACGCCTCTCACACACACACTCGCACACCCCCGTGTCCCCCAGGCCTCTCTCTCTCACACACACACCCCCCCCCCGTGTCCCCCATGCCTCTCACAAACACACTCGCACACCCCCGTGTCCCCCAGGCCTCTCTCTCTCTCACACACACACACACACCCCTCGTGTCCCCCACACCTCTCACACACACACTCGCACACCCCCGTGTCCCCCAGGCCTCTCTCTCTCACACACACACCCCCCCCCCCACCCCGTGTCCTCCACGCCTCTCTCTCACACACACACACCCTCGTGTCCCCCATGCCTCTCTCACACACACACACACACCTGTGTCTCCTATGCCTCTCACACACACACTCACATACCTTTGTGTCCTCCAGGCCTCTCACACACCCATATCCTCCACGCCTCTCACACACACACTCGCACACACCCGTGCCCCCCACGCCTCTCTCTCTCACACACACACACACCCCCCCCCGTGTCCCCCACGCCTCTCACAAACACACTCGCACACCCCCGTGTCCCTCGGGCCTCTCTCTCTCACACACACACACACACACCCACCCGTGTCCCTCACGCCTCTCACACACACACTCGCACACCCCCGTGTCCCCCAGGCCTCTCTCTCTCTCACACACACACCCCCCCCCCCCCCCGTGTCCCCCACGCCTCTCACACACACACTCGCACACCCCCGTGTCCCCCAGGCCTCTCTCTCTCACACACACACACCCCCCCCCACCCCGTGTCCTCCACGCCTCTCTCTCTCACACACACACCCCCTCGTGTCCCCCATGCCTCTCTCTCACACACACACACACCTGTGTCTCCTATGCCTCTCACACACACACTCACATACCTTTGTGTCCTCCAGGCCTCTCACACACCCATATCCTCCACGCCTCTCACACACACAGTCGCACACACCCGTGCCCCCCACGCCTCTCTCTCTCACACACACACACCCCCCCCCCCGTGTCCCCCACGCCTCTCACACACACACTCGCACACCCCCGCGTCCCCCAGGCCTCTCTCTCTCACACACACACCCCCGTGTCCCCCACGCCTCTCACAAACACACTCGCACACCCCCGTGTCCCCCAGGCCTCTCTCTCTCTCACACACCCCCCCCCCCCCCCCGTGTCCCTCACGCCTCTCACACACACACTCGCACACCCCCCGCGTCCCCCAGGCCTCTCTCTCTCACACACACACACACACCCCCACCCCGTGTCCTCCACGCCTCTCTCTCTCACACACACACACCCTCGTGTCCCCCATGCCTCTCTCACACACACACACACACCTGTGTCTCCTATGCCTCTCACACACACACTCACATACCCTTGTGTCCTCCAGGCCTCTCACACACCCATATCCTCCACGCCTCTCACACACACACTCGCACACAGCCGTGCCCCCCACGCCTCTCTCTCACACACACACACCCTCACAGAATCACAGAACAACCAGGTTGGAAGGGACCCATAGGATCTTCTAGTCCAACCATTCCTATCAAACGCTAAACCAAGTCCCTCAAGACCTCATCCACCCGTCCCTTAAACACCTCCAGGGAAGGGGAATCAACCACCTCCCTGGGCAGCCTATTCCAATGCCCAATGACCCTTTCCGTGAAAAACTTCCTCCTAATCTCTAGCCTAAATCTCCCCTGGTGGAGCTTGAGGCCATTCCCTCTTGTCCTGTCCCCTGTCACTTGGGAGAAGAGCCCAGCTCCCTCCTCTCTACAACCTCCCTTCAGGTAGTTGGAGAGAGCAATGAGGTCTCCTCTCAGCCTCCCCTCACCTCAGCCCCGCATCCCCCCCCACTTCCCCCCCACCCCCTCAGCCCCTTTCCCCGCCTCCCCCCGTCCGCCCCCCGCGGTCCCGCTGACCCCTCAGCCGCATCCCGAGCCTCCCCGCCATCCCTCGTGTCCCTCACGCCTCTCACAAACACACTCGCACACCCCCGTGTCCCCCAGGCCTCTCTCTCTCTCACACACACCCCCCCCTCGTGTCCCCCACGCCTCTCACACACACACTCGCACACCCCCGCGTCCCCCAGGCCTCTCTCTCTCACACACACACCCCCGTGTCCCCCACGCCTCTCACAAACACACTCGCACACCCCCGTGTCCCCCAGGCCTCTCTCTCTCTCACACACACACCCCCGTGTCCCCCACGCCTCTCACAAACACACTCGCACACCCCCGTGTCCCCCAGGCCTCTCTCTCTCTCACACACACACACACACACACACACCCCCGTGTCCCCCACACCTCTCACACACACACTCGCACACCCCCGTGTCCCCCACGCCTCTCTCTCTCACACACACACACCCCCCCCTCGTGTCCCCCACACCTCTCACACACACACTCGCACACCCCCGTGTCCCCCAGGCCTCTCTCTCTCTCTCACACACACACACACCCCCCCCGTGTCCCCCACGCCTCTCACACACACACTCGCACACCCCCGTGTCCCCCAGGCCTCTCTCTCTCTCACACACACCCCCGTGTCCCCCAGGCCTCTCTCTCTCACACACACACCCCCGTGTCCCCCACGCCTCTCACACACACACTCGCACACTCCCGTGTCCCCCAGGCCTCTCTCTCTCACACACACACACCCCCCCCCCCGTGTCCCCCACGCCTCTCACAAACACAGTCGCACACCCCCGTGTCCCTCGGGCCTCTCTCTCTCACACACACACACACACACACCCCCGTGTCCCCCACGCCTCTCACAAACACACTCGCACACCCCCGTGTCCCCCAGGCCTCTCTCTCTCACACACACACACACACCCCCCCGTGTCCCCCACGCCTCTCACACACACACTCGCACACCCCCGTGTCCCCCAGGCCTCTCTCTCTCTCACACACACACACACACCCCCGTGTCCCCCACGCCTCTCACACACACACTCGCACACCCCCGCGTCCCCCAGGCCTCTCTCTCTCTCACACACACACACCCCCGTGTCCCCCACGCCTCTCACACACACACTCGCACACCCCCGCGTCCCCCCCCCGCCCGTCAGAGACGCAGAGAGGCACACAGGTGCCGCTCCCGCCCCTCTCGCAGGCTCCCTCCCCTCGTGGCGCCTTGTCCCCGGCGGCGCCGCCCCCGCTCCGCCCTCGGCGCAGGCGGCGGTGCCCTGGGCTCGGGGCAGCCCCGGGGCGGCTGGGGGGGGCCCCCCGCTCGGGATGTCGGGGTCGCGCTGCCAGACGCTGTACCCCTTCTCCGGGGAGCGGCACCGGCAGGGGCTGCGCTTCGCCGCCGGGGAGCTCATCACCGTCCTGCAGGTGCCCGACGGCGGCTGGTGGGAAGGGCAGAAGGAGGACGGGCTGCGGGGATGGTTCCCGGCCAGCTACGTGCAGCTCCTCGAGGTACCCGCGGGGCCGGGGGGCGAGCGGGAGGGAGCGGGAGGGACGAGAACCGGAGCCGGAGCGAGAGGGGAGCTGAGCGGGGAGGCAGCGACGAGGGAGCCGGGGTCGGAGCCGGGAGGGAGCTGAACTGGAACTGGAGGGAGAGGGGATCGGAGCCGGGAGGGAGCGAGGAGGAGGGAGCTGGGGTGGGAGCTGGGGAGGGAGCTGAACTGGAGCCGGAGGGAGAGGGGATCTGAGCCAGGAGGGAGCGAGGAGGAGGGAGCTGGGGTGGGAGCTGGGAGGGAGCTGAACTGGAGCCGGAGGGAGAGGGGATCTGAGCCAGGAGGGAGCTGGGGGCTGAGCCGGCACAGAGCTGGGATCTGATCTGGGAGGGAGCTGGGATCCGAGCCGGCATAGAGCTGGGATCCGAGCGGGGAGGGAGCTGGGATCGGAGCCGGGAGGGAGCGGGGAGGGAGCTGGAGTGGGAGCTGAACTGGAGCCGGAGGGAGAGGGGATCTGAGCCGGGAAGGAGCTGGGAGGGAGCCGGGATCGGACACCGGGAGGGAGCTGAACTGGAGCCGGGATCGGACACCGGGAGGGAGCTGAACTGGAGCCGGGAGGGAGCTGAACTGGAGCCGGAGGGAGCTGAACTGGAGCCGGGCTGGAGCAGGGATCTGAGCCTGCATAGAGCTGGGAGTTGATCTGGGAGGGAGCCGGGATAGGAGCCCGGAGGGAGCTGGGATCGGAGCCTGGAGGGAGCTGAACTGGAGCCGCAGGGAGCTGAACTGCATCCGGAGGGAGCTGGGACCTTAGCCGGGCTGGAGCTGAGATCGGAGCCGGGTTGGAGCCGGGATGTGAGCCGGCATAGAGCTGGGATCTGATCTGGGAGGTAACTGGGATGGGAGCCGGGCTGGAGCTGGGATGGGAGCCGGGCCGGGGCAGGGGATCAGCCGGTCAGGACGCCTGTGGGCTCGTGGTCCCATCGGTCGCTCCGGGGGCAGGAGGTGCCGGCAGCCCCAGTACTGCTGTTCGGGAGGCTCCAGAGCATCGCTGAGCCCGTGCCTAGGAGCAGCAGCCGAGCCTGTGGGAGCCGCGGCCGGAGCCGGGCAGGAGCGGAGCAGCCGGGCAGGAGCGGAGCTGCAGGCTCCTCGGGCCCTGCTGTGTTTGCACAATCGCTGAAGAGCAGCAGAATTCAGTGGCCGACGTGATAGAGCTCCTGTCAGTCACTGCGTGTGGGACGGATGCTGGACAAGTTCCTCTCTCCACTTCTTCCCCCCACCACTTCTTTCCCCCACACTTCTTCCCCCCCACTTCTTTCCCACTTCTTTCCCCCCACTTCTTTCCCCCCCACTTTTTTCCCCCCCCACTTCTTCCCCCCCCACTTCTTCCCCCCCCACTTCTTCCCCCCTCCACTTCTTCCCCCCTCCACTTCTTCCCCCCTCCACTTCTTCCCCCCTCCACTTCTTCCCCCCCCCACTTCTTCCCCCCCCACTTCTTCCCCCCCCACTTCTTACCCCCCCACTTCTTCCCCCCCCCACTTCTTTCCCCCCCACACTTCTTTCCCCCCCCACCTTCTTTCCCCCCACACTTCTTTCCCCCCACACTTCTTCCCCCCCCACTTCTTTCCCCCCCACACTTCTTTCCCCCCACACTTCTTTCCCCCCACACTTCTTTCCCCCCACACTTCTTTCCCCCACACTTCTTTCCCCCCACACTTCTTTCCCCCACACTTCTTTCCCCCTCTTCTTCTCCCCTTCATTCTCCTTCTCCCCTTCATTCTCCTTCTCCCCCTCTCCTTCTCCCCTCTCCTTCTCCCCCTCTCCTTCTCCCCCTCTCCTTCTCCCCCTCTCCTTCTCCCCCCTCTCCTTCTCCCCCCCTCTCCTTCTCCCCCCTCTGCTTCTCCCCCCTCTGCTTCTCCCCCCTCCTTCTCCCCCCCTCCTTCTCTCCTCCCCTCCTTCTCCCCCCCCTCCTTCTCCC